>WAAD01026880.1:271879-291386 GCA_013389945.1 Fregata magnificens | reverse complement strand
TTCCAACCTAATGATTCTATGATTCTATGAATCATTTCCCCACGAATACAACGTCCCCCGTGTGAAACAGCATCAGATATGCACAATGATTCACTTCTGGGGTTTGTACCAATACAAACTCCATCATGTCTCTTGGGGGAAAAAACAGCACAACCACTTTGGCAAAAAATAAAATACGCACAGACCCCTTAACTGAGGAGAAAAGCTACTTTCAACACAAAAATATAAGCGATGCTTATTTTAAAGTGACAGGGGACAGAAATAGCTGTTTATAGCAAACTACAAGATTCCAATACCTGTTTGGTTTGCTAAGCATCGTGTTGGGCAAGGGAGGCTCAGATACCCTACACACAGGGCATAGGTTCACTCTGCTCGCACGATACCAGCTCGCATCAGGAGGGATTCACAACTCCATCACAGCACCAGTCTTACCCAACCAAGACCTCAAGCTTGAGGGCTGCCAGCTGGAAATGTTGCAGGCAGCATTGTGGGAGCACCCCAGCAGCTATACACACAGCAAGGCTGTGTCTGGCTAGGATGGGTTATTATCCCAAGCCATACAAAAGCAGGTAGCTTGCTTCTACTCCAAGACATCTTTCTTACATATCTTTATGTGAGATTTATGTGACATAAAAAAAAAACCTTAAAATAAATGCAGATGAGTTTGGCCATAAACACTTTCATGCATGGCATCAAAAAGCATCTCTCCATAAAGTACTATACATACACTTCTCATTTTGAGAATACTCTACATTGAAAAAGAGTTTTTAAAAAAAAATGTTATAGCAATCTGGTATTCAGAGCCAGTCCTAGGAGTAACCCCAACCTAATTGGCATGTGACAGCAGAAGACGGAGAGCCAGCAAGCAGCAGTAAAGGCTGAAGAGCAAGACAGACTTCAGAGGGAAGTTACCAGAAAACAGGTTCCCAGTTACACAGTGGGGAAAGAAGTGCTTGTAACGGGAGATAAAATACAAGAGCAACATGGACCACAGAAGTAAACCCTTCCTAAAGAGAGAAATATAAGAGGAAGAAGTCTAAATGAGAAAGAGCATGTACTAAAGAGCATCAAGAAAGTTCTGTGAAGTGCCTGCCCGCTTAAAGCATTGCCACAGGGGAGGTCTGGAAGAAGATGCTCATGGTTCTCTGTACCCAGAAAGGTCAGCCTGCTCTGCTAGGCATCTCCAGCGCAGAAATCATCTTCACTAAGTGGCAGCAATTTTTTTTTTTTGGCATTTTATCCTGATCTGATCCCTTATGCCTTAGCTAGTGGTGCCTTAAGGGGCATAAAACTATCTAGGTAGGTATATCTCATCCTTTGGGGTCAGACTGTCCAGTTCCCAGGCTCAGACTGAACCTGCAGCGTGGAGGATGTTCTCAGAGGCAGGCCATGCATAGGGCAAACAGCTACGTGCGGCTGATCAGCCTTCTCCAACATTTAGACCCCTGCTCTTGCTGTTAGATAGTAGATTAAGTTTACTGCATGGGTAAGGGAGTTGCTACAAGTTTAATTCCTTAGTCTGCCTATCCCAGTACAGCTCTGAAGTAATTGCTAATTTCAAGCCCAAACCCAACCCAATATTTGGTAAGAAACCAAAAGGAGCAACAGATGAAAATAGCACATTTGTGCCTCAAATTAAATTATGTATCTGCAGTCATTTTTTATGAAATGGTTTTAAATACTTATTTTTCTCATAGTAAACACTGACACAGATTTCATTAGGCTAAAAAAAAAAAAAAAAAAGAAATTTAGCATGTAAAAGAAGATTTATTAACAAACTCAGCTGCCTTGAGTCTCACTTCCAAAAAAATTGCCTAGAAGATACTTAGCTCAAAAAGTTGATGTCCATGAGTCTGAACTCACTTGGATGAAGACCCAGCACAGCTGGAAAGGAGAGCTATCACCTTGCTCCTTCCTTGCACCACACAAACCTATCTGTGACTCTTCTCCAGGGTCCACAGCATGAGAGCAGGGACCCACCACCACAGAAGGCTGGCATAAACAACTAATCCAAAAGTCAGGCACCTCCACTATTAGTGGATTAGGCTCCCTTGCCAAAATAACTCTTGCTTCCCTGGCACCTTCCAAAGGATAGAGAGCAAAAAAATGCGTTTTAGCATGGAGGGAAGCTGGTTCCACTGGTGCTAACTCTGAAGCAGCACAGATCCACGTCAAAGTCTTCTTGGGCAGAAGTTGAATTTTATTTTTACAAGGAACTGCTAGAGACTTCAAGGGCCCTGTGGTCTAGCTACATTACTTCAGATACAGTATTCACTATCGCACCCTATGTTTCAGGTTTGCAAACATTTTTGAGTAAAAATAATGGAAAAAAAATACTATTCTGTTCAGAACAGAATGCACCACATTCTGGGTTCACTTCTGAGAGTCTGCAAGGGGCTTTTGAATCCTCTAGACATCTTCCATGTTGCTGAATAGCAAATAATTAAAAATGAAGTTATGTCCATTTGTTTTAATGCATTTCAAGGATGGAGTCTGAGACTGAGCACCCAATGTCCTTCCTTTATATTTCCAGCTGGAAGGCACCATACCCAGTGTTACTTGTTTTAGTGACAGAACAGGTACAGACAAGAAGAGTAGCGTGTTAAAGGCATGAAGAATTGAGAGTTAGTACTACAATGGGGTGGAGGGGGGGGGTGTATATCTACCAGAATTTTATTTCAGTGATTCGTCAGTATCCGTGCCTGTGTGCATAAAGTGTGTTTATGAGAATGAGATGAGTTTCAATCTGGGATGTCTGTCTTGACTTGATTTAGGAGAACAGATTTAATAAGCTGTTATCAAACACTTTTTCAATTCTGCTTTTAATGTAGCATGGATAGAGATTTAAGAGTCCTGTTGATAAACTAGACAGGAGGAACAGAGTTGGGTTTCTTTTTCAACTACTTTTCAAATACCACTTTTCAAATATCTTGTAAATATTGATAGACAAGATGAGGAGAATTTATGAAAACATAAAATAAATCCATCGTTCCTATAAAACTTGATTAGATGTATTGATTATATAATAAATCCTATAGTTTGGTTTTAATAAGCTACAAATGATGTGTCCAAAATAAGGACCATCCTCTTTAAAGCTGCTGGAGAAGATGCAACATTCTCCCGTTCCGAAATCTTCGTAACCCTGTTCAAGCCAATGGAATTGATAAGTAAAATCAAATTCAGACCTTTAACATACTTTGTTTTTCTAGCGATTAATGGTATTGAAAGAACTCTCACCAGTTACAGCTGGCTTTGGGTCAGGCCCCAAGCCAATCTCAAGGATAAATCCATACCGGTGATTAAAGAAAGAGGCATTACCTGGATTTCAAATACTTGCAACAAATTGTCCCTGAGAAGTCCATGGGTTAGAACGTATTTGCAAAATATATTAAAAGCTAACACCGATTTTCAAATGAGCTCAAGAGAAATCTTATGGTGTTCTCAGACAATTTGAAAAGAGAAGAAGGTATATTCCCTGAATAACTTTTTCACAGTGATTATACATTCATCTCAAGCAGCATTTTTAGATACAGATACACTTAGGCTGTAAGATAAAGCAGACCTGCACTCATACTGTGAGTACATCTGCAGGATCTCAGGAAAAAAAATTCCACCTTGGATCAACCTGGGGTCCATAGAGACAGAAGATCCAGCACATGATTTTTCATGAGACAGTGCAAGATACCAAGGAAAAAAAAAAGTAGATGTAGAGACTGTGATAAGACCAGAATAGCCAGGAAGTCACCAGCAAGTGACAAGTTGTTTATAGCCCTGCAACCTTGTCTGCTCAGTGTTCTTTGGTTAGCATGCAATTATAACAACTCTGGACGCACTTAATGAAAACACTAAAAAAAATTTGCATCAGCAACACCACTGTACAGCAATTGCTGGCGGGTACACTTCCCTAAACAAACAGTTTTGATTCATAGGCACTAATTAACATTCTAGCAAGAAAAAAAAACCAGGAAACAGTAAGCAAGACTTGGGAGGACAGATCACATGAATATTGTAAGGGGACTAAGTATCTGGTAGAAAATTCTATGATGATAATGCTTACACTTCAAAAATGGGAGATCTTAAAGAAGGTGGAAATTTGGCCAAGACGAAACAGCACGTTGGGAGAAGAGCTAGCAATAGAGGAGCAGTGAAATGGGAATTCTAGAAAGAATAAGGAAAAAAAGCATTTGAATACTGAAGTCTAAAGCATTTATACCACATTTATACCACTTAATGTAACAAAATAAAACAGTAGAAGATATTCTGGCTTTAGGCTAAGTTTACGAACAACTGAATTCACCTTGAACGAATCAAGCTGGTCTGACCAATTAGTCTATTGTGTAATGGTGAAGCCCTTTGAAAGGGATTATCCCACTCCCATTTAGTTGCTGGTAGGTTATCTGGTTAACAGACAGTTTGTTCTTTCCTGCTTTGCATTGCATTGTATCATTTGGGGATTGTATGATCCTTGTGTATAAAAATATTTCAGATATGCAAGACCTAAGCGTCACTTGTAAGTGGTTTGCAATACTGATATCAATCATGTTAGATGCTAGTATATTCTGTCACTGGCTCAGGAGAGAGGGGGAAAAAAAAAAAAAAAGGAGAGCTCACTATTAGAGCATGGATACAATTTAATAGAGCTCACTGAAGGCTGGTCCACAGCCTGAAGGGACACAGGAACATGATACACCATGAGAGCTGTTACTTAACTACTTTTTATTACTTTTTAATCACTTTTTTGATTGGGATAAGCAATCAAAAATTTTATTTGCAGATGGCTCTAGCTGCATTTCTGGCGGTCCTACTCAGGAGTATAAGCAAGACTTTAATGGCAGAGAGAATCAATCATTGCCACATGCCGACACTGACACTGCACTGAATGGAAGAATTGACAAAATGTAAATCTTCTCTTCTTCAAAAATGTCATCCTTTGCATTTTGTTTCCCCTCAGCCTTTTCTGGTATTAAAAAGTTGACTCTGCTTGAGAGGAAGCAAATGGCATGAAGACACCTCCATTCACAGGAGCTTGAAGGGTTGTCAGTGGTGGGGAAGTGAAATAATCGGGAAGAGCAGAAAAACCACCATGTGGCAAGTTCCTGCTGCAAAGCAATAAAAAGGCCCTGTAACAGAAGACTGGAGCCTCAGAAAGAAAAGTGTCAAGTTGAGAAAGGCATTTGACAAAGATAATGCACAAATAAAAGGTAAAATGTTTGGGGAGAGGCAGCAGTGGAGAGGAAAATTAAAAACAATTTGTACATAGCAGAGGCTTCAGTGAGTGCTCAAAGCGTGAAGTAGACTAGACAAAGTTTCAAAACAGCTGCTGGAAAGACAATACACAACCCAGCAAGATTGTGCTAAAATTAACTGACTTCAAATACCAGATCCAAATCCTCTTTACCTCATTCCAACCTCCATTTCATGTCTGCAACTGCNAAAAAAAAAAAAGGAATTGGACTGCTCTCACTTTTGTACCATTTCCCCCAAGAGCAAGAATTTTTTTTTTTTTCTTCATAGCTTCCAATTTGGTTGCAATGCCTATGTGACAAGGGCAGATACCACAGGCCTGAAAGCAGCTCTGAATAAATAATTTAGGACTTGATCCCAAACCCTGGTTAGGTCCAGGAAAAGATACCCAGGAATAATATTTCTCACTTCACACACCTTTCTGGGATCACCAGCATTTGTCAGCATCGGCCAAGTACTTCAGAGGGAACAATAAGCTGCCTTGCACCAAAACGTTCAAGGTTTGTACAACTCAGGGTGCACTAACACACAAAGCCAGGTATGGGCTTGCTCAGCTGCCTGCTCATGCAATTGCAAACGCATCCTCAAAGCTTGGAATAGGCTGGAATTACAGATTTTACTAAGCTCATTTATATACTGCAGTTAGCAACCCACTCCCAGCCCATCCAGAGAGCCGGCATGTCAAAACATAACATTTTTACACAGCGCACATAGCAAATCATTCGCAACGCTCCCTGTGGACGAACCATATGCTCCTCAGCACTTCATCCAGAGCTGCACGTAACTGACTCTTCCTTGTTGCCGCTGGGCTGTGCAAAGCTTGGATAGCTGTGGAAATCACCGTGTTGAGATCTGAAGGGGCTATTTCAGGGTCCCATCGGTTCACGTCCCACATCTCCAAAACCCCTCCCCAGCGACAACCCAGAGCATCTGAAGCCACTCACAGTAAATGAGGTCTTACCTCCCCAAATTACCCAAAATTTATCCAAAGATAAATCTTATTCTCTTTTTTGCATCCCAAGTCCATTCTCATTGATAGTAAAAACTCCCACAAGCTTTAGAGACCTCTTATAAAGATATTACACATGTGTAGAGGCTCTAAAGAACAATTTGAGCCACACCTGAACAAGACAGCTCAATTTGGCTCTAAATAGCTCCTTATAATCCAAGGCATGGAATTGCAGATTTCTGTTCAATTGCATGTTTTACCACACACTCCCCAAAAGTTGGGGACTTGCTCTACAGCTTTCTGTTGGAGAGAAAAGTGGTTTTATTTATTTTGATTAGTAAAGACTTGCTCAGATAATGGCATTTCTAGCATTTGCAAATTTGAAAACACTGTAAATCCCCAAAGCTTCCCTGCTCTAAGTCTTTTAAATCGCAGGCAGATTTGAAGTCGCTTTAAATCTCACGGAAAGCGATTCTCCATAAATCCCAGCACAGCCAGGGTGTGTTAAACACATTTTGGGTGATAAGAATACCTCGTGAAAGCACGGCTATCGTAACGGGTCCAGCACACCAATTCTGCTCACGTCTGCCATAGACTTTATAGGAGGGGCTGGCTCCAGCAAAACAGTGAAGCACTCCTAAAGCATTACAGAAAGAAAAGACTTCATTTTCTGAAAGTATAATTTTCTTTCTGCCCCACTAAACTTTTTAACATTTTCAGCAGTGTTGATTTATTAGGACTGCTTTGGGAGACAGCACTCAGAAGCATCTTTTGCTGTAAATCCCGATGACAGAGAATAACTTTTACGTCTTTTGATCTGTCCACTGTGAGAAATTTTTTCATTATGATGAAGGTGTTTAGGGATTTTCTGTGTAATATGGAGTAATAACCCCTCCAAGAGCATGCCTGGGCTCGGTTAGGAGACCACGAGTGATGAAATACTCCTGAATGGATAAATTACTCTATTTCAATCGCAGTTCTTTCTCTATTTGAATCAAGTAAGCACTAGTGAAGGAATCCTGCCACCAGCAACTCACCGTGTAAAGCTCACCAGGATTTTTTTCCTTGAACTGTGATCTGTAAGAGCCAGCAGTGAAGCAATAAAGGGACAGAAGACTAATTAGCAGATGTCGCATGCAAACAGTATTTGCCATATCACACCTCAGACTTTTAAGGCAGAAGTGCTAAAAAGTGGCAGCAACAACTTCCACCAGAGCACAGAAATACAGCACAGGGACTGCACCACAATCCCCCATTCCCATGCCCTGGCACCTGAAGGTAATTTTATGATTGCTTTCTTGGGAAGCACATACATGCCAGGAAAGCCGGGATGGGCACTTGGCACTGGCAGGGAAAACGTCACCCTCCCCACCCTGTCCAACAGCCTCCTGCTCCAGCACACACAGGGCTTCTACAGCAGATTTTTCTGTATATTCAGTGATGAAGGAATATCTATACTTTTCACACCAACTTGAAAAATTTTGCCCAGCGTATATTTGGCTTTCATATAAAAAGAAAAAACCACACACACTATTTTTCCATTAAAACTACACACAGAAAAAGCCAGGACATTTTCTTATCCAGTACTGCTACAACGTATTTTTGTATCCGTTGCACATTTTGTTAATGCATAAATAACAGAATATATTTTCTATCTTCATCAAAGCCCTTCCAGTAGTATTAAGCAACTCCTTTGACAAATAAAGGCTCCACCAGGAGCCCGTCCATGGGGGAGCGCACATCTGGAGCGCCACAGGTTTGCAGCTGACACACATGCTCCAGATTTCGGCTTCCCTGCATCAGGCTGCACACCTCTCACTCCAGAGTGCACAAGAAACTCTAAAGTACCCAGGAACTTAATAAGCACGTTATTATCTGGGAAGAAAGTGCTGCCCCTTGAATACCTTCATTTGTAAACAAAACGGGGACATATGGAGTTGAAACCCAAGAGCTATTTTCTGCACCAAACTCATATAATTTCAGATATTGGTGTCTGTGGGTTCACTATAGATACTGGAGTTGTTGAGATGCCTGTAATTTCAATTATAACTTGTTTACTCAGAATAAAAGAGAGATGTGGATACAGCTCTAGCTTGATACCTGGTTTGACCAAGCTGACAGTTTGTTACTAAAAATTTTAAGTTACTTTTTTGCTCAAGTGTTTTATTTAGTTTTAAAATAACTTTCCAGTGCCCAAGATCTTTTTAGTTTTACTTCTTGATTACTCTTTTTGGCTGCCAAGAGATGCTATAACTCTAATCATGTTGCAGATTAATTTAGTCTCTGTTGGGAACAGCAGCTTCTATATGGGATTTTTTTTTTTTTTTTTTTTTTTTTTAAGTTTTAGGGAAGGTTTTATGAACCTTTGAAAGAATATATTTAGACACATTTTTTTAAGTTATTTTCCTTAAAGTGACTGAGTCAATTACAACCAATTGAGCGGAAACATTTATATTAGAGTTAAACACGGATAACAACAGTGAATAAGAAACGGGAAGATATATTTGGAAATAGCCGTAGAGACTGTGGCATGGCTGTTTATAACTGTGATGACTGCTTTAATAGCTTGGAGTTCTTTTCCATTATTGTTATCCAACTGAAAGTTAAGTTGTGCTCAGTTTCGACCTATAAAGTCTAATTCAGGAATAAGAGTCACGATTCAGCACAGCTGAGCCCGAGCCTCGGTGCATCATGGAGGTGTCCTCCCGCCTGCAGCCATCGGGCTGGACCTTGCAGGGCTGGATCCAGAGCAAAATTTCTGCTCCTTTTAAAGGGCAGTGGAGCAAATCTCAAGGGAGAAGTCTGAAAGTCAATAGCACTCGGCAGCCCTGCCTGCATGGAGTTAAGAGAGTAGTTAAAGCAGACTACAAAAGCTACATTCAAAAGCCACACATAGACACTAATGGCTTCAAGGGCAGAGTGCCTGCTAGCTGAGAGTCTCCTTTTTGTGTGAAGATTGAACAAAATCAATCCATTTCAATTCTTCTTTATGTTGTCTCGAGTGCAGGAAGGCAGGCTAAACGTCTCATTTTGGCGCTGGGGTCACACATTCAATAGGACTGTAAAGCACTGCTACATGGGAAGTTACTGGTCTGAATTATCTTTAGTCATTAATATTCCAGATTAACAGTGAAAACACGAGCTAGGACGTACCTGCTAAGAGGTAAATACAGAAGGAGCTGGGCTGACCCCCCCATCAGGCACCAATGCAGCCATGCCACTTCCAGCTTGGGAGTAGCTTAGTGGCAGCCAGCATTGATGTCCCCAAGTTGTGTTTCACACAACCTCTATCAATGTGCCTTGAGCCTGCAAAAATAAGCGTTCAAGCCAGGGAAGGACCCTCTGGAGTCAGAGAGATAAGGCCCATGAGTAACAGAGCAGAAGCTGCATGTATGCAGAAGAAAACACAGGATCAGCATCTAATGTCAATACCATCATCATCTTTAGTCAAACCCACAAAACAAAGACCCTGCTCCCTTCGAAAAAGCTATTTAGTCCTCCTCCCAAGAAGCAGTTACTCTTAATCTCATCATCAAAAATAGCACTAAAGGCCTGGGGAGAAAACCACACTCATACACAAAGATCAGTGTGCTATACTATCAAGATGCACAGCAGATTCTCCCAAAAGAAAGTATGTCACACTTTACCATTCATTGCAAGCCTCTTTGTCCAGTTTTCCAGAGCTTTATCAATGCATTTTGGAAGCATAAATTCCAAGTCTGATATTTAGCACCGGCTTACAAGACAAGCTGGGGGGGCGGAATTCCTGGTTAATACACTCCTCACTGACCTCCTACCAGTGCACAAGAGAAGGGGTTTTTTTTAAAAGTTTAAGACACCTGAATATTGTGTCATTCTGTGCAGTTGTTATACCATAGAACATGCACTGCTCTCATGAGCCACAGCTGGATCTGGAGTGTCCAACCCATTCATAAATACCATAGCTACAATGTTAGGTCCAAAGGTCTACTGCAATGGCTGTAAACAGCAAGGTGATCCCACAAATACATTTATTCCAATTCACTTCACACAGTTAAACAGTATTTTCAAACCATAGCCACTGGAGGAGTGTTTTAAAACAAATTCTTCATAAAACCAAAGTTGCAAAGTCTACCAAGCAAGTCTCTTTATCCTCAGTACTTTCACCTAGATTCCTCTCATCTAGAGTCACTAGTAGATAAACCTTACAGAAAAGCCTTCAATGGTGAATATACAATGCACTAAAGATGGCAAATACCTTTTTATCTTCATGAAACCCTGGTATTCCAGAGCTCTGAGCTTTCAAACACCATTTGTTGCACCTTGGTATCTTTATACAATAGCAGTGCAAGTAAAGCTACAGCCAATAAAGCCTGTGACTACTTCTTATACGCTAAATCTACATGAATAAATCTTATTAAGCTTAAAGGCAAGTGGTTACCGCACCTGTTTGATAGATTTATTATCCCCAAAACCTAGTGCACTGATGTGAAATGCAGCTATGAATTGAAAAGTTACACTGTACAAACAGCCAGCTATTAGTTATATTATGGAAACAAGAAGAACGTTGATAAGGTGCTCCATTGGGATATTTAACAAGTGTCAAAGCCTAGATTGAAGGAGGCATTTGACTACGAGACGCAATGGAGATAAATGTCCTCATACTACAGCTAAATTTCACTCATATAGTGTACAGGAAAGCAAAGGAGGAAAAAAAGGGGAGTTCCCCCCCTTCTATTGTGTTAATCAATTTTCTGTAGATGACACTACAGGACTTTGACGAAGCTGCTACGGCTTCAAAGTTGACCCTGCCTTGGTTGGGTGGTGGACCAAAGACCTCCAGAGGTATCTTCCAACCTAAATCATTCAACAGCTGTGCTTCTACCCAAGCCATGCGTCAGCCCCACCAGCCTGCCGCGAGCTGCCATTAGCCACAAATCCTTGTCAAAGCATCCAATAAACTGGAGGTGGAGCTTTGGGAGACATGCCAGACACCTCTCGCCTTCACAGGAAGCCCTCACTTAAAAGCACAGTTTGACTTTTCTAGGAAACCTAGAGAGCACAGCTACAGTTCGTCATAGCTTCAGTTTTCAGGAATTTAAGTGACACACACTACCTCTCCTCACCCTAAAATTGTCTGACATTTGAGAGCCAGTGCTTAAATAGTGCAAAACAACCACCTCAGGGATGAAGAAAACTCAGCTACCTTGTAGAGGTGGTCTTTTGCTAAAGGTCACACTGTGTTATGCTATGCATACTTTAAAGCCTTGCTCAGTGCAAGCAATCCTTACATCTGGCTTCAGTCTATTCTACACAACTTAATTTCTTTCCTCAGTGATGTTAATAACACTTTTCTCTTCTCTTGTATGCCCGCACTATTTATGTTGTCTCATAACGAGAGATTTTGCTGGTGTTACTCATTTGGGTATCCTGACAAGGCAGGATTTGTTCTTTCATACATATAAACTGTGTGAAAATCAGCTTTAAACGATTTGACTTTAAAGGCTACTTCCATTAAGCCATACTGAATCAAAACCAAGATGTTCATCTCCTCTTATTCCCATCTGCTTCAGTACATTTCAGAGAACATTACTGTATTAGAGATTTCTAGTGAAAAAAATTATTGCTATTCTAAAATAGCTTAGACTGGTGTGAGTGTTACTGACAGCATTTAAGAAATCATTGCATTGCAGCCTAATGAGAAAAGTAGCCTGTAGTATAAGATGTACTTTAGAATGAAATATCGTTTTATGCTTGTGTGAAGCTTGGCAGTGCAGTAGGAATTAAAGTCCCAGTATAGAGCTCCTCAGAGGCCAAGGTCCAGTCCAGATCCAAATTCTGCATTTCTACACTGTTTCTAACAGACTGTTATTCCTGCGGTCAGCATCCACTTGCCAGTTGTAAAACTGTACAAGATATGGAAAGAAAAAATTTAGGAAATGTGATGAATTTGTATATTAATAATCATTTTGTCCAAGAGAATTTCCAAAGTCCACCTTAAAACTGGTAAGCTTTAACTTCATTTAAATTCAAATCCCAATTTTGATCCTCTTTCACTATGATTTTTTTTTTTTAAAAAAAAAAGGGTGCACAATTATTCAAGTGGACAGACAAGTGGTGTCCATGGCAGAGGAGGAGGAGGGGACACAGGCAGGGCAGGTGACAGCCTGCAGTCACAGTGCAGGCAGGGCTGGTGCCCAGCTCTGGGCTTTGGGAATCACCCACCAGTGCTGGGTGCCAGACTTCATCACTGGGAATCAGTGTCTTCAAATAGAAGGTGTCTTCAGGTGCTCAAGAGCAGATGCCACATGAGCTACAAGCAGACAGAAAAGAAAAAAAAAAAAATAGTTCTCCAAGCACACATGGGGGTTGGGAAGGGAAGACAGGAACAAGTGCTATTCTCTCCCCCGCCCCAGAGTCTCACAGCATAAAAAACAGCTTACTGATTAACCTCACACCATCCAAAACCAGTCCACCTCTGGCCAGCTACACCAGGGGAAATGCCTTGTGAAAATAAGATTTTTAGTAAATGGGAAAGCTCCAAGACAGAGCTTTTAAGGGAGACTTATATCATCCTTCACAGTGGAGGCAGTAGTTAAGGACACAAGACCACAGCCAATTCAAATCCTGGCTCATTCAAAAACTAGAATGGATCTTCCAAAATAAAATAAGAGCAGGAAATTAAAGAGACCTAATACATCCATCAAGTTAGCCGCTTATAGTGCTTGCAAGGTCTTCCTGAAGAAAGCACAATTATTTCATAGTGCATCTTCCTGAAAAGCCTTCACACTGTGTTTGCAAACCAGCTCTTTACTTGTTTACCTACATTTTCTCAGCTGTCAGTCACCAGATCTGTCCTGACTGCCATTTAGTTATTGTTTTCCACTCTTCATTCAATAACTTCTGCTAATATCTCTGGGCCCAGGTAGGTTGCTCAGAGAGGACCCATTTCCAGTCCAAGAGCTTGGCCGCTGTTACTCGTTACTCACAGTATCTATTTCTTCAGCTGGGTGAGAAAGCCAAGACTTCAAACCTTCTAGCACCAACACCAGGAGATACTGGTGTGGTCCTTCAGCCCACAAAGCACAGAGAAGTTAAATTCTGGTATTCCCTTGGTTCATTAGTTAGGCCAAGAACTAAGCAAGGGGAAAAACGTACTTTTTTTTTTAAAGTATATATAACTGTCCACAATCTCCAATGTTTTGAGCATGCATTAGTTATGCAATAGAGACACCCAGTAACAGCTCCTCAGTGCCATACAAGTGTATTTGAGGGCATGCAGAGGGCCCTGACATGGTTTCATTTGCTTGGTAACCATAACCCTGTTCTTCAAAATCACTCCCACATTGCCCCTCTTCTCCCTGCTTTTCCATCCAAAATGAGCTCCAGTGCAAATGAGGCACCTGGGAAGTATCAGTACCTGCAAAGAAACTGAGAACACCTTTTCCTCATTCTCCAGGCAGTAAAAGGGAAAACAGAAACATCTCTCACATTGAAAACCTACCGGATTTATTTATGCTTCGGGCTCCAAAAAGGCTAATGAACTTTTTTTTAAAGACCACCTCTAATTGTGTACCAGTAATTTGCCATCCAAAAATCAATTGCAGGTCCAGATAGCAGCATTTGGATTTCCAATTAATTAAAACCAAGCAGATGTCTGTGACAGTGTGCTCCCCCTGGCCCCGCCCCGAAGCTGACCCTTACCTCCCGTAACCCTGCTCCAGCGATAACCCTCAGTGGCAGGGGTAATAGATGTGTCTGGTTGTGATGGCTGCATCATTTCAAAGTGGATTCAGGAGACACATACCAACACAATAGTCAAGGGCTATTGTGCAGCACACCCTCCTAACCACAGTGAAGAGGCTGGGACCTGGGGTCGGTATGCAGATACGACTATGAGTCAATCGTCTCACCCACCCATAAATACCGAACAGCCCGAGAGCCCTTGGAGCTCTCCTGTACGGCAGCGGGCTGCACGCCAGGATCCCCCCTTGAGTAGGGACGCCTCTCAAGGTTACTCCTCAAGGTTGAGAGATTCTTTGCCGTAACAGATCCTTGGTAAGTGACTGATAGCGTGCTAAACTTTGAAATCTTAGCTAAGTGATATAAAGGATTGATTGCGCCTATATATATAATCCTTTAGACATAAACCGTTGACCAAGTCTGGGACTAGGATTGGATCTGGCCGCCCCTAGACTCCCCTCTGAGAAGGAGTTTAGAAAGCGAGGGGGTCCTTTCTGAACCTCATGACTCAACGGGAGGGTCTCCCTGACAGTTTTGTCTGACCCTGTCCTCTGTGCGGTAAATAACCAAGCGTACCTTGCCATCGAATCTTGTTAAATCACTGTCACATTTACATTTACTACAGAACCTTGTTAACTCACTACTTTATATCAATAAAATATATTTTGCTTCTCTCCTATGAGTGAAATGCACTCTCACTCCTTCCGCAACAATGTCCAAGAGCTGTATGTTGCATTTAGAGCTGTTCCGCATCCTAATTTTGTGCATTTGAAGACACCAGAAGTGTGGAGTTTTAGGTTTTGGTCTATTTTTAGCCCAGGCCTTATATACAAAAAGCAAAACTAGAGTCCCCCATGTGGTCACACACATTTCTTAAGACTCTGGACTGTAACGGTTGGGGAATAATACACATATGTGCTGAAGTTTGCACTCCAGCTCTCCGCATTCGGAACGCTCACCATTGACACCTATCCTCTGTGGTAAAACAATGTCTAACTCAAAACAGAAATCATAGCTAGCTTCAGGGATTTGAGCAACATTTGAGTTCTCAGCATAATCCCTCTTGAAGAGGCCTGCCTGCTTTTGCAGGCCATACATAGGTCTTCAGTGTGACATGCCACGACAACATGTGCCACAGCTTGTTATATGGCTCCCAACTGGCAAGGCTGAGAGTGAGGAAGAGGCTGAGAGGAAGAAACAGGCAGACAGAGACAGGTAGCAGTAAAGGTACCAGGAAATCCCTTTCTTCCTGTCTATAACAGCCCTAAAATATATACAGGGAGCCACTGATAAGTGTGAACCACCCCACTCGTGGACTCAAGCTTAGCCTTTCCTGCAGTTTCTGGGGGGTTAAGTCATCAATTGACCTTCACTGTAACCCACTATAAGCGGAAGGGACACCCTGGTCACACCCACACCATCACGATAGCCCCGAGCCCAGTGCTCTCCCACCTAGCCGAAACATCAGCTAGTGGCAAAGAGGACACAGCGAGTGTGAGGATGATGGACAAAGCAGCACGCTATGCTGAGCCTTGCTGTTACAGGAAGCCTGTAGACAGGTTGCTGAGCAGAGCAGTCTATACACCACACCTAATTACATCGGAGACCAGAACCAATCGTGCAGCCTCAACTCCAGCGTAAAGCCACGCTTTGCACCCACCCCACCAAGGTCAGAACAGAAGGTAGGTCCTACACAGTAGCAATTGTCTTTATTTTTCGGGGGACTTTGTAGGCCAGACCAGAATTTCCTCAGATTTGCTGGTCCATTTGCAGCACCACATTGCCATCTGCTGTCCCTCGCTTTCCCTGGCAGCCTCACCAATAACCAGGTGAAATACAGCAGCACAGCCAGTGCAGTCTAAACAAAGCGTTCAAAATGCAAATAGGTCCGCAATCCATCACTTCATTTAAATGTATTTTAACATTTTCATTAACTATTTAAGAAATACAAGACATAAGCTTGCAAGGACGCAGTCAGATGAAGCGTCACAAACAAAGCAGTGTACAATAGCAATGCAAGTATTAAATCTTGGCACATTAGGATGATAGTATGCACAGGTGTATCACTTTGAAAACAGCTTTTTTTATACTCCAGCAATTCAGTCATTCAAGACTAAATCGTGCCTCTTCAGCTAATAATGTCTTGTTTTTATCATCCAAACATACAATAGTATTTTTTAACTGTTTCCTGAAATGATACACCAAGCTATTTGCAGCTGATTTAACCTTCCACTTAAATCCCGTGTGCAGCCAGGCAAGCTACCTCCTTTTGCAAACAACCTTCATGGCTTGCCCATGGTCCTGCCCATTTTTTTTTTCCTAAAGAACTTGCAGGAAGGGCTCTATTAAATACAGGCTTAAGTGGTAGTTTTGGGACAAAGCTACCCAGTCTCAAGGGATGGAATTTGGGTCTTAATTACAGTGGGAAATTGGAAGAATGTTCTTTTTCAGAAAGTTACCTGGACATGAAGAGTGAGAAAATAAATCTAGCAAAGGGGACTCCTTCCTCAGCAGCTGGTATCCAGCCTAGTACGCTCAGCTGGTCACAGTCCTCTATTAAGATGAGTGCAATTACTCTATTTGCCTAATGATAATGGGTTTGTATACAGGCCATAGGCAAATAGTCACTGAAATATTTGGGGCAAAATATACTGTTTCTTTTCTTGTTTTGTCCTCCTTGCTTTACAGAACATTTGTTAAAACACAGCATCTTCAACACAATTTCCTTAAACTTGCATGTTACATTCCCCCTTCCACCAGCTGGGCAAGAAAGGCCAAATAAGCAGGACCTCCTGGAGGCTGCTCGACCTCCTGGCATCACCCTGTCCTGGCTCTTCCTTTGCAAGCAAACTCCTGAAGACAGGAGCCCCATTTTGCAGGTGGGGGGGAAAAGGATGCTCCCAGAGATGAGCCTCAGCTCACTTTGACCCCACCTTCAGCAGTGCCAATGCATCATAAAAACCTGGAAAATACCCCTCTTCACAAATCATTTCATTTCACCGTGTCTTCTCTTCCTTTGTCTGTAAGATGGAAATAAAAGCCTGTTACTAGTGAGGGATGTTGAGGGGATCAGTCGCACTCATTCAGTACTTCAAAAGAAGCCCAAACCAGTAGCCGGAAAATAGCGTTAACCATCTCTGCTGTCTGACCAAACGGAGAGCAGAATTCACGGGGGAGTGAGCATCGCTCTAACTGCCAGAGGAAGACACAGGACTGGACAACCAGGCTATAGAGAGGCACAGAAGCCAATAGAGAAAAAATCAAACATCAACAGGCACGTAGAAAGGACAAGGCATGAAGCCGTTTCTTACTAATTCTGACTAGCCTAACTTGCATGGCTACTATATATATATACATTAATCCTTTTTGCAGCTCGCAGTGCAAGCTCAGGCAAACAGATGGACAATGACTTATCATTGGAGAGACTTGGATCAGCAACTTAGAAATCCACATTTATACAGGAAAAGCAAGTTAGTCATCCAACCAAATAGATATGCCCTGGAGACAAGAAAAATCTGGATAGCGATAGAACTAAAATAAAACCTTAAGAAAAATAAAGGCTATGAGTATGCAGAAGACAGGAACAGCTACAAAGTGAACATAAAAAGAAAACAGCCAAGGTAACACAAAGCAGGCATATACAGCTCACTGCTAAATGCTCGTTTCTTGCGTGACTACATTTATAACACAATGAAAGAAGAAGATTCAGATCTTAAAAGCACTAAATATGCTAGCCTTTGTAACACACAGGTCCACATACTTGTGTTTTCTCAGATACTTTTCTATTTCCTGGCCCTAAAGTTTTGCAGAGGAAGACTGAGGCTGTTGAGTTCCCAGATGCACCCAGCTGTGCACGCACAAATCCCATCCAGCACACCTGTGCTGGGAGTCACAGGGCTGCGTGCAACCAGCAGAGCCCCCCCAGCACTGCGAGAGCCATATACCCACTATGTCTGGCCAGCACCACGTATACTCTGACATTGCAGAGTGATTTTGGCACATCTTACAAGTTTTGGGTAGTCCAGGCATGGGGTCACGCAGAAGCTTGCATGTGATGCACCCGGTGTTTGCCAGCAGCATCAGACTCCCTGCGCAGGCACTGTACAGTGCATATTCACCTTCTGTGCATCAGCAGCTAGATGTGATAGAATATTCAGAACATATTAGGGTTCAAGATTTAAGATTAAAATTATTAGGGGGAAGGTCACAGAGCAGGATCTCTTTGGCAATAAATACCTTTTCTGGAGTCATTTCTCTTACAAATATTCTAGGGGTAGCAACCTTGCCAAAGCAGAAGATGGTCTGGATGATCTAATCATCTCTCATGTCATGGCTGTGTCGTTACCTTCAGTTTGCATTACAGATTACACGTAATACACAGTGTCTAGAAATAGCATATGCACAGCAGGTTATTCTCCTGGACCCTGTTGCTTTGCACCTGTCCAGAAATTATTTGCCAGATCCACAGATGCAAATTCTGGTAAGTCAGAGGCTATCATCTCGTTCAGCAAGAGGACACAGGGATAAAGAGCTGAGATACAGTTGGTATTTATCCTTTGCAGAAGGCAGGAGAAAAAAAAAAAAAAAGAAAAAAAAACAGAGCCACAGGAGTATTAAGTACTCTCTCCAGGAGCACATCAGACATCTGGCAGTGAAAGACAGTTACACTAGTCCCTGCCCTGTTTCCATCTACTTCGTAAATTAACAGGGATGAGCTACTTATTACTCTGGCTACTATTTTCCACTTCTCTGCATAGCAATACCATAAGAACAGTGAACAGGTTTTGCCTGGGAAGCAAACCCGAGGAGAGGCCCAAATCAGAATCCCCATTGGCATCGTTTGATTAGAGCAGGAGAGGTCTAAAAGCTTCGTCTTCAGATATTTCCAGATGGAAGTTGAGATTATTAAAACCAATTTGTTATTTTGATAAAAGTGTCATCAATATTCAGTGCCTCAAAGAAAATTAGTCAAAAGGTGTGTATTTAAAAAAATAATAATACAACCCACAGCTTGTTTTGACCAGACTGGACCTAAGCTTTTCTCCATTGATAAGAATTCTTGTGATTTTCCCTTAAATCCTGTAGAGTTGCCTGCCTAAGGATTTTAGAAGCTTGAACAACAGAAACCAGAAGAGACATAGGCTGCACAGGTAAGGGAACACCGTGCTTTTCATAGAATCATAGAATCATTAAGGTTGGAAAAGACCTCTAAGATCATCAAGTCCAACCATCAACTAACACCACCATGGCTCCTAAACTAGGCCCTGGAGTGCCACGTCTACACCTTTTTTGAACGCCTCCAGGGTTGACGACTCCACCACCTCTCTGGGCAGCCTGTTCCAATGCCTAACCACTCTTTTGGTAAAGAAATTCTTCCTGATGTCCAATCTAAACCTCCCCTGATGCAACTTGAGGCCATTCCCTCTCGTCCTATTGCTAGTTTCTTGGGAGAAGAGTCCAGCACCCGCTTCCCTACAACCTCCTTTCAGGTAGTTGTAGAGAGCAATAAGGTCTCCCCTCAGCCTCCTCTTCTCCAAGCTAAACAGCCCCAGTTCTCTCAGCTGCTCCTCAGAAGACTTGTTTTCTAGATCC
>WAAD01026880.1:160038-267357 GCA_013389945.1 Fregata magnificens | reverse complement strand
TTTCCAAACTCTTCAAGTCAAAACCAGAAGTTTTCCCCTGAACAATGAAAAAAAAAAAAAAAAAAAAAAAAATCACATTTCAGATGATCCATCTCCCATCAAACACTTAAACTGAAAGCTCCTCGGACCAGAAATGGGAGTCTTAAACATTTATATTATCTTGGAGGGGCTGCCAAAAAAAATTAATCATCTGTTTCACACAGCATCCACCAGAAACAGAGGAAGGGAAACTGAAAATGAGTTTTCAGGCTATACCCTACCCCTTCTGTGCCCGGCTGCTCTACTGCAATCTCGAGTAAGGAGCACTGATCTTTAGGTGAAAAAAACGCCAGTTTTCATCCAAATGAGCCCAGGATTTTCAGCAGCACCAGTGGGGAAGAAAAAGTTGGTTCCCCCTAGGAGAAGCAGCAGCTGAGGGCTTGCTGGGCTGCTCTCACACACAGCATGTGAAGAAACTGGCCCAAAACTTGTACTAAATTATGCAGAGCAAGAATTAGAGCTCTTCTCTGAAGCTGTGCCTTGACATGCAAAATATTTCACTGAGAAACACATCTCTGGAAGCTGATCTGTTATCAGATCATCACACTTCTGGACAAAAACCTCCAAAAAACCTACCTGGAAAAAGAGACAGGGAGAGGTAGGGAAACAGAATTACAGCAGGTTACCAAAATACTTTGGTCATGCTATAACATTGAGTTAGATGTCCTCAAGTTGCTACATATACAACTCCAGCTGCGGAGGACATAGGAAGTGGCCAAGGACCCGCAAGGAGCCAAGAGTAAAATACATTGTCCCTGCTATAAATGAATGCATGTACACCGCAGTTACCCAAATCCTAATCTGTAATCTCTTCAGACAATACTACACTCTTCCCTGTAAATACTCCTAAACCAACTTTGTTCCTATAATTTCTAGCAACACCAAGGACACTGAAACAACTAAGTCAGCCCTTGCCACAATTGCCCTGGAGGTGCAACAAGGATTTGGTGCTCAGCTCTGAATTTCCATTTGCTGAGCAGAGCTCACCAGAGCACTCAATGCTGTTCATCCCTCCAACTTCCTTTTCCTAACAAACTTCCCCACGTTGCTTTACTAGGACACTACTGCAATCTAAAGGTGTTTAGAAAAAAAAAAAAGCCACCACAAACAACAAAAAACCCCACACACAACACAACCCACAAAACATCAAAACGGCTCAGTCAGCCGTGCTCCCTTAAACATGACATGCTGTGTCTCCTAAACGAATTCATTAGCATTGGCCCATTGACTTCAAGCGGAACCAAACCATAGGTTCCCCAAAAGCTCACTGCTCCTGTTATCTGCTCTCTTCCAAAACACGTACGTCCAGACTCCACAGGGATATAAGTCTCAGTAACCTCATTGAATCCAATCAAAGACATCAGGGGAACCCAGACCTCCACCTTGTTTACATCCAGAAAATACAAAGGAGGTAGAAGAGAGCTGGCATATTTTAAAAATACTACATATATTTTTAAAATAAGACTTGCTATTTTTCTTGCTGTTTACATGAGAAGTATACTTAATAACTGCATTGGTCACAATGGGGAACTGAATAGGGGATGCTGATAGCCAGTATGTGCGACCCAGTACATAGAACAGCCCCAGCACCCAGGCACAACCAGCAGCATGCTTACCCTAGCACACAGCACAAATTTGGGTGCTGGTATCCACAGCACCATGGACATGCCGGGGTGGGGGGGAAGAACAGGGACACAACAACACATGACAACAACACTCCCAAAGCAGGATTTACACAGTGATCTCTGCCAGCCACAGCCACCAACGCTCACAACAACACAGCCATGGGATTTCCAGAGGTTGGGTGTGTCTACAAGAGTTTCAGTCACCACTTAGATATGCTGAAAATAAGTAGTAAAAGCAATGCCTTCCTCCCATGCATGATCCTATAGTAAATACACAGACACATCAAAACATTCATCTGAGGTTCAACAAGGCCAAGTGCCGGGTCCTGCACTTGGGTCACAACAACCCCATGCAACGCTACAGGCTTGGGGAAGAGTGGCTGGAGAGCTGCCCGGTGCTGCTGGTTGACAGCCGACTGAACATGAGCCAGCAGTGTGCCCAGGTGGCCAAGAAGGCCAACAGCATCCTGGCTTGTATCAGGAATAGTGTGACCAGCAGGAGTAGGGAAGTGATCGTGCCCCTGTACTTGGCACTGGTGAGGCTGCACCTCGAATACTGTGTTCAGTTTTGGGCCCCTCAGTACAAGAAAGACACTGAGGTGCTGGAGCGTGTCCAGAGAAGGGCAACAAAGCTGGTGAAGGGTCTAGAGCACAAGTCTTATGAGGAGCGGCTGAGAGAACTGGGGCTGTTTAGTCTGGAGAAGAGGAGGCTGAGGGGAGACCTTATCGCTCTCTACAACTACCTGAAAGGAGGTTGTAGGGAAGCGGGTGCTGGACTCTTCTCCCAAGAAACTAGTGACAGGACAAGAGGGAATGGCCTCAAGTTGCATCAGGGGAGGTTTAGATTGGATATCAGGAAGAATTTCTTTACCAAAAGAGTGGTTTGGACCAGGCTGCCCAGAGAGGTGGTGGAGTCGTCAACCCTGGAGGTGTTCAAAAAAGGTGTAGACGTGGCACTTCAGGGCCTGGTTTAGGAGTCATGGTGGTGTTAGTTGATGGTTGGACTTGATGATCTTAGAGGTCTTTTCCAACCTTAATGGTTCTATGATTCTATGATCTGCTTTGGCATGTGCAAGCATAAAGTTGCATACAGGTGCACACACAGATGCAAGCATTTAAGGCCCAAGTGAACTAAAACCTCTTTTGGTTTTTCATTTGTTTTTTTTTTTTTAAGGAAAAAATACTCCTAGACATAGTCCCATAATTAATTTCAAACCCCATTGACCATAAAAAGGATTTATAGCAAAACAACATCTAAGTGCTATGGGACCAGCTGCATGGGGCTTTTTGACCAAATACCAGAAAACTTTTCAATCAAAATAATGTATTAGTTTAGCCTCTCAAACAGTATGCACCTTTTTTTGCTTGATAGCCCTAAGGTCATGATCTGATACCAGGCCTTTAGCCTGGTACCTCACCCGCCTCCCAGTGTCTCAAGTGCAAATACCTGTTTCATAGGGTGGGAAAATCAGATATCTCAGTTCTAGGATTTTTTTTTTTTTTTTTTTTTTTTTTTTTTTTTTTTTTTTTTATCTTTTACATTTGAATCAAAGTCTGGAGAGTCTCAAACTTAAAATACACTGGTTTGGAGGTTCCAAGACAAAGCTTAAACTGAGAAAGATTTAGCTAAAAGAAAGGCAGTGCATTTTCTGTCCATCCTCAATTTTATCTCATCAAAATAAGAGATTTAAGGTTTCACCCCAAATGTGATGACCTATAAAAGGAACAAAGCATGAAAGGTCTGGCTGCAGCAAGGGGAACTTCACCCAGAAATCTTTTTCTTTTTTAGCAAGACAGAAAAATCTCTGCTTGAAAAAGAATTCATTTACAAAAAATGAGAGCAATTCAAATAAGTCATGAAAATGCACAAAGTGATTCAAATTTATCCCAAAATTGACTTTGCAACATTTAATATATGCATCTAAGTTCAGGCACCTCTATAGAAGACCATAGCTATCATTAAATTAGACCTTGTAATGCTGTGCAAGAGTATTTCCCTTTTCATTTGGAAATTAAATCATTGTATGGTGCAGTACTCTGCCATTCTGAAACAATTTCAAGTAATGTTTCTGAAACCCCAGCCTCAGAGGTACGGCTTTTGCAGACAGGGCACATAAAACTGTACCAGAGCTCTTACTGAGAATAAATAACGGTGGCTATATCTAGAAAACAATACCAGCCTACAGACTGCTTGATAAATATCCCCTATTAAGAAGCTCCAGCATTTTACAAGCATACCGGATAACTAGCAGTGATCACCCTATAATGCATTTTAATTCACATCGAAAGGTGTTTTTTCTCCTTTGAGGGGAGAGTCTTTCTACAGCCAAGTAGTTTTAAGCAAAGTTACAGATCTCTGAAAAAACAAGACATATTTCAACTGAATACCTGAATTTGGATTATTATATTGTGTTTTCAAACTATTACAAATTCCTATCTTGAAGTCAGCACGCCTTCACTGAAACACATCCATTTTCATCTAAACCAGTCTATAACAGCAAGCACTTGCTTACCTGGCTGCTGCCTGGGACACAGTATATTGATCCAGGAGGGAAGGAGGAAGACCTCACCAAGGATGGCTGCCTTCCACCAGCCAAGGCTACTAACACATAGTCCCTACTCCCAAAGAGACACAGCACTCCCAGCTAGTGGGATATTATCCCTTTTATTAACCAGCACAGCAGTCCTCAGGCTTTGCAGGTGGCCTTCGTTCTGGGGTAAACTCAGCTCAGCTGGTGAGCAAGATGAGATGCCTGAAAGCAAGCGATGGCTCTTAGGAGCATAGGGCATCTAGAAAGCCACAAAACAAGAGCAAGAAGCAGGGGGACACCCAAGCTGCTTGGTGTAGGATAGTGCCTCTGATGTTCCTCTGGGCAATAACCACAGCCCTGCCAATGAAAGTGTGAAAATAAGTGTCAATATGGTGGCATCTGTGTAACGTCGGAGACAGGGATGAAAAGACATGAAAAATACCAGAAGAGAGGTGGTTTTCTCTGGAAATCCGAACAGCTCTGTAATCTCATTATAGCTGATTGCGGCATGATTTGTGCCAGGCAAGAGTGAGTTTAGCACTGCCCTGACACCACTCCAGGTACTTTATTTACTTTGAGATGAAAGCAATGGCACAAAGCAAAGCTGTATCAGATAGGGGCTTTATCAAAGTATCAAGAATGATCTTCCCTCCCACCAGCATACTCTGTTTTCTGAGGTTGGAATAGTGCTTGCAGCAAGGAGTTGTGACTGCTCAGGATCTGCCCATCTGATATCTCTCCCTCTCCCCTGGTTTTATACAGAGGACTTAGTTGCCTTACTCGGGGCTCCAGTACGTTTTTGCTAGCAAGGCACCCACATTCTTCTGTAGATTTAGCCCTCAACATCCTAATTAAAGAAGCAGCTGCTTTTTATGGCCTTGTGTCAGTTTGGAATAATTTTTCTTAGTTATTGAAAACAGCTGCTCTTCTGATTAGTACACTGAGCATTTATTTTCTCTTATACCAGTGTCAAACTGCTTCACTGCAGCACAGTCAGGAGACACTTAGTTTTGCAAAATAAATCTGTGCTAAGTAGAAACAGAAGCGAAATGGAACAAATATTTTGGTATTTTTTTAGCAGTGGTACACAATGAGACAAACCACACCCTCAATCAATTCATTTACTGTTGTTCTGACACAGCATGAAAAATGAGGAAAGCTATATAAAAATGAGGGGTTTTTTAATACTTCAAAACCTCCCGCAACAGTTTGCTTCAGATAAAAGTTGTTACAGCAGAACGCTTCACCAAAGAACTCCCACAGCAGTGAGATTGCAAAGGCTATTGCAAAAAAAAAAAAAAAAAAAAAAAAAACCACAACCTCGTACAATGGAAAATGGCTTGGATTAAAGTTTTCCAGCCAAATGGTCTCGGGGGCGCTACCTGGGAGCAGGCAGGAAAGGGTAAAGCCTGGTGCTACAGCAGGTGGAGGCAGAGCTGGCAAGACCCACAACCAACTGCCGCCTTCATTTCAGCCCTCCCGCAGATCTGCTGTGTTTCAAGCTCTGAAACCCATTGAGCAGGGAGGTTTCATATAACCTTTAAAAGACAGAAACCCTATCAAGGCACCAGCCCCATCAGTCTCTGCTTGTAAAAGGAGGAGGTGTGTACATTTGTATGTGTTGAAAATTTAAACTAATTTGGGGCAATTTTGGAGCCCAGCTGTGGACTGATCTGATTAAAGATGCTTTGTCAACGAACAACACACGGTTTGGCCAAGATGCCAAAGTAGAAAAAATAATAATGTAGAGAAACAATATTTTCCAGGCATTATTGTTAATTCAATTTTATATTAGATAAAGATAACTCCCTCTCTGCGAAGATCCATGTTTATCCAAACCACCCCTCACTGTGCTTAACACACTCGACTTTGCAAGATACTTGTTTAATGTATTTTAATTAATTTTTTTAAAAAAATCTGCTTTCAAAATAAACATCAATACTTCAAATTAAACTCAAAGTACCACTGGTAAGGCTATAGACCCTAAGAAACTTATGAATATGAAGGAGCTGTGTGTTATTTCAGTAACTTGTATGCATGCTTCTTGCCTGCCCAGTCAGGGTTCCAGGCAGAAATCCCTTCCACTGGTATGTAGTTTATGATAAAATATGTCCTTAGCACAGGAGCCAGTACAGACTGCCATCGCAGCCCTCCCATATCCATTATGGGGGTTTAGAAATCAGTGGGATTGTGTCACGTGCATCCCATGTCTTTCCCCAGGATCTGAGTCTGGACCTTTGCACAGCCTGCATTGTTTCCAGCTGCTCATATTAACCTGCTCTCAGAGCACCTTTGGAGGATTTAAGCAGCTCAAAGTCTCCTAACCTGGCTGCTCCCTCCATGGGTATATTTCATGCAGAGATTTTTGGAAGGAAGCAGGTGGTCTTCTAGTTTGTATGGTGTTGCCAGCTCCTCTTTTCCCCCAGAGGACCAGGCAATTAATTTATGGAGAGGATTAGACCTGAGCAGGTTCTTGAGAGACCCTGAATTTTTGCATTGCTTTCTCGAGAGCATTTGTAGAGGTTATTTATAGAAAAAATGTAAGAAACTTCAGCAGGAGAAGAGAAAATTGCTAGTCAGATGTCCATATACCACCATCTGCTACAGGGGCCGTATGGGAAGCAGCATGAAGGCACAACAAAAGAATTGAGGGTGTTGTGACAGCGGGAATCCAAAATTATTATTACAACTTCTTGGTTTTCCTCAACATTTAACAGCTGCCAGAGAATTCATAAACTGAAACCTGCGTCTTTTATATACTTGGTACTCTGGATTTGAACCACATAGGAACTAACTCAGATTAAGTAAGTACCAAATTAAGTACCAACTTTTTGACAAAGCCAGTACATCTCACATTTGAATTGCTGATATTGAAAGACGGCTGCAAAGCTGATGAGTTGAAGGACCCTTTACATTTACTGGACAGATAGGATCAGCCTTTTAAAATTGCCTTGTTTTTATCTTATGATTTAACAGCTGTTCTCTGGTGTTAATTTTCTCACTGTATTAAAAAAGTCTCAGGAACTCTTCATCTTGGTGCCATGTAAAAAGAAGACATTAGGGACAGGGACGTGATTTATGATGGTATTTAAATATGGTATGGAAAGCATGATGGCAATTTAAGCAAGGAAACGGAGAGCAATGGGAATAGTAGCTTGATTTGCCCTGTCCGCGTTGGGGTCAGACCCAGCATTCATCAAATCACTGGGAAAATGTCCCAGGCTTGTGACTACCTGAGAAGACAAGTAAATCCCAGTGCCACTGAAGGCTAATTATGGGACTTGAGGTTTATTTCTCAAAAAAAGAGTGATTGGAACAATTTCGTGTGCCATAGTTAATACGCCAAAGGTGGTGTAAAGTTACTATGATGAGAGAAGGTGCATTAATAAGGAAATATATCCAATCTGACATCCAGAGATTATTTAATGTCATACTTTTATTTCACAAGATTAAGTTCCATTTTGGTAAACCAGCTTTTTAAAAACATGCCCACACATCCACTGGGCCGTCACAACACCTTAGGACTCATGCGAGTGCCAAAGCCTGCTCCTGGCTGCCTCCTCCTCCTCCCCGCGGCCAAGGGCCAACCCTTCAGCATCAGCTGAACTGTCAGCGGCTCAGAAACAGGGGGGTTCTGAGTAGCCTAATAGGGTGCATTATACATCTCTCTCAGTTACTTTTGAAAGTTTCAGATATATTTTTGCCTAAGGACAATAGTTAGGGTTTTTTACACTGATCAAATAGCTCTAATACTCTTTTAGACAAACCTTTATATAATTCATGACCAAGTCTAAAGTACTAGATAATACTGATTCAATGATAAAATAACTTTAAATCTTTTCACGTGATTTCAAGAAACCTACTGCTCATGTACAAGTCTGATTAAGCTCTACAAATCAAACTCTGCAACCTTTACCAAAACCAATGGTTATCAGTACTGATTTCCAGAGTTTTGACCATGCAAGGATTGCAGGAGCTGGCCTGATTAAAATTGCAGTTGGACAATGAGTTTCATTACACAATTTGAATAGGCTAATTACAAACCTGAAGTCTGTGATGTGAAATCCCTTCCCTTTGCCCGTCCTCCTGGCGTTTGGACAATGGTTTCTCTTAGCCATCATCCATCTGCGCATAGGACGTGCCGCTTCTTGGGGCTGCTAGTTAAAACTAATCCCTATTTTGCAAATATAAATATTTTTGTTAAAAGATCACAAAACCTAGCAACTAAATCAGTATGCTAAACTGATGCTCATTTCTCCTCTCGCAGGCAGAGAGAAAGGCATATTTCTCAGTAACATCTCTGCCCTTTAAATCTATAGCAGGATCTCAAAAACATCTGGATACAGCAGAAACCCCGTAAAGACGCTGTCATCCTCAGCACTGACGTAGACCCCGTTCCAATCCCGCGCAACCTCCAGCCACACCTGGTCACCTGCGCTCAGCTTCAGGATGGTCAGGAAGGATGCCTGGTCGATCTCCTGGCCGTAGAGAGTCTCACGGGCTTTGGCCACCTTCCTGCTGCGGGCAACGAGGCTGACACGGGCTGGACGCCCTCTCACTGTCAGGTGGTAGGCAAAGACGTATGCCCCGGGCACGCTGCAGTTGAATTTCCCGGTGGAAGGGTTGTAATCTTCTTGGTCATTGTACAAGATCTTGTCAAATCTAATGGGGACGTTGGGCGGAGGGAAGGGCTTGGACAAGCCGGCGCTAAATGCTGATCGCAGGAGCTTTGCGGTGTCCCCTCGGGCACCCTTCGCCCCACGGGAGCCTTTCTTTCCTGGGACACCTCGGCCCCCCTTGCTGCCGGCAACCCCCTTGGGCCCAGAAGGTCCCATCATGCCAGTGGGTCCCAGGTCCCCTTTTTCACCCTTACTTCCTCGCTCGCCCTTTTCTCCCTGTTTTCCATCCACCCCCTGAATTCCCTCAACCCCCATCTCCCCTTTGCTCCCTTTTTCTCCCTTTGTTCCCCCTTCCCCTCTTTCTCCCTTTGCACCTCTCCCCCCTGGCTCCCCGCAATACCCCTTCTCCCCTGTGTCTCCCTTTTCCCCTTTGTCACCCTGTTCTCCGTCCACTCCTGGGTCTCCAGCATCCCCCCTATCTCCCTTGTCTCCTTTGGTCCCGTTCTCACAAGTGTCCCCTTTGGACCCTTTTTGTCCCTTCAGTCCAGGGAAGCCATAGTTGCCCTTATTGCCTTTTACTCCAGTTTCACCTAGGAAAAGGGCAAAGTGGGGAGGAAAAAAAGATTAAAAGTATTGGATTGCTTTGGAGATGGAGGGGCATCACCAACAGCAAAGGGAAAAGTCAGTGCAATATTCCTGGCTTTCCCAGCCCATGTTACGTACCTTGCAACCCCGGTTTGCCTGGATAACCTGGGTTTCCACTTACTCCTCGCTCGCCTTGCTCCCCTTTGCCTCCTAGGACATTTCACCATTAATATACTGTTAGTGATGTTGTCTGCAACACAGCGATCATTGCATGGATGCTGAAGGGTACCATTTTGCATGTGTCCCTCACTTCATTAATAAAACAGAGATGAGCAATGTGTGTTTTCAAGAAATGCCTTCAGAAGCCTCGGCTGAATGTCACAGCACCGAGCACCATCACGCAGACAACTGCATCTCAACCAAATGTTGGATTTCTGACTCTAATCAGTGCCTCGTTGGGAGGTGGTTGCTGCTGTTTAGTAGCAAGATGGAGAAGACAACAGCTCTGCGTCTCTCACTCCAGGATTGCCAAAAGTCTTGTTCAAGAAGTGAATCAAAGCCTAAGAGGTTGCACTGACTGAACTGCGCAGCATGCTGCTGCTGGTACCCCCGTTATCAGCTTTGCTGTGTGTTTCTCCGTGACCAAAGGCAGCCACAGGATCCTACCAGTGGTGTGTGGCAGCAGGACAGAGCTGCTCCAAGCCTGAAATGGAGGGCAGGGTTTCCTTTTGGTTACTACTGATGGATAATAATTGCTCTCCGTCTTAGCCGAAATAATTTTGCCTGAGATACTTAAATTGCAATGCAGCTTCTACACCTGCACGTAGCTTCCATGGTGGTTTTTTTCCTACTTATGTCCCTAATCCAGAGCAAATTGAACTCAGTTTTTAAACTCCCATTCAGAACAAGGGGTTTCGAGTGAGATCTTTTTGAGCAGCTGTTCCTATACCGCCTGCACACACACTACCACCATCCAAGTTATTGTCCCTGCACTAATGCCAGCTAAATCTTGCAAAGTGTCAATCCATATCAGCATACTCCATTTCCTTTGAAAAATATTTTTTCCTATAATTTTGAGGTATTTGATGAGGACAACAGCATCTGTTTTTGAAATGAGCAGTTAGTCTGCTTTACCTCTTTCTCCTTTAGAACCTTTTGGACCTTGAGGACCTGGAGTTCCCGGCAGACCTTGTAGACCAGCATCTCCCTTCTCCCCCTTGGGACCTGTAACATAATCACATCAAGAAAATAATCTTAGTAACTCAAAGGTTTAAGTTTATAAAGAAAATTCACTAGGCAACATGGCATTGAGAGATGCATGTAAGGCAAACTCTGTTTCCATCACCCTGGGAAGAGCTGGCTATTTGGCATCATACAACCAATGCAAAGAAGATGTGAGACAGACGGTTTGGCCTGAGCTCTGCTCCCCTATGCGTTGCAGACATTGCAGCTGAAGCCCTACGGCAGGGCAAAAGGCAAGATGTGGTAGGGGCAACGCTGCACTGCTCGTGCTGAGATTAGTGGGGTGCATGCTCACAGGTCCCTGGGTCAGGCACGCAGCTCCCCAGCCTTTGCCTTTCAGCTACTGCAATCCCCAAATCTTACAGTTTTGCATTTCACTCATGGCTGTAGTTCAAGATTTTTTAAAACCAACTTTCAGCTGCCCTTGAGCCACAGGAGCTCAGACATTCATAAAACATCAGAAGTAATCTGTCTTTAATATTTGAGCACATCTAAGGAGCTCCCATAGCTTCGTAATTGCCCCTCTCCTTAAAAAGAATTAAGTCTGCAAATATGAAAGTGGAACCTGGCAGACAGCTCCATACTGCATAAAGGATGGGTTGAAAGGCAAGCAAGCTGGCTTCAATCTTTTTTTACTTTTTCATCCACTTGGGAATCTAGAGACTCCCGGTGCACATCTGGGAGCAGACTATGCCAGCTTCAATCATCACAACACAACCCATTTGACACAAGGACTTTTCCATCAACACTCAAGAGATGTATGAGTGCAAAATCCCTTTGCAGCCACTATAATTTCCATTAGCCAATCCCTCCCGAGCTATGGGAAGTGAAAATCCCTTGAGTACATTGTATTAAAAGAAAATTATTTCATGATTTTACCACCTTTCCTCAGATGAATAGTTTCTATCTCCAATATTAGTGCTATTAAAGTGAACATTCGCAGACTAATGCACTATTCATTATAGTGGTATTAGAACTGGGTGCTCTATAGATATGTATTTTAGCAGTAGAAAAAAGAGACAAAGTATGTCTTATACAATATTTAGGTGTTCTATAGAGAGCTGCCTCTTGTGAGAGCAAATAATTATTTTAAAATTTGAACCCCAAATTGGTTTTGTATTTAACTTCCTCTTTTCCAAGGGGAAAAAAAAATCCGAGAAAAAGAGGCTTTTATCCTAAACCTTCAGGATACAAAACTGCTTGCAGGTAGTTTTGAGGGTCATAAAACCATGGTTGAAGTGAATGTGAAAGTAAATCTGTGACTCCCAGGGGATCGGACACAGGGATAGAGAATCAAAGAGCGCGACCACGTGGGGCACCCGCCAGTAGCAACGTGGTATGGGGCCAGCTCTGCATGCGCTCCCACTCCAGCGTGGTCCTCAAAGTGAGTGCCATGGGGAGGAAGTTCCTTTTTTGGGGCTTTCCCACTCATATGGGTGTTTTATAACTTCTGGGATGTGGGTGGCGTGCACTTTTTTGCTCTGGGTTTACACAAGGTATAATCACATTCGGCATTTACCACACAAGTCCTGCCAACTCATTTCTTGAAGAAAAAGCAGGAGATTCCTTGATACGATTTATGCGCTTTAGCTGAGAGCAGCGAGATAGGTGTCGCTGTACCTGGGGGTCCCTGCTCCCCCGGCTGCCCCCGGAGCCCCACAGCAGGCGGGCAGCAGTCACAGCAGTTGAAGAAGAAATCGGCTGTGTCGAGCGTGTAGTTCTCAAAGGAGAAGAGTGTGGTGGCCCCTCGGGCTGCGGGGCTCGGGGTGGGTAAATTGGCTCTGCCCGGTGCTGCTGGGAATGGGCTTTTCCCCACGACAGGGGTAAGGGGGGTGTGAGAGGCACCGTCACCCGCCAGCTGTAAGGGCTTCGTCTTCGTGTACTTCGTAGCTGGGGTCACCTTCACTCCCGCGTGCACGGTGGCAACAACCAGCATCACAAATGCCGAGATGGGCCCCAGAGAGCTCCACATGTTGGAAGCTGTGGGAAAAGACAAACGTGACAATAAATTGCTGCATAACACCCTTTGCATTCGTACTTTCCCCATAAAGCCAGAAGACCTGCAGGAGTAGTATCAGGCACATGTGGGCATCTGCCTGGAGGACTACGTTACAAAGCCTCACTTTTTATGGAGAAAGTAAAGCAAAATTAGCAAAACCTCCTGCCTGCTCACCCCTATTGACCATCGCCCTACAGAGCACTTGTCATTTGGCTGCTTCTCTTCACTGTGGTTGGAAGTGCTCCCACGGGTATCAACAGAAGTTCAAGGGACTGACTGAGAGTCATACGATCACTGGGACACGATTTCTCTCTTCTGAGTGTATGCTTAGGAATAATTTAGTAATGATTTCAGAGTCCAACACAACTGCACATTATAAAAAGGTTCACCCTAAAATTTTTTTGTCGACTTTTTCTTTGTTACTGACTGATTTTCTGGACTTGCATATTTTTTTAGTGCAAACTTTCAGGTCCATTCTTTTTATTTTTAAAGTGTTGATTTAGCTGAACCAGGAAGAAAGAACAAAGTAAGAAGCACACATTTTTTCCTATAGGACAGATGACACCTCTCAGATGACTTGTCATATAAAGCATCTTTGTTTCTTTTTTAAACCAGTGTACCGACCTGTAAATACAAACGGAACAGACTCCCTTTCTTGCTGAACCTGTAATCTGACCTTCCTTAGCAGCTAAGGCACTTCATTACATGAAAAAGTCACCTGGAGAAATGCTGACTATCCTTGCCATCCAGAGGGCAAAGGGAGATCTAACTCAAAAAGTCAGGTATTTGGGGGCTGGATTATAATCTTTCCATCTTTAAGAATTTGGTTTTAGAGGAAAGGGTCATGAGTTTTTCCATTTTCACACAAAAACAAATCATTTAATGGGAAATTGATTATCCACACAAAATCCTCAGCGATCACTGTTGCCCATTGCTGCCATTCTTTACCCCATCGGCTGCAGTAAAGGATAAATTATCCCTTCTCCATGCGTGTGTTGCATTAGGACAGGATACTGGGTACTGATTTTTGTCATAGGCCTGTATTTGCTCCCAACCAGCCCCTGCCAACCTCACCATGAAGAGTTTAACTCCAGGATGGTTGGCATGGGAGGGCAGCGGTCAGCACAGGCAGGCAGAGAGGAGCCAGACCTTACAGCCAGCAGCAGGGAAGCAGCCGCAGTCACAGAGAAGGAGGGTCATGTGCTATCTAGGAAGAGAAAAAAAGCACCAAATTCTCCTTCTGAAGAATATACTCATGTGGGAGTGTTTTGCCACTGCTGGAGATAACAAAATAAACCCATAACTTCCTGTTTCTATGTTTTACTGTCACAAACCACTTCTGCAACAAGCTCTAAAACCAGACGCTCTCCAGTTGCATAGTCAGATTGATGGATTGCCGTCAAATACTGGAAAAACATAATTAATAAAAAAATTATACCTTACCAGTCTGTTTAGAAAATAAATTGCTCAGAGCAAGGAATCGTTAAACAGATTTTCATTATAATGGGCAAAACTGTTCCTAAAATAATTATTCTGAAATATATACATGCATTTTAATGAAACTGAAATTTTGGACTTTTTCATTACATTAGCTCACCACCACTGATTCTAAAATCACTCATTTTAATCCCCCCACTAGGAAAGATTATGATTCACAGTGCACACAAAATATGAAGAATTAAACTTTGCTGAAGTGACATCTTGTTCAGTACATCTATATTTAATTGGATCTAAATATCTACTAATTGTTAGCATGTGTCCCATAATAACATTGTAATAATACACTTGTTCTTTTGTTTGGTCCCTAAAATTATAGTATTTAGATATTCCAGTTCACAACAGATATTTAACCCCAATCTCCCAGCTTTAAATGCCAGGGAGATGATTGCACTTTCTGTTATTTAATTATTTCAAGTTCTTATACAGGGCAGGAAAAACACTACTCCTCATGCAGCTATACATTCATTACAGATCATATTGCCACTATGTCTTAAATTCTATGACTTCATTGCAAATATCCCGCCTGCAGACTAAACGACCAGTGCATGCTATCTCCTACCTTATAAACGGTCCTGCTCCCAGGACGACCCCCCCTCAACGGCACTTTGAAAAAGACAATCTTATTTTCGGAGAGAATCAGTTTTATTTGCGTAACAGCTGCTCCCGTGACCAATGAGAGCCTGCATGGTGCAGGGAGAAGGGGGGATTGGCAAAGTCTCCTGAAAGGAGCAAGGTGACATTGAAATCCGAGGAAATTCAAATGCTTTCCCTGGGCTGGGATACTGCTCTTCACATGGGACTTTTTTGGCTCTTCCCCCAACACCAGTTTTCGGGGCTTTAGGGACACTCTTCTTTCAACTCACAGCATCATGTTTTGGTACCATCAGACTCAGTGTAAGTTTGTCCATTTGCTTCAGCAGGGTCCAGGTTTCTCTCTCAGTATTTAGTGTGCAGTTTGGCATCACACCCCATCCTTGCACTGGGAGTTTAGAAAGGGTAAAAGAGAAGTTACAGAAATAGCTGTATGGGATCATGAGTGCATGCATGCATGTGCCTGCATGGAAAAGCACCGAAATGGGAATTCAGCCTCAAATCCGGGCTGTCCCAGGTAAATGCAGAGATGCAGCAAGCGAATGCTTGTCCCCCTGGGACAAATCTCCCCTGGGAGGGTTGCGACAATGTTGTTCTTACTGGAACTGATAACCCCTCCGGATTTCACGGGCTAATTGATTTTCCTCGCTCTTTCCCAGCAATCACAGCACTCGTTTCCTTCCCCGGTGACATTAAAATGGGCCAGCATTTATTCTTAGATTTCCCAACCCAGTTCAGAGTGCAGTATGAAATGCAGGAATGTGAGGTTGCCTTTCATTGCCTTGTCTTGGTGAAATATGAGCAAGGAAACCATCTCATTGAATCACTTTGAATTTACTACATACCAGTACACTCAAAGCTGATCTGCCAGACAAGAAAGGCTGCTTGTTTCAGGCGGGCTGGAGAAAACAATCAATTCTCCTTTAATGTAAGTAGAGAGAATTGTAATCCTCCATGATTTATTTGTGACCACCTTTTCCTGCACAATAGTCTATAGCTTTCAGCAATAAAAAGTTGATTAAGGAAAGTCTATTACTAAGCATACCAGGCTAGATTGATTCACCAGTTTTTTAGGCTATTCCAAAGAAATCAATTAGGAGTTTTGCAGAGATGCTCTAACTCCGTGTAGCGTGTGGGCTTGTCACCTGCACCAGCACTCACTGATGCTCATTCGTACTGCTGAAAACAGAACTGGATCCTGAATTCAAGCAGTTCTTTAAAAATTCATAACCCTTTTCAATACTGTTATTGGACTCAATGTTTTAAACTGAAGTTAAAAATACTTGTGTCTGCAGCAGTTATATTTCTGACAAGATCATGGACACATATATTGAAGATAAAAGGCAATCAAATCGATTATAATAAAATCCTTATTTTGGTCTTAACTCAGGACTTTTCCTTAGCAACAGAATTTATTCAACAGGGGAAGATTAACCATTTTTAACCAAGATTACTTCATTCTATAGTGCTGCCTACATATTCACCAAAGCTACTCTCACAGACTTCAGTTTAATGCCATATTTGCTGTACACTAAAGCTAAAGCAAGAAACACAGCTTTAATCCTGGGTTAGTGTATTTTCCTGAATAGCTTCAATAGTAGCAGTCTGGAATAGTATTATTAGATTATGTGACAACTGCAGGTTTTTAAATTAAACAGTGCTTATTGAGTTACTGAAGCAGTTTGGAAAACTCAGGGATTGAGAGTGTAAATTAAGATTTAGCACTAGATTAATCACTCTGTTTATTCAGGGGATCTGGATCTACATTTTGCTGATATAAATGATGCATGTGGGCCATTAAAATTCCTTCAAAGTACATTTCAAACACACTCCAAGCCTTGCATACTTGCAGATACTGTTTTTGACTGAGATTTGCAAAGCTAAGTAAAGAAAAGCTGCATCCATGCTACTGATTTCTACGGGCACGTCCACCAGCCACGGATAGGAAGGTCTGGGATCTTCTCATAACTGCTAGGTCACTAAAAGCTCCTCCTGGGGCTCGGCATAAGCAAACACACAAAAGCCAGTGCATCCTGGAAGAAGCTTTAACCAGCATAAAGCAATTCCCCAAGGAAGCGACATCCTTGCAACCACTAATCCTTGCAACCGTAACACCGGCTCCCCATCATTATCAAAGATAGGGAGGAAAGGAAGGATTTCACCAGAGACCCTCACCTCTCCCCTCCTCTGCAGCCTGATGCTCCTCCTGGGACACAGCGGGGTCCTGCACCTGGATGCGGCCACAACAACCTTGTACTTGCGGGATCCTCTCCTTGGCTGCCATTCTGAAACACAGAGGGACACAGTAAACTGTGTAAATATATTTTGTATTAAATTAAAGGAGTATTTCTTAAATGACATCAGCAAAGGAGATTCAAAAAGCACCTCCCAGAGGGTTCCACTTCCAATTGTTTGCAAATGAAAATAGAAAATTTAGACCTGCAGGCACAAGGTAGACTGATAAACTGAAAACTGTTTTGGAAATACAATAAAGGAGGAAACAGTGAAAACCCAAGCAGCATAGAAAATAAGCTAGGTTTGTAATAACAGGTAATTTAAAATCTTAATGCTCAAGTATCAAGAAGGCAAACTGAAAAGAGAATATTCACATAGAATAGGAAGTGGGTAAAAATGGAATTAAATTACATTCGAGCTGGGTAAAAAGTCTTAAAAGGAAATTAGCATTTCTGTGTGAAAAAACAATTAACACTTCTCACAAGATTTCCCACAACAATTTAGCAGACCTCCTGGAAGAGGCCCTCCTCTCCCCCACCAATAATTTTATTTTCTGAAAAATTGAAATGTGTTCTGGTTTCCTTTATCCATTATCACAAAACAATTGAGCTAAACAGAAGACAGACTGAAATGAAAATTTTCTGCTGCATTGTTAATTAGGGGAGGGAATATTTCCATATAAGACAGTACAATAGATAAATTAATCAAGTCAAGTTACAACCTTTTTTCTCCTCTCTTACATACTCAGTATGCCGTAGCCTCTTAAGTGTCACTTAGAGGCAGCACTAAATGGACAGCAGGAATTCACCCTTGCTGGGGGAAAAAAAAGCAGAAGNTTTTTTTTTTTTTTTTTTTTTTTTTTTTTGAAGACCCACTGAAAAAGCTACAATTTCATTTTCTCTCCCATTTTCCTTCTGTCCTTTCTCTCTTTTTCAACCTGGAAATCCAGCCAGCCCATGTTTTCCAGGCTGACCCCTTTTTCCAGGGACTTCAGGGTCTCTTTTGGGCCCCAACAATCCTCAGACACCAGGTGACCCCATGTGTCCCTTCCAGCCCTTCCCACCCATTTCTCCTCTGTCCCCCTTGGACCTCTTTTCTCCCCAGTTACCTCTCAGTCCTGTGTCACCTCTGGGACCCAGTTGCCCCTTGTAGCCTGCCATTCCTGGAGGTCTTCTAGGACCAGTTTATCCCCTCCAAGAAGGAAGTCCTGCTTCACCACTGAGCACCTGATTACTCTTCTCCCTTTGGTCCTCACTGTCCAGATCCTCCTGGGGGTCCTTGTATTCCTCTCTTCCCAATGTATCCTGGTTTACCCACAAAAGGGAAAAAATGGTTAAATTCCCTTTTCTATACTAAAAACAACATGTAAGAATAGACAGAATACAGCTCTGTAGCAGAGCCTTCACTGGTCATCAAATTACATGTTCACCTAAATAATGTCAATTTTTTCTACGCAACGTATGACTACTGAGAACTAAGCTGTAAGTGGTGTAAAAACACCACAACAAAGCAAGCAAAATATAAATGATCAAAATCTTTTTCCATCTGGAGATGCTGCTATTCAGATGCCATGGAGAACAGCCCACTCTAGGGACACTGCAGCCATCCTGGAAGCCAGGAGGTCATGGGTAGTGTCCCCACGTGCACAGCATTTGGGATGCTTTTTTTTTTTGCAAAAGGAAGAATTATGAACTAAATGCTTGAGAAAAATAAAACCTAAAAATGAAAAAAAAAAATCCTTGGAATTTGTCTCTACAGTTGTCCTGTTTTCAGCTTAAAATTTTGGGGGGCTTTCATTTGTGATGAGAACTTTAAATACTGTGTGGTGTAAATATTAAACAAGTCATTTATGTAGAAAAAGGAGCTACTAGTCATGTAGGATTTTAAAATGCTTGACTTGAAAAAAAACTGGCATAGGGATTTTCATTGGATAAAAAGGAATAAAATAATCTCCCTGTAAAATCAGTATAATTGCATTTAGTGTTATTAAGATTCAGATATCAAGGGGAAAATAAGATCAGAAAAAAACTGCATCAGTCTATGCCAGCACATCCCACAAACCCTACGCCATATGTTGTTTTAAATTTCCTAAGTCTGCAGGATGGCAGTGCAGTTACACCTAAATAGAGATTTATGGCACTTTAAAGTATAATGGCTAGGAGGATCCAAAAGCTACCGTTTCACATAAATAAGCATTTAGGGAGTTATTTAAGGACTATAAGAACTTCATGATACCTATTACATTCTATCAAGTCAATCACTCTAAAAGTCCCTAAATGCATATTTAAAATACCAGTAACATGTACTTATTTATGTGAGAGGCCGGAATTACAGCACATGAGCTATTGTAGCTCGTTGGGCTGAACTCCTACACTGGTGCTGATTTTTGAAGACCTTTTAGTAGTGTAAAATGGTCCTGCAAACAAATTCACTCCTCCATGCATCGTACCACTGCAGCGGGGAGCAGAGTCCGGCCCCGCTCCAAGCCCTACTCCAGGGCACGGATCTCCTTTGTCAGGACCTTCAGATGCCTCTGGTCTTGACTCAGAAACACGTCCATTGTGTTTGCCTGGAAACTCTAGATGGTCAAAAGTGATAAAATTACCTGGCTCCCCTTTTTCACCCTGGTCTCCCTTTGTGTGTCAGGCTTGGGGATGTCACAGAAACCCTGCTTCTCTGGTGTACTGCTGTTTTCTTTCAGTGTGCTTAAGGAAAAAAACCAAAACAGTCCTCAATAGCCGTGCCTTTGCTAATAGCAGGTGGTGGGATTGTTTCCCTCCTTGTTTCCAGTACCACCTTTCAGGAAAGATGATATTTGCTGAGGGATGGTTGGAAATGTGAGGCTGGTTGGTGATAGTGGCTCGTCCCTTTGGGGCGAGGGTTGTCAGCCCCTCCACCAACCGCATGCTGCAGCTGAGGATGTCAAAGCAGCCCGGGAGCCCCCTGAGTGCCACCGTCTGGGACCACTTTGGTGGCATGTGTCCCCAGCCTGGGTCAGTGAGGACAGCAGGTGCCCATGGCAGCTCCCCTGTTCCCGGTCCCTGTCCCCACTCCTCCTGGTATCAATGGGAACCAGCTGAACGCACCACAAGCAAGAGCTTTCCCAGAAAAATGCTTACTTCTAAAAGAAGTAGAAAAGCGATACACAGTCATAATGCAGTACAAGTACCCCACCTGAACAGTATCTACCAATGCAGAAACTTCTTTCCCATCCACAAATATGGAGACTGTTGTATTCACAGGAGTAGATGCTAAAATAAAGAAGAAAAACTCCATATATTGTACAGTCCTTAAAGAAGCACAGAAAGATCTCCACTGTCACTACTTGCAGGACACATAGAGCAACAGCTGCTTTATTGCATCTTCCTGGAAATTATATTTTCTGGTTGAAAACTCTTTTTTCATGTTTAATATATGAAACCCATGAGATAGACCCAGTACGTATTACCTATGAGGTAATGCGTTGCCTTTGTGTTCCTTCATGAGCAAATTCTACAGCTTGAAGTGGCCACTCGACACTTCGTGATGTATATTCCAGTATTTAATTACTCTGAGATCAAAATAATCCCAAAGGAAGTACATTATGCCTATAGCATATTACAAACCAGCAGTTTTATGTATCCAAATTTATAATTAATAACATTTAAATAGATACCTGACTGATTCAAAATATTTATTTCTCTCAGGCTAAATATTTGCCTGAGAATAATCTGGTAGAAATCACAGTGCCCCCTACAAACAGTCATGAGCTGTAATTTACCTTTTAAAACTACTCACTCTGTGGACTATAAAATTGTATTTTGGATAATATGTTGGCAAGGTGATGAACTGTCAGAGTGATTTTATATGAACATCCAGCTTTAACTGGATTTTCTGAACAATTTAAAGAGGCGAGGGCCCTTTCTGGCTTCTGGTGGGTGCAATTCAGAAACCAAAGTGCATTTATGGAGCCAAAGTAAGGAGGAGAGAGGATCGGTGAGTTGGCAACAGCACATCTGGAGAAAGATGCACTGGAGTAGTCAGCAGGGTGCTTGGACCACCCTGAGCACAGGAGTTTCTACATCTAAGCACTGTAGTGTGTGTGGGTTTATATATCTATATATATATGTGCACACATGTATAAATGGGAGTATTTCTAGGAAATCTTCCTATTGCATATTGTTGAACTCAAAGAATAGAAAGTCCACCATCAAGTTTTCTATTGTCTCTAATTTTTTGTACCGTTGGTTGTGCTGCCTCATTTGCCTGTTGTCTCACTCATCCCACATATCTGCCTTCCCCAAAGTTTTTAGGTGTACATCCCATCATGCCAATGCCTTCTCCTTCCAGCGCACACCCCTGTATCACCCTCGCTCCAACACCAGGCGCGGCGCAGGCATTAGTATTTGGGGCTCTTTCAGGAAATAGGCAGTTTCTCACTTTTTCTCTGCACAGACCCTACAGGCCCATAGAGGCGAAATACTTAAGGTTCAAAACTTGGTCAAAAATTGTGAACCACCATTGTTCAAAAATTCATATTCTAATATTCAAAATTTTTCATTTTTTTTTTTATAAATTGGGAAAGATTTGGCCATACAGCTGCTGTTGTACTTGGATCAGGTGCAATTATTCTCATACATGTAAAGTTCCCATGAAGTTCCCGTAAAGTTCCACAGACAAATAAAATTGACTTGTCTGGCTGCCAAGTTTCAGGAAGTTTTTTACTATTATAACAGGCAACATTTACCAAAGGTGTATGCCGGGATCACTAACACAGCAGCCACCTATTAATCAGCAAAGGGCAGGTGTTGTTTTCTAAGAACCTTTATGCCAGCACTGTGGATTAGGCCAAATATTATTGGGTTTCATCTAATTATTTCACAGAGGGTCTCTCTAGCTCCATACACCTGCCACTTTCCCTTCTGAAAGACAGAATTTAATTAAAAGCAGGAGCTTCCTCCTGTGCCTACGCACCTTCTTTTTAAAAATGGAGACGTAATATCAAGAAGCAAGTCAGGCACCAATACTGCCAACCCTCATAGTTTTGCCATGAGACTTAGGATATTTAGTAGTCTTACAGCTTAATCTCTTAAAACCCTGTGATTGCAGAAAATTGCAGATTTCATTTTAAAAAGTCAGTTCTGAGCCTTGTGTTAAAAAGGCTCAGACTTTAGGAGGTAAATGACAATAATCCCAAATATAATTATATTTAAACTCTTCCAGTCTCATAATTTGAGAAGAAATGACTCACAGCTTGTAATATTTAAGGGACATCAACCTGGTAACTACAACCATTTTTACACAAAGAGATAACAAGCCGTGTTTCTGATTTCTGAGTCGGATTGTGCCCTTGCCAGTATTAAGATGCGTACGTATGAATAGCATCAACTAAAATACCGGCATACCGGACTCACTATGATAGACTCAGCCTTTTCGCAGTCCTCAGCTACACTACTGGGCTTTTAATTATTGTAGGTTTTAAACAAAGTCTATGATTAGGCTGCACCTGCCCAAGAGATGGCAATGTCTCACTGTTGGACACAGCCTGTCCAAGGCAAAGTGCTTTTCATTACCACAAGCTTTTGTCCTACGCTTATTATTCCATAATAAACACTGCAATCATTATCTATTTTAATACTGTGAAATGCGGTCAGCCTGAAACTACCCAAGTTAATAAGCATCTTATGAGACAAAGGGCTTATAGATCTCCACAACAGTAAATTTTATTCAGCAGAGAATCTTGTCCTGCTCCTCTGTAGCACAACGTCAACACGCAGTGACGCAGACACCTTTGCAGGTTATTTTACATTGGGAGGTGTTGCAACACCCCTTGGAAATAAGGAAATGGAAATATCTACCTTCCTTTAACCCAAATTCTTCTTTGCTCTGGCAAATATATGTTTTGTAATAAAGCAAGGTTACAGAACTTAAAGTCACAGTGTTTTAAAGAGTCGTGCGCTGCAACCTTAAAATCCTGATCGGAAGCAAAAAATCTGGGAACAAAATTGTGTCTGTGCGTGCTGGACTCAAAAATTGTTGGGAGTTTACAGTATTTACAAAATTAAAAAGCAACAGGGAGGGAGAGAATTGGTTTTTCTGATGTACGAACTAGATGCAAGGGACTTTGGATCAACACCAAAGTCAGAGGAAAGATTCCCACTGACTTCTTTGGAACAGACACCTCATACCCATGCAAGGTGAAAATTAACCATCCTAGAAACACAACTTCCCATTTAACAACAGGTGAGAGGCAGTGTGAGAAGAACATCGTGGTTTGGGGCTCATTTCACACCTCAGCACGCTCAGAGACGAGCTGCAGAGGCAGTGAGACGCACATCGGGTTTGCACCTCCCAAAAAGCATAACCACCCGTGGTCTCCTGTGCGGTGGCTGCAGTTGCCAGCGTGGGGCTGGAAGAGCATCTTCTGGCTCTGCCACAGCTCTGTTACAGGACTTTCACAAGTAGGAGCATCTCATGCTCTGCAGGGTTACACTCCCACCCACCAAAGCACCATCCATCTTTCTCCCACACACATTTATCCTAATTTCCCCTGAAGATCCCCTGAGGGGAGCCACAGCACAAACCTCTCCACCTCCTCTGCACCTCACCCAGCAGCAGCAGAGGCAACAAAAGTATCTCCAAATGAATAATATAGGGAATGATAATAATAATAAATTACAATTATAAATAAATTATAAAATACATTGTATTTTTTAGATCTTCTGATTAGGGCAAGAGCAGAGTAACTTCCTTTCCACCTCTCATGGCAGGCCTTGAAGATGGAGAAAAAGCAAAATGTGCCTCAGTGGGAAGGATTTCTACGGCAGTAGCTGCTGTTTGCAACGAGGCAACAGAGCCCGGTTTGGAGTCCAAATGTAGTGACAAGCTTTGCCATATGCCAGACCTCGTGGTGAAATGTAGCATACTTTTACAAGCAGAGCTGAAAGACAAAGAAGAGGGTTTCCACATTGGCAGGTGCAGCTGTGAAGAAACAGGGATGACGGGGCAGAAGGTGGGATGGAGAAGGATAACAGAAGAGGTTTCAGAAAATGTGGAGAACTGCTGCTTCAGCCAGAGGCTCATCACAAGAGGGCACTCCAAGTGTTCCCAACAGCCCTGCCCAGGATGGTTTTACAGCCCACACCATCCAAAGATGAAGCACAAACATCCCAGCCCTAAGCCTTAATCACCCCCACAGACCCCAGATATCATGCTCTGCACCCTGAGCATCCTGCTCCATCCAGGACAAGCACAACAGGAGACAACAAACATTCTCCCAGAATAACTTACCAACAGCCTCTAGACAAAAATGGAATTAATGTGATTAATAGATAAAACATGAAAAATCAGGTATCTGAGACCTACCCTTTTCAAATTTGTTTCCACTGAGAGCAGTAATAAAGGCTGAATCTGTATGGTCAAAGTATACAGGGGAAAATAAACAAAAAACAAACTCTTGCTAAGAATAGAGAATCGCTCATTTTAAGAAAAATTCCCACAGCAAACTGGTATCAGAATGAGTAGGATTAATCACAAGGCTGGCTGTACTCATACAGCATTGCAAAAGAGCATGAGGAGATGAAACAGATAGTGGATGGAATTGCGTATTTTTAAAATGAAGGTGAAAGCTTTCTCCAGCAACTGGCTAAAACCCAGAGGAGCTGCAAAACTGGCTGGCACTGCCGTTCAACGGGCAATCCCTTCCAGACCACCACAAAACACAGCTGCTTTCTCTGGAGGGAAACTTTAAACTCCCAAACCAACTTCATTTTTCTCCAAAACACTTAAGAAGCAGTTCTAGGAGCAAACCACGCATTCACTACCACAGCCGTAGGTTGCTGCCTACCCACTGGATGAAGTTAGGTAATACTGCAAGTCATCCAGCAGATGTGGGAAGAGGAATGGCTTGTATCTTGGAGGTATGAACATCCCTGGTTGAAACTTACAGTAACTTTGCCTATCAGAAATGAAGATCTCGTATATGAGCCACTCTGCTAAGACGAAAGAAAGAATTCTGCAATAACTAGACCTACTTGTGAATATTCATCCAAAACCAATACCGATTTCATTCGCATTCACTCCTCCTCCTGTTTTGTCTTTATGATTATTCAAATGAACAAACTTTGTAGCAAGGAGGTATGTCAATGAAACAATACATTTCCCAGTAACACCTAGAGAAAGAGGTATTTTTAATCCATAAGCACAAATATTCACACTTGATATCTGAGTGAGGATGTGAGTATGGACATGCTCAGATCTCCTATAGGTCAATAACAAGAATACAATTATAACAAGAGATCACACACTTGCTTGTACAGACCATTAAACTGGCTGTAGCAATTTAATATTGTCAAAAGGACACATCAAGAGCAGAGAGTGATGTGAAGATCTGACTCATGCAGGGTTATAGAGCCTGCCCAGCCCTTGTACTCAAAGTTGATTAATCCTTTACCTTCTAATTACTTGTGGCACTTGATCTCAGAATGCCACCCAGCCCCTGCTCTAGCTGGGGTACAGGCAGAGTTACCTCAATGGGAATTTACCCAGAATACCAGTTAATATCTATATTTATGACAACAAGTGATAGGTTGCTTATAAATAATCACAAATTCTCTGTATGCTATGTATAAGCAGTTTCCCGTGCAACATAATTTCTCACACCAGACCATGGATCTTACCTTGCATAAAATCCCAAAAGAAATTGCACCATGAGGCAGGATTGGATTGGATCAGACCCGACCGCTGCTGCCACCACTGCCCCACCAGCCAGCATCTACACAGCCCTTCCTGCCTTACAGGCACCTTTGCACTAATTCCCAAAATAGAACCTATAGACCAACAGGGTGTTCAGCTAAAGCAAGTAGAGAGATAATCACCCACAAATGGTTGTTGCCACACCCCACAGAGGTGATTGCTTTATCCAATCTGCCCTGTAATTAGATAAAAGTTTGTTCTCTCATTTGTCAGGTTGACTTTAAATGCACTTTTGTCAGGAGATCAGTCTGTGACTTTCAACATGACCACAAGAGAAGCACAGCACCAAATTAGGACAACAATCAAAGGTTTAGCCAGAGCATCACCTCTGCCCAGCATCCCACCCTAGGGATGCTTTACAGGAATATTGTGCAAACTCAGAAAAACCAAGCCTTATGCTTACTCTGGAAGTTCCCTTTCCATTAATCAAGACAGCCTGACTAGCTAGACAGGATTTGAAAAATTATATCCAGATATCTCACTATTGCAAAAAGAAACAAGTTCAGCCCTGTTGTTTTGTTAGGTTTGTAGGAACATCCTTAGATCCGCTCTGGTAACCAGGCCTTTGGATGACCCTGCAGTTATTTTGCTCCTGCACTTAAAGTTAAAATATACTTATCAAAGTAAGACTACATGAAAGAAAGTGAAATTTCAGACCTTGCCTGTGAGACAGAAGAAGATCTACCATCTGCAGAAGACAGATGCAGACTATGTAGTGGAGTTAATAAAAGCATCATTGTGGCATTTTGACATGACTTAGTAAATATTTGACATTCAAAGCTTGCAAATACCCATTGCATACATTGACTATGACACAAACGCAGACAGCTAACAAATGAAGGTCTTTATTTTTAGAACATTCATTCCTTTCTGCCCTCGAAGAGTCGCCTTAATCCCTAACGAGCAGCCTCACAGCCCGGTGGTTTACCTTCCAGGATGGATGAAGCCTGCACATGTGAGTGAAATAACCAGCAGAAGACAAGGGGCAGGGGCACTGCAGAAACCTCTGTGCCCGCTGGCAGGAGCCAGCCCACAGGCAGCACCAACGCAGCAGTAACGTGCAGCAATGGGGTCAGGTTGCAGAACAGTGCTCCCTGGCAAGAAAGCAACTGCTACAGAAGTCACCTAAGTTCCTGCTCAGATTCAACATCCATGTGTTGAATCCACATCATGTGGGCAAAGGCAAGCTGCAGGAGCTAGCAGAAGGAAATGGGATGGAAATGCACCCGGACAGCAAAGCCTGCCCCGGTGTGCAATCCAGCCACCCACTGACCCGAGCTGGAAAGAAAACTTGCCTGTTGGCAAGTATTTCCACAGCAGGGTGTGACAGAGCCTAAAGACTCATGAAATATTCAAAGACTATAGTTTTGACTTTATAAATGTTATGTTAGCCTTTATGGCAGGTAAGTGATTTTATTTCTGTCTCAAGGGGGTAATCTGGATGTTTCCTGCAGGAGTGAAAGCCAATGCTCAAATCCCCAGTAATAATTAACACAAATCCCCAGCAGTAAAACAAGGAAGGGAGCAGATCTTCCAGAGCACCAACCCCTGCAGAGACAAGGAAACAAACTGCCTTATTTTTATATACTTTATACAAGTAACAATTTTGGTATGACTTTTACCATGACAAGCACAAGACTCTTAGAGAAGCCTGAGGTTCAAGCAAGTTTGGAGCGAGGGGAAGGCAACCCCAAGGAAGGAGACGGCTAGGCCTAGGTTATCGGTGTTACTCATCTTTTATTGTATAGGCCTGTTTTTAAGGCATTGGGAGGGGGTTTGGCTCCTTTGCTTAGGGTCTCTGCAGCCCTAGAGCCATCCTGCAGCAGGGGCTGTGCTGGTAAATGCAAGGGATGAGGGCTGGGGGGGATGCACGTCTCAGCCGGCCCAAGCAAGCCCACCCACTTCCCAACACAGCTCTGCAGCCACACTGACACGCTCCTGCAGAGAGGGGCAAGCACATGGGAGAGGGAGCACCCAAACCCGGTGCATTGGCACCTGCCTCCTGGCTCACCGCATGCTGCTGGCAAGGGGTTTAGATGCTTTTTAAATGTATTTATTTGACCACATGAAGTCTCTCCCTTCCAAACCCTGGCTGCTCCAGCTGGTCTAGCAGAAAAGGTAACTTTTCATTTCCTGTTTTTGCTCACTTTCTTTTTGTTCCTGTTTCATTGCTTTGCCTTTCATTTCTTCCAAGGTGCAAGCCAGCAGGCTTCTCCCGGGTCAGTGAGTGGAGGAGACTGGCAGGAGCAGGCAGCTCAGGGAGAAACAGCGGGTGAAAGGGAAAGAACCTTCCCTCTCTCAGCAGCAACGCATGATAAATCAAACCACAGCCTCCTTTAGATTAAATCCTGTCCTACTTCTCACGCAAAAGCTATTAATCCTGAATTCAATCAGGAGGCAGTTCTTACCATCCTCCTTGGTGTGGTTCCTCCCTCTGGAAACACTAGCCCTTGAAATGCCAGCAGGGCTTGGCGGGCCTCTGCAGCCTTGTTTTGTCTTAAGGCAAACAACACTTGATTATCAGCAAATCTGTAATTCATTGCAAGGCCAATCCTTCTCCATTTGATAACATAGTGTGAGTCAAAAGACAAGTGTGAAGCATTCATATAAACACTGAACCTTCATCTTATATAAATTGGCAATTGCATCTAATGCAACCATCAGTGGGACTGAGTGAAGTAAGACAGTAACAGATCATCGGGGTGATAATGAAACTATGGGAAAGTTACTTGTAAACTCCTCCTTGAAAAATACCCTAACAACAGCTAAAGCTGTTGTGTGGAGCAAGTGCTCTGATAACCGAGAATGCTTTTCCAAGTATTTTTACAGGATTGGTGTGATATCCACCCGCAGCTATATCACTGGCAAAAACTTGCCATTTCAAGCACTGTCCACTCGAGCACGAGGTATTTTACCAAGCTAAGCTGCATGCATAGACACAATGCAGCCTCCTGTAGTACTCCAGGACCAATGGGAGCTCTGCGTCGAGCTAGAAAGGGGCACGACTATTTGTAAGTTTAAAACAAAGCCTCTGCATAAGTATTTTTTAAGATCAAAGACTAAGCAAGCATCAGTTCTGCAGTCAACATCCATAAAAATAGCAGCAGAAGAAAGAGGCACTGTTCTTGCTGCATGAGCTGGGAATGAAAGCGTCACATCCTGACTGCCCCTTTGCTGCCTGTGCAGCTTTGTTTGTGTAAGTGCCTTTTAAAGATATTAATTGAGGAAAGAGCATTTTTAAAGCATCATTAAAATGTGTTCCAATATTAAAAGAACAACTTTAATAACAGCAGTTACATCTGGCCCGTGAAACAGTTTGTGTGCCTTTATGGCCTCCTGCGGTTCACAAGACATCGGCCGGTGCTAGAACAGCGATACAGTGGCCCCACTCTGCTGGAGGTGAGCCCAGCTCCCATTGCCACACGCTCGGGACAAGCCACTCCTCTCTGCAGGGAGGTCCCTGCTGACCCAGCGGCTTCAGGCAGTGACAGAGCAGAGACAGACTGGGGAGCATGGCCACGACCAGCTCTGCAGGCAGAGCTGTGGTGACAGTCACCTCTGGCAGGGTGAAGCAATGAGCTGAACAAACCACTGCACAGCTGCAGAGAACATGCAAACTTCAGCTCACCTGCAAAGGCACATTTTAAGAGGCAGCTTGTCGCACAGAAAAGTAGGCGAAAAGTAGGCTCTTCTTCTTTTTCTCACAGTTCCCACCTAGTTGTAAAAAGCAGCTCTACTCATAAATGTGAGAACAACGTGGCTGGCTCCAGCCTCTGGGTTCGTGGCGGTACCCGCCGCCTTTGGGGTGTCTGTGTGCGTGGCTTCTTCCGCGGTGTGAGCACAGCCACGAGCCAAACAGACCTCAGTGCCAAACAGGCTGTGGTCAAACCCTCAGAGCACTGCTTCATCAGCCGCATCCCCACGCTGCCCCTGGCCATTTGCTCTCACTTCTGTGGCGCAGACAGTCACTAGCAAAATAAACTCATTTTTCAGCTGATTACTCCCTCAGCCCAGCTCATCCTTCTGCCATGGAAGAGGACATGCCCCCAAAGGGGCAGGCAGGGAGACGGGCAGGGCCCCGGGTGGTTCAGTGCCATGGCTGAGGATGCACAGACCATGCTATACCCATGGGCTCCCGAGCTCTTTGGGGTGGTCCCTCCTAATGGCACTCGGGCAACTTCAGCCAACTTTCGGCTGTCAGAGCTGCCCGCTGCCAAACAGGCCAAGGACCTGGCACCAGCGACAGCCCTGGTCCCACCCGCACCTGGACCACGTTTGCAACACCCTCATTTTCAAACCTGGGAGGGTGAAGTTAAGGATTTTTGCCCTTAAAGGCAACAGGAGTTTCTCTGTAGCTCCTGCTGCACATGTAAGTCGTGGCATGTCCCAATGCCCAGGTGTGCCTGGCTTAGGCAGCTTTTACAGGAAGACTTTGTACAGCAGCTGCTTTGATGCTCCTTCAACAGCTCAGGGCAGAGCAGGACAACCAGCTGTTCCCAGCGCTGCAGAAATTCAGATCGAGGCTGGCAGCACATCCAAACAGCGTGCACAAGCCCTCATGGCAGTGCCTGGAGCCCCCCTGCTCCAGTGAAAAGCGCAGATGTTTCACGGAGCCTGTCACACTGCGCTGAAAGCCAGCACACTCTATAAGATTCATTTGATGTGTCCCTTTAAACGGGACGCTGGCTCATGCCCATGTACCCAGCAAGGAATTTGCTCTTTCTGCATGAGCTGTTCATTTTGCTACAGTACCAGTGTGAGGTTTTGGGTGCAGACAGTACACTGGCAAAACTCATTTTGGAGAGGTCACCGGGAGCGATCCAGAGATCCCTCATCTCAAGCGGCACTACCTCGCTGGCCCCAAAGCTGAAGCCATAGCCTAGCAGTAAAAACCATAATCTTAAATGAAAGAACACAAGACAAACCCCACCCTTCCTTAATGCCACTCGTTGATCACTTAATTGGTGTCACTTAGTAACAGTTTTGAAGGCTGAGAAATAGGATCAGCCTGTCAAGATCAGGTCTCTGCGACTCCTTTGCTTAGTGAACAGGATTGTACCTGGTATCCTGCTGCCCGAGGGGAAAACAATGAACAAAGCGTTTCTGTTACTTTTATTTCTCGCTCATACTGCAAAGTTAAGTTCTTAAGTAGCTCTTTGATAGCGAGCAGGACACTAAATCATGCTTTTTTATATCAGGGGCAGAAAAAACTAAGGAAACCTAAGCCTCACGGTTAGCAGCGTCATGTAGTAGTTCACAGGATTTCTGATGAAGTCTTGTAAGTACTTGTCCATCCCTCTCTCTCTTTTCTGGAAACACCTCATCTGGTACTTTATCACCATTTCTCTCTTTACACGCCCGTAACACTGGTTTCTCACAGCCGTGCTGTAGCACATTGCAAGGCTCAGGTCTTTCCCCCTCAGCCCCTTCGAGCTGGGGAGCTGCCAGGCACCTGCCAGCACCCCCGGGCACCCTTTCGCACACCCAGCCTTCCCCAGCTAGGTTATAAACTATATTACAAGCTTACACATTACAAGATATGCGTATAATATAAAGCATTAACAGTAACTAAAAGCCGTTTCGGCGCCAGATGTCCAGGGGAGGGTTGGGACAGCCGGTTCACCGGAGGGCCCCTGCTCCTGGCAGCGGGGAGACGAAGTGCATTACGCAAGTGCGTTAAACAGATGCCGCCTATAGACGCAGCATCGCGGGAAAACCTTCAACATCGCGGCTCCGCGGCCCGGAGGTGACAGCCCGCTAAATCCCACGGGATCCTCCCGGGGGCTCCGCTCCCCCCCCACCCCGCCGCAAGCNGGGCGGAGGAGCGCGGGGCCCCGGCTCTGCCGTAGCGGGGGGGGACGGTACCGGCGGTCAGCCCCTGCTCCGCTCGCCCGAGGGTATCGCGGCGGAGGCGCCGTCCCAGCGCTTCCCCAAATCGAGGGGCCGGTGACCTTGGCCGAGCGGAGCTGCGTAGCCTGCGCTGCCATCGGCAGTTCACGAGCACCTCGGGAAGGAGCGCTGGAGCAAAGGCCTTGGAGCAGGAGCGGCAGCAGTAAAGCCTCCGGGATTTGCTCTGCGTGCCTTCCTGAAGGTAGCTGTTGGCTGGTGGCATAACAGAAGGACCTACCTTCTGCAAGCCTTCAGCAAGGTCTCACTGAACTTGTTGCTGTAGACCTGCGGTCAGAGATTTCCAGGTTTTGTTGCTGGTGCAGCTGTCAGGAAGGTGGTTTGCCTTAGCAGGGATTCACTGGAAACAAGTCAAACGCCCAGAAGTAAAAAGGTTGAAATAGGTGGGGAGTGGTGGAGGAGGGAAGGTGAAGGTGCTACTTGTACTATTGTGGTGGCAATACTCATTGTTGTAGGTTTCTGCTCTTTGGTTTTCTTACAGTTGCTGGTTGCTTCCAGTAATTCTGGAATCCAGTGAAGTAGGTACAAGACTGCCTCCCCATTGGATAAGCAGAGTTGGGATAGTATAGAGGAGAATCCCTGTACTAAATGCTACTACTTCGCCTAATCAGCACGCATGGTGCTTTTTGGACTGTTTATTTTAAAATGCTTTAGGAATTGGGATGCTTGTTTATCTTTTGCTCGTGAATATCATGAGTATGGCACAAATAACGATGTCTTGAGAGCAATTCTGCGAGTTCTTGAAGTGATTTCTAGATGGTGCGGTTTTGGCAGAGAAATGTAGGGAAGCTCTGCACAGAGCATCTATGTTGTTCATCCAGCAGCAATGGGAGAGATGGTGAAAGGGTGCCTGGAGAGCAGCTCAGGGCCACGGGAATACTTGCTCCATCACCCCTGTGCCCAGAAAGTGTCCAGGACATGATGTAGTGAATGGCACCAAGACTCAGGTGCTCCAGCGGGCTGATAGGAAAAAGCATCCATTGCTCTGCAGTATGTTCTGCTGATCCCATTTTTACTGAGCTTTTAATTTGTGCAGTAGTTGCATACCTCAAACCTGGCCACGTTCCTGGTGTAGAGCCGAGTGAGTATTCCCCAAACGCCCCAGGAAGAGAGAAGCCCAGACGGTTGCGCTGTGACACGATGCTCGGCTGTGTCCTTGTGGAGGGGAACCCACCGTGCCCCACTTAGCGGGTGCGCGTCTCTCTGCTCCCACAGGTCCCACTGCCTCGTGTGTGTGTATACAGGTATCTGCAAAGCACTTGAAGTAAGATGTCAGCAGGTTGCTCTGGAAACCTCCTCCTTTCTTTTCACCTGTGCCGACTGCTCTAGTTAAACACAATGTAACCCAGACCCTACTGCTTTTCAGGGGAAGTCAGCACGGCGGTGTGCTGCAAATTTGAAGAGCCTTGTCTTGCCCCGCTGCCTGACAGGAGTATTTCTTGTGTCTTCCCCTCCAAAAACTAGGGATGGCTTTGCTCTCCCCCACTTTTCAATATATCAATAGCTTTCTGTGCTCAAAACTGTTTGCTCATAGGGCTGAGGTGGCCTGCGAAGAAAGTTGTTCCTTACTGCATCTATGGGATTAAATCAGTTTCTGTGAAAAATGTGAATCTCCCTTTTTACTACTTATCATCTGTTGCAAGTATCTCACTTCATTTTTCTTTTCCCCCTTCAGACCGATAACTGGCATGGTGCAACACTGCTTCCTTTCATTAGATCTCAAAGGAGATGCGCTTGCACAAGAGTTCGGTACCTGTTTTCCACTAATACTTGTCATGACTATGACAGTATTCACCTTCTCATATTACATATAACCCAAGACCAGCTATTATTTTCAGCTGCTTCAGAAATGACTCAGAGCAAAACAAAGTAGTCTGAATAAAAAAAGAACTACATTTGAAAGTAAATCTTTTTGTACAGCCCAAACATCTTAGCTATTTTGTTTATAGAGTGATGTATTTACACAACCTTCTGAACTTTAAAGTCTTTTAAGTCCCCTTGAAGGATCTGGCTGATGTCCCAAATCTGAAAAGTCTCATAGGAACTGAGGTTTGTCACCAAGATGAAAGCCAAAACCTTCCAAGATACCTCCTGGAACAGTTCTTCAAGAACTCCCAATTTTCAAGTATTTCCAATATAAACCTGGTACTGGTCTCTAGTCACAAATTTGAGGTCTTGCTTGGGAATCAGCTCTGTTCGAAACCATGTTAATAAACTATGCTTACACTGAAAATACAGGGAAAGCTTGCCCTGAGATTTCAACTTGCCAATTTACCTGTCTTCTCTGGTAGACCTTATTACCAAAGGCCAGTTCTGCTCCAATGTGCAAGTCCTGTCACAGGGGGAGGACTTGGAGCTCAGAACATGCTCAGCCCAGAGAAAGCTGGAAAGGAAGAGGTTTGTACATAAATTGTAAGAAGCTAGTTATATAAGCAAATGACTGAGGAAACTTCAGAGGAGGGAAGAACAGAAAATACTTTGAAAAATTAATTTGGCCTTGGAAGAAAATGGGACAGAGCTGTTCCAAGAATGTTTTTGTTACAGAGAAGCTGCATCTTCTTCCTCCGTGCCTGAGTAGAGAAAGGAGACTGTGCCAATAAATCAGCCAGACTTCAAAGTTAGGGGGAGCTGATTCTTTTTTTTTAATGTTGTGGTGGTGTTTTCGGTTTTTTTGCTAAGAGCAGCCTACAGTTTTTAGGGAGTAGCTAAGGCATGAAATCAGTCTAAACATTAACTCTTTTAACTGCTGTGCTGTTACTTGAATGGTTGGGAACCTCTCTCTAAATGAGATCCCTGTGGGTGCTGGAGATCATCCTCTCCTTTATTGAGGGTCAACAGCTTATACATCACATTTAAAATTAGTTCCCGCACTGTTGTAGGCCATCATACATGCTATCTGTGTACTTAATTTGACTGAAGGAGCAAATAGTAATCAGAAATTATTTGGGTGTACTGCAATCCAAGTGGAGAGATAGTCTGACAAGAACCCATTTGCTCCAGTTACAGATGCAGCTGAATTACAGCACCAAGCCAATGCTTGGGACCACAGTATTATTGAAGAGCTGGTGACGGAGCATGCACATGACATGCACATGCGGACTAGGTTTGTGTTCAGAGCTGGAAACGAGGAAGTCTGGGTCAGATTTTGTGCAGGTGTGGCACTTCCACTCCTGTAGTGCCACTCGATGAGTGTTTTGCTGCCTTCTTTAAAGCTACTGAAGGTAAAAGGAAGTCTTTTCATCAACAGCGAAAGGTGTTTGATAGACTCCTAGGTCTCATATGCATTATGTAACTTTTCCATTTAAGAGAGACAAAATAGCACCTATGTGCTACCACTAAGGTCAGCAGGAAGGAGGGTTAGTGCTGACAGATCAGGAAGCTGCTGGAGCTCATTCTTCTGAGCAAGGTAAAGCACAAACGTGGCTGAAAATGCCATTGCCTTTTCTGCCTTACTATTTCTACTCCTGAAGTATTTTTCCACTCCTGGAAGATTTTTTCCAAAAAACCCCATAGGCGCAGTTGAACCATGTTCACCCACACACAAAATGTCTGAGTCATGTACAGCAATAAAATTTCACCAGCTATGAACTTCCTTCTGGTGTTGCATGGATGGTGGTAAGAACACATACGTAAGAAGAGTCTACAATTCCTGTACCACAGTGGTGTGGCCACAGCATGCAATGAGTTGCTGATTCAGGAATGCTGAGGAAGAGAAACCAGAGATGGCCTCACTGCTGCTGTGCATTTTTACTCCAGAATTAGAGGTGGGGGGGTTATTTATTAAAATCTATATGTAAAGACATTTTTAATAGTGCGTACTTGTCCATATCCCAGCTATGCTGGGATTATTGCTGCTGTTCTCACTCACATTCTTTGTCTGGCATTACTTCCCTGCAAAAAGCTTTAGGGTACCTTTAAACATCCCTGTGTAAGTACTACAGTAACCTGAGGGTTCTGCTTGTCAGTAGGTGATAGGCAGCTTTCTAGGCTGAGCTGATGCTATATGGCCACGCTGCGTATGGGGAATCTGAGCAGCACAGATGCAACAGAGGAAGAGACTGAGACGGTGTCCCTGGGAAATGCTGGCATTCAGATTCTCTGCACAATTTTAACTGCTGCCTCATCTAAATTTCTTCCTGATTCCTGGTCCATAGGACCTGTATTTCATTCCTTAGGCACTATGCTTGGTGCTCACTGAATAAAACATATTAAAGCAAATGCATGATGGACTGGGAATGTGAATCCCTTTGTCATTCTATTTGCACTTACAGAAATGTCAGTCTACATAAAATCAGTGGGTTCATCCCAGAGTTATGTCAGCGTTAAGAGGGACAAGATTGGTGCCTTGGATAAGTCAGGATATTCTGTCTGAGTAGCAGCAGAACAAACCCATCTAACACAATAAAATTACAAATAAGTAAGAACAATTACGGATAAATAACTTGCAAAATGATATATATTTCAATATCCAAGGGGGATGACTACCCATTCCTCTTCTAATAGCTGAAATTATTTACATATCAGACAACTTTAAAATAATTATTGCACTTTGCCTTGTCACACCTGCCATTTGGACCCTGCATGTTGTAGGTGTCCCGCATACGAGACCAAATACAAGCCTTAGGGGCTCGTGGCAGGATTTTACTTAAGCTTCAGCATGAGTGCAATCCCTCAGGATTCTGCAAGACTGACCAATTCTTGCCTCTGTGCTATCACAGTAATTATTTAGCAAATGGCCAAATTTTAGCCAATTAAATATTTGCATTTTGGGGATGGATTGATTGATTGCTTGGTTTTCCTTCCTACCTTGTTTATAATGCTTGGCCCTACTTTACATTCAAAGCATCAGAGACCACCTGTTTAATGATTATGGGGCTATCTCCAGCTCCAGGGTTTGTTTTTCCCCAGTCTAGATAAGTTTATCTAGACCTGAATATATGTTGGAAACCCTTTTTCTCTATATGTGTAAGTCAATCAAACTCTCTTGCTGAGGGTGTAAGGTGTTTTTCAAGCATTCTTTGAAAACCAGTCCATCCCAGTTCCCCTGCAAGAATGTTTCTTTCCACAGGAATTTCCCAGCAGGTGTATTTTGCCACGTGCTGTGCAGACACCAGAGTTGCAGACTCCTAGTGTGAACAAAGTCCCCAAAACCCCATCACTCAAAGCAGAGATAATATAGTAAAGTACCTATCGCTCACATCTTCAGATTACAACTCCAAACACTAGCTCTAACACTGGGAACTAAGGTTATTAATACTTTTTTTTTTTCTTTTGAGATTAGCCATGCTCTTAAATGAAACCTGGGATTTTTTTTTGATGATGATTTATCTCTTCAGCTGCCCTAATCAGAGACATGTGTCAACAAGCAAGAAAATCAGGTTGCCACTTAAAACAATAAAAGCTGCTTTACAGGTTTCTCTTCTTGCTTTTTTTGCTTGGAGGTGAAATTGCTGAAAATAATTTGAATATTGCTTAATGGCTTTAGAAGCTGAATTCTATTCGTTTTATTCATAGCTGGTTGTAACAGTCCCATGGCCTCTAAACAGGAAGGCATTTCCACAATGCAACTCAATACTTAAATTCAAATTTGTAGACAAATGAGCACTAAGTTAAAATTGCGTAACAGCAAATTATCTCCTATTCTGGAATACTGGGAACTGATGAGCTAATAACGCAGGACCCTTTCAACTCAGAGCACCAGTTGATTGCAGCATTAATGTAATAAAAACCAGTAATGCTTAAAAATGTAAGTGGAAGCCTCTCTAGAACAAGTCCTGTTTAACATACAGAATTTTTAGCCTCAAGAGTTTCTGTTTGTCTAGTGATCAGCCATTCCCTTTGATTATTGCTAGAAGGTAATTGGCCTGGGTGGTAAGGCTGCCTGAAACCTCTAGAGGTGTGGAGCTTTGGGCTATTGCTTATGCTTAAAACTGGCCTTGAATTAATGCAAATGGGGTACCTTCAGAAAAGTTATCTATGTCACAGTAACACAGTAGATTCTTCTATCATCTCATTGACTGAGCCGCTGGTTTAAGATGGCTTTTTTTATCTTCCCTCCTATGTTTCCCTTTTATAAATTATACATCTAGAATTGCATTAACCCAAGATGCCCCTCGTGTTTGCTGCATTTCCAAGACAGTCCTGCTAACGGAGAAAGTCTCTGGGTTGATTAAATGCAGTGGAAGTGTGTTAGCGGAGAGGACAGAGACTGTAATTTGACTGTTTGTCTTTTACTTATCTCAACCTCTATCATTCATTTGGAGACAGCGTGGTCTCTGCATTAAGATGACTTGCATTCTTGCTGGTAGTCCAGGGAGTCCCATTACAGGTGTGTCCGAGTGCCTGGGGATGGCGTTATCCCCCTCTACCGTGAACGGGAAGAACTGAAGAAACACAGGCTGGCTGCCAGCACTTGGTACTTGAGCTGAATGGAAACACAGTCCCCAGGCTGGAGAAAGTGTAACAAAGTCTTTGGTATCAGTCAAAAGGTCTGCTCCTTATTTTAATTACTTCATACGTTATTCATATATCCCTCCAAGACAGCAATGTCTCCTAAGTGATAGTGGTGAGTCTGCAGCCTGGTCTAATATCAGTAAAATCAGCCTGGGGGATTTTTTCCTGTCTTCGGCTTTTCCTTATACCAGCTCTGTATTGAGATATACAAGTGTATGTGCCGCTGTGGGCAGAAAGCTCCATTAGCCTGGGATCTCTCCCCTCTCAGGGGGACTGAGCATTGCAGCGCCTCTCTCATAACCTCATAGCCTTAAACACCCACAGCCAGTGCTCCAGCCTTGCAGTTTCTCCGTGCGGCGGTCAGGCTTAACAGATATTTACCCAAGAAAGGTATGAGTTTAACTAGCACAGGTATAACCACAGTGTAAATACCATAATCCTAGACGGTATGAGAGACCCCTTATCATTTTCCTTTCAATTGTATACGAAAGCGCTTAACCTCTTCATTGAAAAATGCTGCTCTTTTTGCCAAAGGTATAAATAGAGACATGTTTGGCTCCCAGTGAGTCACGGTTTGCCAGCTGTGCCATTTTTATTACAGGCTTTGCAATATTTACAAGGGTTTAAGGCCTCTCTTGAGTTCTGTCTTAAAATAATTTATCTGAAAGGAATCATCTTCCATTCATACCAGGACAGAAACCAGTGGTGGCCTTTCTCCCCAGCCTGTACCCTTGCAGGTAAAGCTGTTCACAGCAAAGACAGTCAACTGCTAGACTTAAAATGGAAGTGATTTGCCCCCCAAAAGCACTGTAGGCTGCCTCTTGGTCTAGGAGATGTAGTCTAGGAGATATGAGGAAGATGGAAATGAAGGAAACGGACTGCTTTGGGAGAAGGAGGGGAAAAAAGATATATTGGGGAAGGTACTGATGGTTGGAGGACACAGAAGAAGAGGGGCTGGTGGAAAGTAAAGGCTGGGTGGGTGATGGGGCAAGTACAGAATTTTTTCTGCATAAAAATCTGCTAACACGAACAAGCCTCCCTCCCTTTTTTAATGCACAGCATTTACAGCCTCACTGTGCTTGTTGCCAGCAAAGAGGTTGCGTTCATGGGGGTGTTGAGAGTTGAGGAGCAACTGGGGAACAGATGCGAGGAGGTCTGGACAGGAAGCCAAGGGATGGGAGAAGAAACACCGGGAGAGGAGCCAGCACATGGATGAAGGAGGGGGAGCAAAGACAGTCGGCTCCCTTATCAACAGTGTTGGACAGGCAATTGGAGCGCCAATTCAATCAGACAGCCTGCCACGCTTAGGGTGAGCCTACAGTTGTTGCCTTCCCAAAGAAGAAGGGGCAAAAATCTACCTTACAGCATCTCCAGATGGCGATGTATAAGCTAGTCTGGCAGGACGCACCATTTGCAACTTTATACAGGAATGTTGAACCTTAACAACTGGCAGTACCGGTGACCTAAAGGAAGAAAAATGGAGAAATAGGATCCGTCAAGGTGTGTGCACTTCACAGTGCATCCGCCGGACAAAAATTTTACACATCAGTAACCACAGTAAAGCTGTTACAAAACAAACCAGGGATTCTTTTTATTGGTAATTTGTCTTCCCTTCAGTAAATACCCACATACCACCAGAATATACTGTACAGCCTCCAGAGGCAGTAAACCACTGAATATTGTAATATGTTTGGCGTATACCAGTGGCCCATCATTATTTTAATCACAGGCTGCAAATTTTCCAGTGCTACCTTAGTATTTGTTGCCTTGAGGGACAGAAAATTTCTGTTGCCCCAAACTCACTACGAACATGACTAAAATCTGCTGTTTTCCCTTTTACTGTGAGCTGACCTGGTCGGCATGTGTGTCCTTAAACTCAACCCCCAAAATAAAGGAGCCCCTCTGGGAAGCCTTGTACAGTTGCTTATCATTCTGTCTCTGTATTTTCTGTAAGTAGATGGTTTTAGCCTGAATTTAAAGATTACTTAAAATACTGAAAAGCAATTTTAACAACAAAACAGTGGAAGGCAAAACCCATTTCCTAGTTAATACTTGCTCAGCCATTCTCCTTTCTGTGTGGAGACGGGAGCAATGAATGCATAAAGGTATTACCTGAGAGGAAAATCTTTCCTAGACTTGTAACTTCCATTAAATACTCTCTTAATCTATAATGTATCTTATTTCTTTGGAATGAGCTGAAAAAACTTCTATGCTTTTTGAGATTACTTTTCTCCCTCCCTTTCATAGCTTGTCTTTTCTTTATTCCCAACAATTGCAGAATAATAAAAATTATTATCAGAAGTAAGCAGAGGAGTTTTTACGGGGCAGTTCTTTAATCTCATCTTTATTCCAGAGCATACGAGTCTGCCATCCACATTTATGGAAGCTGGCCCAAAGTCTTCCCTTTTAAATGCCTATCTCCCTGACTTCCACATGAAACCTGTGCCTTTGTAAGCTAATGCATTTTTAATTCCTACTGCAGAATGAATAGCAAAACACACTCATAATCAGAATGTAGGAACTGAGAGTGCCCAACTGATACAGCTTCAATAACTGCAAGCAGCAGTTGCTAGAACTAAAGATTGTTTTCCTCTGCTCCAGGGCAGCAGAGGGTGGTGATGGCACCGATGTGTTATTTCTGTTTGAACTTTATTTTATGTAACAATTACGTGTGGTATCAAACTTGAAATTATGGTCACCGCATCATTTTTTTAGTGCCAGGTCTTTCTTTCCACTGCAGCTGTAATCCAGACTTCTCTATCGTTACAGGTCATCTTCTCAAAATCACTGAGAGCTGAAGATGGATATTAAGCGTGTGAAGGACTATATCTATTGGCTGTACTACCAGTACCTACTGATCACCTGCAGCTATGTGCTGGAGCCCTGGGAGCGGTCCATGTTCCACACCATCACCGTGACTGTTTTTGCTATGGTGGTGTACACGGCTTACGTCTTCGTCCCCATCCACGTCCGCCTGGCTTTTGAGTTCTTCTCCCAGATATTTGGAGGCCAGCCCGAAAGCACAGTTTCCATCATGAACTGAACTTGCCTCAGTAGTGATTAGCAGCTCTTGCAACTTGTGAAATGCAATGTCTTCTTCAGTTTTGTGTATTTATTCTGAAGCAGTTTTACAGTTACGAAAATGCCATTTTCTCTTACAAAACATGGCTTGCTTAATTATCATAGCTGAAAACCCGAATAACGCACTGGCTACTGGCTGCACAGTCCCTGTTAAATGAAACACAGGCCAGCTTTTGCTGTGTGATAATGACATGCATCACCTGGAATGCCACATTTACCTAATATTCAACTTGCTCCCACTTTCAGCACCCTAATTTGATCACACTGGCATGTATGAAACAGCAAAGACTGTTTATGATGGCTGTGAGGAGGGGTACTACGCTCATTATACACAAAAAAGTTTTGCCAACAGAGTGCAGTGGCAAAACCTGCCTTCTTTGACCCAGGTTAGAGAATACAAGGAGATATAGTATAATACAGCATGATTTGAGTATTAATATCTGGCTGGTTATTGACTTGGTGGTCAATATGGTTTTTAATGGATGGGAGAGGAAATTAGAAGAGAAAGTAATAGGAGGATGAACTTGAATCCAACTTTTTGCACCTAAGCTGCTGCATCTGAGTTTAGATGGTCTAAGATGATAGTAAAAAAACCATACTATAGGTAATCTTGCAGTTTACTGAAAATGACAGAAAGAAAGAGAACTGGCTCTGTTTCAGTGCACGCCTGCCGCCTTTGATAAAAACTGAGATATCTTTTCTTTCCGCTCCCATTCACCAAGGCAAGCAAAGCACACGTCTGCACCAGAGGAAGATGATCCAGAAAACAGAGTGGAAGTAATATCTTAATAACTGCAGGGAAGTCTGAGTGCTTAAAGAGATATCCTTTATAAAGAAGAAATGAGATTTATTATAATTGCCTGTGGGGAGTTTCTTGAACAATAGAAGGTTGGTTTGGTTTCCACTCTACACCTAAATCAAATGTCAATGCCAAATCATAAGTTATAGTGCATGTATCTAACAGCTGATGTTACTGTTATTAGAAGTGAGAGGTGCAAAAGGTAAATAGCTTTCAAATTATGTTTGCACAGTTGTAGGATTAAAAAAACCCTCTTAACTTCTTTATCAAGCTGCAGTGGGGTCCTGCATGCTTAAAAGAGCACAATTTGTTCGGAAACTAAGACATGTTTTGAAGGTTGAACAGATCTGAACACGTGTATGCAGTTTTTTCAAAAAAAAATAAAACTTTGTTCTTCAGAAAGAACATTTCAGCAAATGACTCGGCTCTTCCTGTATTTTCTATTTGTTCATAAATACCCTGGATGTGTGCAGGCCAGGCTGACACCGTGGCAGACAGACTATTTTGTTGCACATGTTTTGGGGCAAGGTTTCAGAGCCCCTTAAATGGATCCATGTGTGGACTGCCACGTTCATCCTCAGTGCTCCAGCCTGAGACCACTCCTCTCTCTGGTGGTGGGGGAGGAAAAAAAAAATAAAAGAAAAAAACAAAAAAAACCCCAGAAACTTCATTGAAGATCCTGCTCCGCAGACCTGTTCAGAAGGTCCTGAAAGCAACTCTTGGAGACGTGTAGGTCTCCTGCTTGTAAGGAGCCATGTTCATCATATCATAGTTGCTAGTTGTGTTCAGGTTCTGGCTTACACTGGAACCACTTGTTCAGATTGCCAATACAAGCAGATCATGGATGTGCCTGAATTCTCTAGCGGACAGCCACTGATGTGCTTCAAATTAAGACAACAAATACCTGTGTGTGCTGGTGGCACAACAATTGAGTGGTTTAGGCTCAAATGGGAGCCAAAGGCTTAGCTGCTGTATCAGTTTAATCACAGTTGTTAACCTGCAAATATGAGGTACCAAGCTGTAATCACGCTTACAGTAATAAACAGAGCATTGGAGGAGATGAAAAATGTCAAGTACCTGTGAAAATTTCTATGAAAACAGTCTATAAAATAGAATAAAAATAACAACCCAAATGTTGGAGGTGAAAAAATGAAAATATTTACCTAGCAAGCTGGTGCTTGAACCAAAAATACTTCCCAATATCCTATCCTCAAAAGATTCTACTTTTTAACTACATAATGTGATGATGTAAATGCCATGGCATCTCCTCATCAATCCTGTTTCCAATAACATTTTTTAATTTCTCAAAAAGGTTATTTGTTCCCAATGGCATCAAACACAACTGACCTGCTTTTAGGAGTACGAGGAAAAACACTTTCTTATAGGTACGCAAAGGCACACACCCCAATGCAATGTTCCTATTTAAACATTTAACTTAAAGCAAACAGAACAAGCAAACGGCTTTGTTCAGGAAGAGGGAATTTCCACTGACCTCTCATGGTGGGATACCTGTAAAGCACTTTTCTTCCTTCTTATTCCTGTTATCTTTGTTTAGCTTTGCGGGAGGTGCTCAGAAGACGGAGGAAAACAGCAGCAGTTTCTCTTTGGGAGGGTCCCTGCAGCCTTACTTAAGTGAAAACACTTTTTTTGTGTGCGTTCTTCAGCTTCTTTACTAAATTTTAAAGTTTTTGGGCAAGAGGTATTCACCAGGAAGGAAAGAGACAGCTGAAAGTAACCCCCCTCTGCTAAAAAGCCTTTTGAGATTTTTCCAGCCCTTTTCACTTCTCCTTTCTACTAGAAAAGCTGAAATAACTCTAGCTACTTAATATTCAAAATTAGTGGGTTCCAGCATGAGATTTCAAAGCATTTTTGGCACACGGCAGTGAACAGAAACACTTGTTCCCTGGCTGAAAGAGAGAGGAGGTGGGACACCATTTTCGACAGCTTGAGACCACACCACAGCTTAGGAAACTCTGCTCCAGTTTTGAAATCCTTTCCCCTGTAGGTGAAGCCATCCATACACAATGGAAAGAGGTTTTAATCAGATTATATCTGCACATTAACATAGAAGCACCGTTTGCTGTAATAGCAACAAGCTGCAGGAGGAGGGTCGCGTTTCGGAGAGCTGCCAGTAACATCAGCAGACGGCTCGGTATGTACAGCATATGGGCAACAACTCCATTGTGAAGAGTATAGTGTCAGACTCTTTATTAGACACCTTGGCAGGGCACTCTTTTCTCCTGCTTCATTATTACTCCATGTTAATTGTAGTTAATTGCTCCATTATTACCATATGCTAATTGTAGTTCAGGCTGAGCACAGCAGCTAGAAGTTTTTACACCAAAAAAAGCAAATGAAAGGACTATGTTAAGAGTAAACAGAACCAATAATCCAACAGTGATAAATGAAACAAAAGCAGAGAGGGAGATGAACCAGTTCCAGTTGCATTCACCCTGAAAGTACAAATACATCATTAAATTAAGCGCTGAGAAATTTTTGGGCTCAGCTGGCCAGCACCATACCTCCCTTGTTTAAAATTCATTTTCTTAATTTCATTTAATCAAAGTTAGCATTTATCCTGCTGTAAAGGTTTCCTGGCCAATTTCATGGATTGCCTCCCAGATCCATGACCAAGGGTGACTACACGTGCACGTGTCCAGGCCATGAACCTCCAGAAGCTTCTTCCTGAAGCCCCTCCAGGCAGCCCTTACCTGAGACTATTACAAAAAGCTTCCCAGGGACCTTCTCCTTAGCGGAAACATAGGTATCAGCATCATCGCCAGTGACTCTGCCCATCTCGCAGGCTTATTTCTAAGTTATTTTGGTACACTCCTTTTATCACATAAATTAAAATGCAGAGCTTGAAATAGGGTAGCAGCAGTTTATAGCTCAGAGGGTCGTCAGTGGGATACAGATGTCTCTGATGACGGGCTGCCAGCTAAATTCAGCTTACGCGAGCAGTGACTAAATGTAGTGCTAACTTATTTGAAGTCTGATATTCCCAGTCCTTTTCATACCCCCAGAGAGCCTTACAGTGGCTCCTGCCTGACTGCTTACTCAACAGAAGAAAGAGAAAGCTCTGTTTCCATCCCTTCTGTTGATCTTTCTAGAAAAGATCGGCAGAATAGTCCAAGGCAGTTGGTGGGGAAGCGCTGCCATTGCCTATCCTACACATCTTCAGGGCATCTGGGTTCAAACCAGTCACTTGTAGAGACAAGCCATCATCTGGGTGTCCGACTTCATCTACGTGAAATTCCCTGAAAAATGAGAACCCATGTTTATGAAGTTTTGAAATCTTAAGGATGTTGAAGTACAATTTTTTTTCTGAAGTTTGATTATTGCTGTTATTTGGCCATAATTTAAGATTCTTGCTTTGCATGCAAATTCAGTGAAAAAAGTTTTTTTTTTTCACTTACAATGATTCATACAGTTACGGTTAAAGGTAAAAAGGCCCTGAAGTTTTTATCAAGTGAAAGATGTCATTAACATTTTAAGTAATCATTTTTATAAAGTCCCTGTTTTAGATAAACCTTCCAAAACAGCAAACAGATTTCATCAATCAATAGCATGCAAAAACTATAATGCATGAGAAATGTGCCTCCACAGAGAAACCTCTTTGAAACTTGCCGACAAATAAAAATGGTATGCAAAGGGAAATCACTCTAATCTCCATGGTAGGAAGTTGCTGCTGCACTACTGCAAAGGACAGATGTCCTGGTCTTGTACATGCAGAATTAGCCCTGCCCAGCATGCACACAGTGCATACCAAGGAGGACTGTGAATACAGTACATTGTGTCTGTCGCCCTTCACCTCTTACCAAGACAATGTTCCATTTCTAGAGTTTAATTTCCCTAATTACTTGGAAGCTAGGGAAGAAAAAAAAAAACCCAACCATTTAAGCCATCGTAAAAGAAGTACAGCAGGGTGTAGTAACAGTCAGCAGAACCATACGAACCGCAAATCACGCTTGCCCAGCACCAGAATGCGTTTGCTGAAATTGGGCTGATTCTCGCAGATGGATTACTGCACCCTGGGGCGGAGACGTGGACAAGTGGCGGCGTGCCAAACGGAGCATTTGAAAATTAAAGCAGAAAAGGCTAATTTTCAAATTAAATATTACTGAACCTGTAATAACTTTCTCATAATCACACCAAACAATCAACATCCAACATTGCATCAAAAGCAGTGCTGCCCTCTCGCACTGCACGAGTTGGCCCCTAGCCAAGTCATTTTAATTAATTACTCCTAAAATACCAAACCACAGCTATATCAGCAAGTTACTGATATCCTACCACAAACTGTTTTTTGCATGGAGCCTGTTTCTCTCTGTTTGGTAACTCCAGATATCTTCCTAGCCAAGATAAGATAACAATTCATTTATCTGGATTCCCTGTGTGCACCTAGATATTGACAGCAGCAGAATTTAGTGATAAACCATGATAAAGATAGCCACTCCTCTCCTTTCTGGAGTATTGGTTACCTTCTTCAGGGACAAGAGAGCATGTAGCAACGGGCTCATAGGACAGCAGGAGACATCAGCTTCTTGTTTCTCCCTGCCCCACAGCCCCACCGGCAGCAATTGCCAGTCCCCCACGGGGCTGCAGCTGCACCTGACTCACCCTCTTTGGAAAGTGACTTTTGCTGCTGTTGCCCCCGATGGGATTAAGGGTTGGCTGAGCAGTGAGCAACCATTGTTTCACACCCCTCCTGCTTTGAAGAAGTTTCTGCAGCAGACATTGATGCCCCCAGAGGAGGAGAAAAACAGAGCCCCATCTATTCCCCGAGACCAGCATCCGGCACACTGCGTGAAAAAGGATGCACCACTTTGTCCTACCATCCCAGTGAGATTCCCGCATCCCCTCCTACTGAACTTCCAAAACCAGGTGGGCTTCTCATTATTTCCAGAAAGATAGTGGGATGGTCTGTCAGACAAAGGGGATACAAAATCACAATTAAAAAACAAATCTATCTCTTTTGCTAGCTAAATTACTTGGTGTTTCTTAGCTTGCACTAAGCTCTCCAGCTGCCTGGAGAATTTTCCAGCACAAGCCCTGAAGTGCCTCATTCGCATCATATCAGCACTTCCCTCCAAGCCAAGCCTGATCAGAAATTGAAAAACTGGGGAGTCAGTAGAAACGCTGGACTCCTTCTAAAGTACAGATCATCAGCTCCTACAGCCACAGCAAACTTCACCCAACATGCAGCCTTGCCGCAAACTTGTTGCAGTCAAGGGAATCAAGGGAGTTGAAGTCACCGAAATGTTCTGGTAAAATAAACTACCTTAAATCTCAAGAAACTGAAAATTCAGTGTGATATCAGTGTTTGTCAGCTGACAAAGGAGGTCAGATGCCTGGAACGTTCGTAAGGTCCTCCACACACTGAATCCGAGCCCACAGCGACAGCACAGACCTCATCCCACAACTCCAGCAAGGGAGCTCCAGCAGTAACAGCCGGAATGAAACAGGATCCTCTTTACTCTCTTTCCTTACAAACAAGAAGGAGAACTCAGCCTGAACTAAATGAAGCATGTTGGTTCAAAGCATGATCAATTTTGTCCTTACTATATTTATTCCTTAGAGTAAGCAATATTTTGCCTGAATTTGAGGAGTCCAGGTTATGAAAAGATCTCCAGGCAACTTATATGGAAACTCCCTAGCTGTAAGGCTATGATTCACAAGTGGAGGTAAGAATTAACGCTCAGAGTTCACACTTGTCGTCATGGTGTCTGCTCCACCCTTATTTCAGAGGCTGCTTTCAGCAGTTGCTACATCAGGACAGCTAAGAGCTGATAAACGCTGCTGATTCTGGTGTTTCCGCACAGTCAGCCGCAAAATGGGGCTGTCCTGGAGTTGTTACCAGCTGTTACCAGCCCTCCCCTGCATTGGGATAAGGAGCTCTGAGCTAGAAATAGGCTGTAGAAATTGCTTTGTGTGCCCTAAGATAAGCTATAGCCACCTCAATTACCAAAAGCTAGGTCTAGTCTAGGTTTAAAAGTGAAATTAAAAAGATGCATGTGTACCCTTTGCATCAAAATATGCATCCTACTGCTGAGACATCCTCAGGCAAGAGAAAAAAGCCAAGAACCGGGCCAAAGAGGAGAGTGAAAATATCTACAAGATGGAGAATAGAGTAAATCTGGCAAATCTGTATGAAAAAAATCAGATTCTGCTTTGCTTACAATGACTGAGCAAAGAGGGAGGAGGGGAGGAAACGAAGGTAAATTGTGGCAGTGTCAGGAATAGACACATTGTCAGCCAGGGTGCTGTTTCAGTTATTTTTTCTGACAGCTCCTATCTTTGCTTCATAATCATGGGGTAGATCAGAAATATCTCATTATTTCAAGGTCATATTCAAGGATGAGTTACATGCCATGAATCTTTATGAGCTTTAGATATTTTAAAAAAAATGAACAGGAAGATAAAATGTGGGTAAAATGTACATCGAGGAGTATTTGACACAAAACAACTGAGGCCAAGCTCAGAATAAAGCACCCTAACGTCAGAGAGGGCTGTAATAGGATTGCAGCAATGTAATTAAAAGACAGGGTGAGAAGGCACAGCAAACGACCTCACCCAGCAGGCTGGCAGAGGAAAGAGCTTCTATCAATTCTTTGCATTCTCCACAGCCGCAAATTGCACGACAAGAGAAGCCTGGTAGCTCATATACACTAATTATCTGCCAAATGCACAAAGATTGAGTGATTTATGAAGTAACAGCTGGAGAAAAGATGGTGCAAACCAAGTAGACGCATCCAACTCCATCCATCCTGGTGCCTTGCCCGCAGGAAGTACAGGACGTACCAGATATTTCGCTCAAGGTAAATAATACTCAGATCCCAAGAAGCCCTCTCCACATCACAGATGAATACTTTTTACTTCCCTTTCCAATACGTCTCCTCACATGAGAATAAAAGGCACAACTTGATGAAAACAAGTAGAATTAGACCACTATTGAGGTGCACATACCTACGTCTAGCGCTGTGCTCAGCTGTCCATGCTGTCTCACACTTGGTGTGGAGAAACATTCAGAAATGCTAAGTGCTCTCTGTAAAAGCCTTTCACATCTGGCTAGACGTGACTCACTTGCTATCCAATAATCTGAGTGTTTTGGTATCCAAAAGCTCTTCCTTATCACAGACATATTTTAATGGCACCAAAATACCTTGGAGCCCCATACCCAGTTCGATATCGGCTTTCTACTCAGAATGACTGTGCCCTCTAAAATCCACTCCATCCAAACCTTCTTACAAGAACACAGGACTTGGGCACTGAAATAAGCATCTTATTGCAGCAGCCCTGGGTACGTGGCCTGTTTTTCCCCAGGAAATCTTCAATAACAAAACTAGCATCACTGAGGTGATCTTTTATGTAAGTGCATATACTCCTAAATAAATCATGAGCTGCAAGCATTCATATCAGCTTTGGAAGCTTCCACTCATAAAGACCAGTCTACAGTCAGTGCCTTTACATTAAAAGTCTATCATACATACAATAAGTTCTGGTTTTGCAATTTTATAGCTGAGCAATACCTGCACAGACATCTTTTAATAGCCATGTGTCAGATCTCCATGTCATGCATGTGCCAGCAGGATGGGAGCGGTGGAAAGAAAAATTCAACCCACTAAAATTGCAACACCTGTTCCTGAGAATTTATCTTGATGAATAATTATAAAATGCATATACCATCACTGAGGACTGTCGCAAGCAACAAAAAAAAAAAAAAAAAAAAAAAAAGAAGAAGAAGAAAGGGCTAACCGCCATTACATTTATCAAACCTGCTACTTCAGCAATGTCGTAGGTTACCATTGGTAAGATGCTTAATGCTAAAATGCTCAAGTGGTCTGGCAGAGCCCTGGGTGGGCAGAGCGTCCCTGTTCTCCTGTCCCGTGTTTTCCTTTCCTGACTGTTTATGCGATTTTCATTTACCAGTCCACCCTCCCTGGCACAAATTACCTACAATCACACAGATTAGTTCTCAGGTTCTTTCTGCCCCGGGCCCCTTTGAATTGGGCTATTTTGCAGTCCAACCCTGCCTCAGAGGATTACTCCACTGATACAAGGTTGGCATAGTGACTGCTGGGACATTACCATTGCTTACTGAGGAAGGCATCAAGCCTGGACAAAAGCAAAGCCACTCAACACTGAAACTATGGCCCCCTTGCAAAGTTGGATCATTGTTTCCATTTGTTTCCCCTCCTGTTTTCACCAATGTCTCCCTTCCTTTCTTCTCCTTCACCCCATAAACTATCAGTCTTTGGCCCTTCCATCCACATCGAAACACGTAACTTCTGCCTCCACCATACTCCTGTCCTCTGTTTCCACCCTGAAAAGCAGTGATGGAGGGAGGAGGAAGAGCGGACATCCCAACCAAAGGACAAGGGATACAGGTTTGTTACTAGAGCAAGTTCACTCAACTGTTTTTTGGCTTTTTCTCTGTCTGGTTTTGTCTCCAGCCAGCTAGAGTGAGGAAAGTCTAGGACATGTCAACACCATCCATAATTTTTATGTACAGGTTTCTAACAGACATAATGTGCAAAATATTTTTACCTGCATATTGCTATTCTCGTATTCTCTCGTAAGAGAACTCAAAGTGCAAATAACTGAAAATAACTTCTATGAAAATATATTTATTTTACTGATGCCAAGGTCCAGAGTTCACACTGGCGTGGACCCTCCCCTGGCAGCTCCACACCTCTCAGTGCAAACCACCCTCTCACCTGATTGCCTTTAGCCAGCTAATGGGATGAGATGTTTGTAGCTGAGACATGGAAGATTACAAAAGGCCAGTGGAAAGCAAACAGCTACTGTACAATAGTCTCTAAGGTTCCTATCATGTTCTGATGATCAAATATTTACCCTTTTAAAACAATTATTTCTTAGTCTGAGGTTCAGGTCTAGTGCATCCCAGTACGGGTAACAAACACACCACTACTGAAGCAACACTTCCTGGCTCCTGTCCATGCTTTTGCTTAAAATTAAATCTTTGCCATGGCTGTTCCCCAACCCAGGTAAAGAAGGCTGAACCTAGTAACAAGACCCATCACGATCTTTTACACTAAAAAAGAAAAATTGTCATAAAAGTGATTGCTAAGTTGAATGATCTGTGGGAACTGGCTGTACTTTCCGCACAGGTTCTCATGGATAGACAGGCAGGTACTGGTTGCCACACTAAAACTGCCACCCCTCTTTAAAAGTGGAAAACAAAGAGGAAAACTTCGCAATGTCAGAATAGTTAAGTATTATAAAGCAATGGAGAATTAATTACCAAAGAGAGTTTCTCTGACAATATAGCATGTTGATAAGACAGTGTAAAGGCTGAGCTGCTGAAGTTGTCCTGATGATAAAATAAAAGCTTTGGTTTCTGTGGTTGTCGAGAAACAATAAGCTGTGATGTTTGATAAACACAAAATGGGTGACAGGAGCTGTGGAAGAACAGAAGTTAGCACGAAGAGGATTTTCCCTTGTAATACCCAGAAGAGGACCCTATTTCATGAATCTAAAATGCCTCCTTGTTCAAGTAGCTCAATTCAAGTAACTTTATGGTTTGGGTTATTTTGGTTTTTAAAGGCTACTAGGAAAAATTCATCTGTTGCTAACCCCATGACAGCCGTAGCAGTGATTCTTAAAAGGCTCCAGGAATTTGGAAAGCAGAGGATGCCTTTCAGTGCAAAATTGCTGCATGCATCCACTGTGCAACTGCAGCAGCAGCAGCAAGACTGGGTTTGCACACAACCAGCACCTATGCCTCTGGCACACTGAGCATCCAGCTACTCCCAGCTGCTTCAACACACAGCAAGACTGAGAATTATCCCCCACTGCTGCCAAACAGCAGCATTTACCCATTACTCTCTGGTACCCCAGCCTGAATGTACGCTGCTGCTCTTTCAAACATTATTCAAGAAGTATGCCCTGCACTGGATCAAATATGTCTTATACGCAAGTTTCACGCAATAAATTACCTAGTTAAAAGGAAACTAAACCACAGATGTATGTGCTGCATCAAAGCTCATTAAAGCTTGATGATGCAACGCACAGGTTTTATCTATTGATCAGCTGGAAGTGGAGTGTCACAACATGCTGATCTCTGTTGCAAAGCTATTTTAAATAAGTTTCTTTTCAGCGCTCTTTGTTCCTGCCTCTGAAGTTCAGCAGTAATAATGTTTGCAGCTCGTACTATAAATTGGATTGCTAATTGGATTCCTCACAATAGGCAAGAACTGGAAAATAATTGGAGCATTATCCCAGTAAATTTAGTGCAGATTATCTCACAGAAAGCAGCCCCTGGAAGTGTCGTGTCCCAAGGGAATTAGCTGATGTTATTCCTCCCATTCATATCACTCCTTGATACCATAGAAGACAAGTTGAAACAGCAGTACCTCTGCCAAAGCACAGCTCTGCATGCGCTGCGTTGTTGAAATTATGAGTTTGCAACTTCACAGCTTGTGTATTGATATACAAGGCAACAAGAGCCCTTCTTTCCTAAAGGAACAGGCCACATGGCAAGGTCTGATTAAAACCTTAACTGGGGGGTTTGATGAATCTGTGATTGCAAATGCCAAGCTGCAGGAGAAACAGCAGAGAAGAGCAATCATCCACGGAGGGGATGTGAGGACATCGCTCCTGCGGCTCACAACCCAGGAGGAGCGGTGCCCGCAGAAGCAGACAGAAGCCCCTGCTGCATACGGAGGGCAAGATACCTCCTGGTCAGCAAAGTGGCTGTCTGGTCCCTGCTGGGAGCTAGATCCTGGCTTCTACTAAATTTGGAAGCTGGGCGTTACCGCCCCACATGCAGGCAAGGCACAATCTGTTCCTGCACAAGAATACCTCCTACAGCTTCAAGAACCGCTGGCACAGTGTGCTGCTGCCTCCACCTTGCATCCTTAAACAGCTCACTTGGCCACAGCCATACCTTTATTTCCCCACTCCAAGTACTGACTATGCTTCTGTTATTTGTCTGCTCTCTGAATGGAAACTACTTCATTCCTCCAAATTACTACTTGATGCAATAGGAAGAAGAGTAAAATTGCCAGGAATGTATGCATGCTCAGGGCCTTGATAACTAAAAATACAGACTAGGTGTCATCACGATCCTCTTAAACACTAAATTTGACATCAGTAAAGGCCATAGAGGTGTTTCGTTGTTACTGCGCAACCCTTCCCATGTATCCATCTTAATGTTAGAATACTTCTACAGTTAAATGAGGGTATTTTTATTAATTAGTGACTTGGTGGTGCTGAATGTCCTAGAAGCTGTGCACACTGCTCTGAATCTCAAATTTATTTTACAGTGAATATTAAAAAAAAAAAAGTGTAAAATACTATGTTTGCTTTTGGTCTTAAATTCTTGAAAGTTTTACATTTAAATTAACACAGCTAATGAAAACAGTAGCCCAGAGCAGAACAAAACCTCCTTGTTGGAAGGTCAGAGCAGCTCTAACTGGACAAGAGGTCCCAGGAGCTCCTCTGGTAGCTTTGCCTCCTTTCCTGCATCCAGTTTACGTGAGGGAATAGTGACCTCAGGTGTCTGTTAAATTAATCACAGGAATATCTTTCCCACGAATTTATCATTCTATGCTTCTTCTATTTATTGAAGTTTCTACTAAAAATTAAGCTGCTGTGAGCCAGCTGTTCTGGCTGGCACAGCTCCACAAACGCTGTCCTGGCTTTTCTTGCCTTGCCTCTTGAGCTTTCATGAAAACCATTTACAGCTATTTACGCAAGGGCCCAGTCATTCACATATAAGAATGAGAGCAAACCTGTGTTAAAACTGTTTTTAAATGGTGTGCTTGCTTTCCTTACGTATCACACAGATCCTTTTAATGCTGCGACTTTGGTATTGTTTGGTAGCTTGGAGACTAAGCAGTACTTCTAAAGATCAGATACAAAATCTATTCCAAATCTGAGGACAAACTCATCTTGACTTGCATATGAGTTCAGTGTCATTCATATAATTCAGATGTCAGTGTGCACACCGGTTAAATATTCAGATAGCCTAATGAATGGAAATGAAACATAATACAGCATAAGATGCAGTAGTGTGCTTATGGTAATGGATTATATAGACCCTAAAGAATGTAACAGCAAGAGCAGAAAAGTAGTATATAGCTTAAATATAATATTTAATACTCAATGAAAAACAGCAGAGGGAAAGATAAATCATCACTGCAAACTGATACGCTTTTCACTTGGAGTGAGATTCAACAGATGTCTAAATTTACCAAACAGCTAACTGCTAGCAAAAACTATTGGCTCTTTTCTGCTTAGATTTCTACTGGCTTAGTGATGCGAACCCAGTGGCAAGGACCATTCCTGGTGCAAAGGAAAAAAAACGATTTTTCACTAATAGCCATTCACACCTTCAGCAACTGTACCCATCCAGAAAAGTTCTTCCTCTATACTGTCTCCATTTCTACAAATCATTCTGATGACTGGTTTCTGGATTAATGGGATTAAAAATAATGTTTATTGAAATATATGTGCCTCTTGGAAAAGACAGATCAGGGTAAAATGACATTTAAAAAAACTTGCTACAGCTGTTGATAGTGATAAAATTAATGGAAGAGTGAAAAGGTTCATTCTAGGATGTAATAAAGTATATAGGCTGATAACTGAATTAAGTATACAACTGTTCTAAGTATTAAACAGTTCTATAAATGAGATGTGTGTACTGTACACACTGTCAATAAATTCCATATTTCTATGTGACGCTTTTTATACATATTTTAATTCATATTTTCCAATTCTGTAACTGAAACTAGAAAAAATGAGTTATTTAAAACCTCACTCTACAACTTTTGTCTGTGGCCTCAACCTTTGGAGGAACTATATAGCCATGTTTCAAAACAGACCTGCACAAAGACAGGATTCACAGTACAGAGGAGCTTGTAGGACCCAAGCCACTGAGCAGCAGGGCCTTTTGCTTACCCTTTTGTGACTACTGCAGCATTCAGACCGATGCCGCGATAATGCAGTGTCTTCCCCGTTTGAGCAAGTGAGCACAGACACAGATGCAGAGGATTATCAAGTACACACTTCTCCTACTCAGTATTTATTTTCCAGACACTCTCATCCTAGCCCGTAAATCCAAATTGACAAAAGTGACACAACATTTAAATCACTCTACATCCCCAAATTCTGTGAAGAAAAAATGTAAAATAAAAACTTACGCACACTGCTTGCCATGCTTCTGACTTTAGGAAGTCCTAAGGAGTAATTAACAACTCCATGCAACCAGTCATACATTGAAATGCCAATACAGTTTTAGACAGCAGCAGTCACAGAAGGGGGAACAACATTTTTCACCCTCACCCTTTCCACTCTCCATCATTAGTACTACAGTAGATGGTGGTGGAGACCTGACAGCTTTATCACCCAAGCTGCCAGAATTTACAAAGCCGCCTTTAAATTCATGGTAGTGCCTGTACACAGTCTTATAACTCCTGCAGCTCCTGGGTGAAAAGGGAAATTAAATGGAGCTGTGAAAACTGAAATGTCCTGATGAGTTACCATCCTGCACTTTAGATAACAGCTCCAGAGACATTTGCAGGGAAAGAAAAAAACACTCAAAGCCTTGGCCCACATTAGAAGTGTAATTCCTGTAGGGTTTTTTCCCGGAAGGTAAGCAGTTATTGCCACTTTCTTAATTCTGTCTTATATATGCCATTAAGCAGTGCATGGCTGTTTCACTGAGAATGAATAAGAATGAAGCCAAGAGCACGCATGCAGCAGCACATCCAGATTGGGTTGAAATCCAGCCGCCCCTTGTCTTTCTCTGGCCTGTTTAAAACGGCAGCTGGGCACATTCATAGTTATTTTTCTGCCTTGTGTTTCCTCCAGTCATTTATACCAGGCCACAGCTGAACACTCCCGACCCCAATTTTTCTGCTTCCACGCTATAGTTTTATATTGACTGCTACAAGCATGACTGCCCAGCGTACATACAGAACAGTGAAGAATCGCACAAATGTACTTATGCACTGTTTTCTTCCAACCCACAATCTCCTTCTGTGCCCCTCATACGGTCCCTTTGCAGCTGGTAGGCCAGCGAGGAGATGCCGTGTCTGGTTTTGAAGGCACCCCAGGCCTGTCAGATACTGCAGCCGGACTCACAGGAGCCATGCAGGGTATCAGTACGACAGTAACCAGCATACGATGGCAAAAATACACAGCGATCTTCCTAAAGGTAGTGTATTAATTTAAAAGACTGATCTGGACCACCACAAATCAAGCTGATGTGGCTCGACAGGGCTGAAAAATAAACCCATGTCCATCATTTTTTCTACAGGCATTACCATAGACGTGGTAATCGCACGCTTAGAAGAAATCAATAGCCTACAAGATTAATACTCACACCTGTGCAAATCTGATCCTCTCTTAAATGATTTGCAGTGTAAGTCATTTCCTAAGATGTCAGATCTCTGGCTTCTGCCAGCCTAGAGCAACCATAAACCCATTCCTAAAAATGCCACCAATTTCGAGGAAATGTCATCCACCTTGACAACTACAATAATACTGGCTTTTCTTTGAATACTGGATCCTCACTAGGAAGAGGTGGTGAAATCTTTCAGTCCACATCACATGGCTAAAGTCCATGTAATAAGTTCTGAAATCCAGACTTACCATTGCTAGAGTTCTCAGGGAATTCTGTGGTCTGCTTTTCATCTTGCTTATTGTGTACAAAGATGCAAAATCTTTCAGAAGTGGTGCTAAGATTATAACAATACTTTGGCAGTTTAAAACATACAAATTTTACTTGGATGGGTGGAAGCCACAGGGCAACAAGAGCTTGCGGAGGCAATACAGAGTACCTTGGTGACTACAAAGAACATAGTTCTGATTTTAACTGGCAGTAGATGGTGGCTGTGCCTTGAGCTGAGGTAGGGTTTAGTATATGAGTACCGAAATAAGCTGGAGCAAACTGCAGTTGAAAATAAATCTGCAGTGGAAACATTTAAAGTATTATTAGGATGAAATTCTCCTCCCAGTGACTTCACAGAAGATCTGGCTCCCATAAATGACAGGCATGAGACTCACCAAGCGAGAGCCTGGAATTTACCTGGAATTTACAGGAAATGTGTTATTTCATAAATCAAAGAAATCAAAGATTGAGTTACTCATCAGGGCTTGAAAGGAAAAACTATATAATACCCACTGTACAGCAGGGGTTCTGAAGAGTGTAGAAATGAAACTTCAGTGCAGGGAAACACTTCTTTTTATCTTTTTTTGCTTTTTCCTTTTTTTTAATAATACGGTCCACAGTAAGTCTCCACAGAGGTCTGCAAAGAAACTTAATTTCAAAGGAGCAGAAGTGAGTAACAGTCTGTGAACACAAGCAGTCCATCAAAGAAAAACGTACCAAAGAAGAAAAAACAAGTCAGACAGCTCGACAGCCTGTGATTTTCAGTCCCCAAAGCAACTCTAAACCAACCAAAACAACTTGTCCTTTCCATCAGGATATTACCATATTAAATAAACTACACACAATGTGTTGATGCAATTCAGCTCTACTTTTCTCCATCACAACTGTAAACCTGCAGAAAAGAAATGCTGACCCACAAACATACCTTAATATCACGATAATTCCCCAAGGATCTCTTCTCCAAAGGGAATGGTTGGTTACTGTACACCATGAATGGAATCTAACCCAAATGGATTGTTCCAACTCCTTCTTCTAAACCAAAGTATTACGTAACTCTTAATTAATGAATTATGACAGCATAGTTGACAACAATCTCACTGGGAAGTTTCTTTCAGCTTTGTGGGTAAGGTGTATTAGCAATGAACCCAGCAGGAAAGGTATTTGTTGTTCTGCTGTTCTCACCTGGGAAAGCTCAAAGATTCCTTCTGAAAGGGAAGGAACAATCCTTCAGAGAAGGTGATGGGTGGAGCAGAGAGGAGAAACTTCGTGCTGTTAACTTGGTGCCAGGCTTGGATATTTGATATTTAAGCTTTAAGTTATACTTCAAAAAGATAGATATTGCTTTGAATCATGCAGGCTGGAAGGGACCTCAGGAGGTCTGTAGTCCAACCTCCTGCTCAAAGCAGGGTCAAACACGAAGCCAGAGCAGGTTGCTCAGTGTTTTAACCAGCTTAGGCTTGACACCCTCCAAGGACAGAGACCGCACAACTTCATAGACAACCTGCTCCAGTTCCTGACTGTCCTCATGGTAAAAAACTTTTTCCTTAAACCACTCTGAATCTTTCCTGTTTCAACTTATGCCTGTCGCCTCTCATCCACCCACCATGCACCACTGGGAAGAGCCTGGCTCCTTCTCCTCCATGACCTCCTCATCGGTCTGGATGGCTGCACTTAGGTTCCCTCAAAGCCACCTCTTCTGCAGGCTGAGCCAGCCCTGGTCCCTCCGCTCCCCCATGGGGAAAGGGCTCCAGCCCCGACCGCCTTGGTGGCTGCTGCTGAACTCACTCCAGTTTATCAAGTCTTTCTTGCACTGGGAGACAAACACCCGTTTGGAAGGTGAACTCTTAAAAATTTTAAAATATTTCATTTCTGTAAAATGTAACTTTAAATAAATTTTCTCAAAATCCAACAAGACTTTGCTAAGGACTGGCCATCATGAAAAAAAGTCAGTAGATTATGGACGTCAGTTTAGGATAATGTCCTGTTATTCTGCTATTGAAACTGCATCCTCCCTTCAGAAACTCGCAACTGCCAGTTGGTTCTGGGGGTAGTTTCACATTCAGGGCTAACAGTAAATTAAAGGCATCTAATAGTTATCGTTGTTTAATCCTTTATAAATTAGTGATGAGAACCCTTACTCATCTGTGCTTGATAAAGATTTCAAAACTGAATCCTCAGCCAGGATAGTTGTTTCTTCATTTACAAGTATCTGCATCACCACATCATCTATTGTGTATAATCGATGTTCTCAGAAAAAAATGTGATCTCATTGCTCAGATAGAGGAAGACCAAACAATGGGAGAAGTTCACACACTTTGGTCTTACCCGTTTCTACAAAGAGATGAGAAGTTGCTGGCAGATGCAACAGGTGGCTAGTTAACTCTGCAACTAGAAGAGAAGAGTCTTTTCAAAATCAATACTGAAAGTGATATACATTTAGTGCCAAACATCCCTATTCTTACTCTTTCCACCAAAATTGGAAATTCCTTTTAAAATGCATTTAAAGAGTATTCGAGATGTTCAGCCACAGTTGACGAATAGCTGAAAACAATAATAAAATTGCTTCAAAGCAGTATTTCTCGAAGATAAATTAGCAGCAACCTTGAAGAATTAATTACTGTTGAAAAGGGCCCCCTGCCCGTGCACTGCTGACAGCACCAGCTCACACCATTTTCAGCAGGATTTGGGGACACGCGGTACCCGTCAGATAGGTCCCCATGCTAATAAATGAATGCAGCACATTTCCGTGAAAAAAGATAAATTAGGACGTAGATCTATCGGCCCAGGGAGGAATACAAGAAGCCGCCGAGGTTGTACCCTACTGCCGCCATTCGCTGCAACAACAGCACGGGCCCGCCCCGCGGGGGAGGGAGACGGAGGGATCAAATCCCGTGATTTTCAAAGAAAAATGAGTTAATGTTTCAAAGAATCATTAACTACAATGTTATTGGGAAGCGGCATTCACACGCCGGTAGGAGACAGCAGCCGCCATCTTGCGGCGGCCGCCCAGCCTCGCTCCGCCCGCCCTCTCGCGGGACCGCGGCCCTCCTCCCCTTCCTCTCACGCCCGGAAACCGGGGCCGCNTAAATAAAACGTACACATACCTGCCGTTCCCACCGAGGGTTCCCGTAGCTGTCACCTCTGCGGGCAGAGTTGTTTGTGACTTTTTCTTGTGTTCCAGCCTCTGCTGCCAGTGCGGCGTGCCCATCCCGCCCAACCCGGCCAACATGTGCGTGGGGTGCCTGCGGGCACAGGTGGACATCACCGAGGGCATCCCCAAGCAGGGCACCCTACACTTCTGCAAGCAGTGCGAAAGGTGGGCAGCCGGGCCCCGCTCCCTCTCCTCCGGGCGAAGCCCACTCCTGAGGGGGAGATGGGCCCTCTCGGTCTGGTCGCTGCAGCTGGAAAGCGGGGCAGCGTACGCCGGCAGTGTGTGTTTTCATCAGGCCTCTTAAGATTTTCTAGCGTATTCCTGTGTTTCTTTTCTTGTGGAAGTGGAAAAGCGTTGGTATGTAGGGCCTAGGAGATTTACATGGATGAGTTTGTGGTCTCTGAAAGAAAAAAAGTGGCCAAATTGGTAAGGGTGGCAGTAAAAGTGTGGATGCGCTTGGAATGCATGAATCTTAATGCTTAGGGAGGCAAGAATTGTAGCTGCATACTTAATATTAAAACTGGAAGCTTGGTAAATAACTGCTACGCTTTTGAGTGATTTAATTTGCTGAAGCAGCTTCAATGTGCTGTAAAATGCTTCCTGTGTCATAGGTATCTTCAGCCTCCAGGAACCTGGATTCGGTGTACCTTAGAATCAAGAGAGCTTCTGGCTTTGTGTCTTAAAAAAATCAAAGCTTCGCTGAGCAAGGTGAGTAGCTAATTCTGTTGGTATTTCATAGCATGTCTGTTGGTATTGCATAAAATGAAGTCCAGCTAACTGATACAGGGTTCGATCCTTCCGGAGCAGCCGTTTGTACTTGTGTAGAGCTTATTAACTGTCATTCTCTATGTTTAATATAAATCAATCTGATCTGTAATAACTGTATCCTAGAATTTTGGATGATTCGATAAGGACAGGCTCGAACAAAAAATTTTCAAGTATACTGAGGAGGCTATTGCAGCACAATTCTCTGACTTCAGAGTATACAGTGTACTGCACAATTGTTACTGTATAGATAGGAGTTGAGCATAATTAACTGAAGGATGCTAACAGGTTTTTAATGCACCTTAATTTTACAGTTTCCTTTTTACACGTTTTTAAAATTGTTTATACAATACTGATATGTATTATATGTACATAATCTTACTGGTTTATGACAATATGAAAGAGAGTTGTAGAGGTCTATATGTAGATTAAATTGAAAGTCACACGTTTAAGTTGAATGAAGTATCTCTTAGGTTCAGAATGTTACCAGAGGAAAAAATCTGAGATAGTGTTTTAGGCAAAAAAAAATGCGTTTGTTACCGCAGTCATCAAGGTTTGAATTAGATTGCCTTATTGAGCTTCTTGCTGTTGGGTTAGTACTTAAATATACAAAATATCTTTTGCTGCAGTAAATTTGTATGTTCTTAGTTTTAGAGATTAAATTGGCTTTTAAGTCCTGAGGACGCCATTATACTATCCAAATTCATCATTACATGGCATCCAGAGATACTGTGTATGCAGTGTATGCGGTTACTCTGGTGTGACACTCTGAGGTTGCATCTCCATTATTTTAGGTAGATCAGACTCTGTGTTTTAACTAAGCATTATTAATTGGGTTTGGTATACTGATACATATGTTTTTAATTAAGGTTATTCACTTCCTCACTTGGTTGAGGAACAATGGGCTATACCATAAGCTTGTGTTTCCTGGTAATAAGAGCTGTGTGTTTTTAACATGTGTACTAGTACAACTGCTGGCCGTAGTACCTGAATTCTTCTTCTTTACCACTGGCAGGTCCGGCTGATTGATGCAGGTTTTATTTGGACCGAACCACATTCTAAGAGGCTGAAGCTGAAACTGACTGTTCAGAAAGAGGTAACTGGAGTATAGTATTCTGCGTGTGGCTTTTAAAAAACTTTTATGGCAAACAGTATGATTTTATTTAATTTTTATTATTATTATTACATTTTAGATAAGTGGTTCTCTTTGGTAAAATCCAGCATGCGTTTACTGGCTTATCTTGAAAGAATATTGATTTTATCCTGCCTAAATTTTGTCATTAAAGTGCCATTCATCACAGTTTGAAGAAGGTTATCGGCTGTTCCAGTAAAGTTGGGAAAATACTACTAATATTTGTGACCCAAACATAGCTGTCTGTCACATAGTTTTAGTATAGTATGGAAGTTATTTCAGAATGCTGTGGTAAACTAGCTTTCTGTCTTGACAGGACTAACGAGGAAACCTTTTAAACTTTTGTTTTGCAGGTGATAAATGGAGCAGTTCTTCAGCAAGTATTTGTGGTGGAATATATAGTTCAGTCTCAAATGTGTGAAGACTGTCACAGGATTGAAGCTAAGGATTTCTGGAAAGCTGTAGTGCAAGTCAGACAAAAGGTAGAGGCAAACTGAATTTTTATTTGTTCATGGCAGAATGATCAGGTGGACAAATCTGTGGATGAACTTTTGATTTTCTCAGGAAAAGATGTACTCACACTTGCAAACTGCCACAGTAATACATTTTGTGTTCGTGTTGGTTTTTTTTCTTACTGACCTCAGTTTAGAAAAACTTTCTGTCTGTTGTCCGGTATTATTAGAATATTCTCTTTAGATGATATCTGGCAGGAGGATCTTGTGTGAATTACTAAAAATCCTTCTGTATTTTAAGGCAGTGTTAGAAACAGTGGTACAGATTGTTTATAAATATTTAAATCTTCTTTTAAAGAAAATGGTATCTTTAGCAACCAGTTACACAAAAATGAGAAACAGCAGCTTTAAATAATTTGATATAAATAGAGCACATCTCTGAAATCTTTTTGCTTACTTGGAATAGACTTTGGACTGTTCCTTCTCTAGATGATCTCTTTATATAAATGTTTATTCTTCAGGGATACTGCATTTGCACTAGATGGTTCTTAAATAGCCTTGATAATTTTATCTTTCTTTGGTTTTAGACTCTGCACAAGAAGACTTTCTACTATTTGGAGCAGCTGATTTTAAAACACAGGCTTCATCAAAATACACTTCGCATCAAAGAAATCCATGGTAAGCGAGGTGGCTTGTTAGTCTTGAGGTAGAATAGACTAACCTGGTTTATATTGGAAGAGTGCTTGTGCTAGTAGCTATGTGCAGATAAGCAGCAGATTACTTAGCCTATGTATTGTATTTGAAACAAAGCGTAGTACTTGAAATAGATATGTTCATCAAGCTTTCTTTTCTTTAAGATGGCCTGGATTTCTATTATTCTTCAAAGCAGCAGGCCCAGAAGATGGTAGACTTTCTTCAGTGTACAGTTCCATCTAGGTATATCATTTACATTTATTGCCTTGAATACTCAAAAGCTTTTGGGAAATGTATTGTATCATTCATTTTTAAAGAATTTTGTAAGTGAAAGTGTAAGAAACCTGTATTCTAGTTAACGCAGACAAAATCACTTCTACAGAAGTCCCATGTCTTCCACTTAGCCTCATGCCTTTTTCTATTTTAATTTTTGTATTTGTAGTACATAGCTATATACTTTCATTGCTGTACTTTGTGCTGATTATCTCCTGTTTCAAGTAACGTCCTTCTTGCTGCCTGAAGGCTCTATTTTTGTGTTTTATAGATCAAAATCATCCCAACGTTTGATCTCGCATGATATTCATAGTAATGTCTACAATTACAAAAGCACTTTCTCTGTGGAAATTGTTCCAATATGCAAGGTAGCTTCTCTCTATTTTATCTTCAGGATATTGTATGAAGTGGATAGAGTTTGGTTTTGGTGATGGAGGCCTGGTTTATTTTGTATTTGGGGGGATGGAAGGGTCTACTCCCCACAAAGCATGGGAAGTGCAGATAGCAGCTATCTTGAGGAAGTTATTGGGTGGAGAACTAAAAAGATAAAGTTTAAAAATCTATTTCAGATTTCTCTAAAGTCTTGATTAAAAGTTAAGGAAATATAAGTGTAAATTATTTTCTGTCTGTATGCAGGACAGTGTTGTATGTCTGTCGCCAAAACTGGCGCAGAGTCTTGGTAACATGAGCCAGATCTGTGTGTGCATTAGAGTAACAAGTACCATCCACCTCATCGATCCTAGCACTCTGCAGAGTAAGTTATGCATTCTTTTCTGCACTGCGGCACCATCTGATTTTTCTGCTGGCACAATTTTCTTTTTGTTTGGTTTGGGGTTTGTTTGTTTGTTTGTTTTCATGAAATCCTCTATGTTTAGACTGTAATGTTGTAAATGTATCTGTACAATCACTGACGTAGAAATGTAATAGCGAGCTAAGACATAGTTCTCTAAGCTTGATTTCCGTAGTTTCCTAGGCACAATGTACACGGTCAGTGTTGAGTTCATGGATGTTCTAGGTCTCTGCTAAGCAACTTACATTTGTCAGGTATATTCCTCTAAAATTAGGTGGCATCTAGTTTTTCTCTGGATTATGATTCTAGCCACTTCGGTACCGGAAGCACTGTGCTTTGGTTGGTATTTGCTGGTAAGCTCAGCCAGCAAAATATCTCTAATAAGGATACATCCAGGAGAATGATACTTGTGAATAAAATGTGTGCTTCAGATACATGACGTGATTTGGCTGTCACAGATCAACTGCTCTTGTAGCACAAGTTTGCAATATGGGTCATGTCCTAAATACTTGTGTTGCAATAACAAACTTGAACAAAATGCGTTTGATGGTTGCCTTAGTTTTGGCAAATGCTTCCTTTTCCTTTTAATTTCTTCACAAGAAATTCTCTCCCTTGTGATTGCCCATGCTGGTGGCTTTTTTTTTTCCCAGTTGCTGAAATTGATGGAAATACCTACTGGCGCCACCCTTTCAATAGCTTGTTCCACCCAAAACAACTAGAGGAATTTATCATTATGGATATCAATAGGGTTCAAGAAAAGAAAAAAGGTGCAGGTGCAGGGGCAAGATCAAACAAGGTAAGAGTTCCTCTCTGTTTGATTCAATGTATTGGGCTTTCCCCTCCCTCCCCTACTCAGCTGAACTTGTGTTTTGAATCTTTCTGCCTTACAAAGTCAGATGTATACTTTTCTATGTCTTGCCACTGGGAAAAGCTCTTCTCGGAAAGATGTGGATAGTGTTTTGGTTTAGAAATTGCACAGCTGTTATGTGAATTCCACTTTGAGAAATTCTTTTCTGTTGAGTGAAACTCTACTTGTTACTATCGTTATTGAAATTATTTTATATTAGCTTTGCAACTCTTCAATTATTAACTTGTTTTTGTTGAAGTATAGAAGCATTCTTTTTAATCAGAATTAATGAATCAGTACCAAACATTTTCTTGTCAGTCAAAAGCTGTATGTGGTTGAAAGTTATGAAGTAAAAAAACCCCACCAAAACATGTGTCTAGTTAGAGAAACAGCCTTCATGGAATTCTTGTGAAAAGTGGTTGGCATGTCCATTTCCTTACTTTTGTAAGGATGAGAAAGGAGGAGTAGCAAGCAATACATTGGATGGTTGATGCAGAAATACAAGTTTAATTACAAATGTAATTTAAAACAGTAATATAGCAGTGCAAATGTTATAATAGCACAGCAAGTTAAGCTATGTTTGATTACAAGAGTGTTTTATTTTTCATTCCTCAAGCACACACTGGCTGAAGCCTGGGTGCAGAAAACCTCGGAGTTGAATACAGATCATCAGTATTTCTGCTGTACTCACTTGGGGCACATTCTGAATCCTGGTGACCTTGTCTTGGGGTCTGTTCTCTTTCTTGGTTTTTATTAAATGACTATTTAATGACTGAATTCTCTGGATTCTGTACAGGCTTAGGTATTATCAAGAAAGTTTTGAACTGTTCTCATTTCTAAATGAAATCAGCAAAAGGGATAGAATCTTTCATCTTGACCATGAAGAGATGGTCCTAATACAGGAAATCGTTCTTCTAGCAGAAGTCATCTTGGGAAGAGGGCTGTTAGTAACAAGAGAGATGAAGTATTGATCTGAGAGTGCAGACGAGTAACAGTTTAGACACAAATAGATGGGAGGGATTTTTAAAATACCAGGCAAGATCTTTATGTTTGATAGCGAGTATCGTACGCACCAATGACAAATGTGAAATTTTTGTAAGACTAGGCAAATGTGATTCTCAAACAGGCATGAACATGAATGTTATTGGAGCTGTTGTGAGCCCAACAGAACCTCAGTGGGTATTGCTGTTTGGGTTCAGGAGGCTGGGGAGTGCTACTGAACAGAATTTGGGAACAGCAGCTTCTAAGAGTTAGTCATAGTTACGACAGCTGTGTATTGATGTGGATTTTATATTTGCTCTGTAGTTCATTTGGAAACATTTATCTTTCGTAGGAGCTGCAACTTACAGTATGCTGCTCTTTAATACAAACATATGATACATTGAGTTCAATTTTGTAGACTTACGTAGAAGGGTAGGTTAAAATATCTATTTTCATTTTAGATTCGACTTGGCGAACTGCAACTTAAATGACGAGTTTGCTAATAAGATGAACCCACACAATATTCCTGATGTGGTAAGAACATTTTCTTTCTCTGTACAAAGTTCTCTGCGTTGCCCAGGGGTATTAGGGAATATGATTTTATAATGAATACTCACTAGTTCCGTAGTGCCAAAGGAGGAGGGGCTATTCCTACTGAAATTTGAATAGCATCTAAGTTTGAGCATTATTTTGTCACTACTTAAATGTTTGAGTGGTGGTTGAATAATACATTTACTTTAACTTACCTTACTCTTTGTTGGTTTTGTTCAAATTACCATGCACTGTGTGGTGAAAACTGTATTACAACTCCAGTGTGCGTATGCCTCTTCAAGACATAATCCAAAGCGCTTGGAAACTTTTGAATTGACAGATGCTATATAAATTCTGTATAAAACTTCCGAGTGCCAGACTGACTCTACCATTTGTTCAGCTGATTTTACAGTTGCCCAAATGTAGCCTTGAGTGGAGTTTGGGGTTTTGAAAGTGTCATCAATAGTATTGAAGGTGTGTATGTGTAAATACTTGCTGTTTTTCACTGCAGGTATTAATAAAGAAGAGCTATGACCGTACCAAACGCCAGCGTCGCAGAAACTGGAAGCTGAAAGAGCTAGAAAGGGACAGAGAAGGCACGGATACAGACGATGAAAGGTTCAGTATCTGCCATGAAGCTTTTTAGTCCCTCCTACCTAGGATACTGTGCCAAGTCTAGAAATAACATTTCTCGGTTTCTGCTGAGGATAAACCCAGTGTAATGCCTAAGCTGATGTGCTGACTGTTAAGGGGGCACAAGCAAATGCTGCTGGTTCTGTTTGAGCATGATGCTGGCTCATAGGACAGGTTGATGTGAGTGTTCTCTGAAGAGCATTATCTCTCTGCATTTTTCCCCCTTCTCTAGTGCAGGAAGTGCTTTAAGCATATGCACCTTACCTATATTTATCCTATCTGCTAAGTTTTCAGGGAACATGGATACTGAGGACAACAGGTCAGGGGGGTGTGGAAACAGACTAAATCCTGAAATCTTAAAGATAACACCGCAGTTTTTTCAGGTTTACTGTTGCAAAATATAAAAGCTATTTTTAGGGGTTTTTCCAAGAAAAGCTTAAATCATGAGACAAGTGAGTAATAGCGGAAGCATTGTGTCTGTAGCTTACAGTTGGTGTCTGTCTAGCTAAAGGGACACTTCTGTGAAAACATGCTTGTCACTGGTTTCTTCAGTGACAAAGCTGATACAGCTACAGCAGATTCTAAATAATGTTCAATTGAGTAGAAAAAATGAGGCAATTTTAGTTAAATGAGGACAGGCAAATTAAATTATTTGGAAACTAATAGGTGATGATAAAAAAAGGCAGAAAGAATGAGTTGGAAATGTAGGAATGCTATCAGAAGGCATGTCTGAAGGACTGTGGATTGCAGTCCTTCCTTGGGGCTTTGTTTCTTTGATTTTATTTTGTTTTATAAGTTCACTTAAATGCACAGGAAAAGTGAGTAAATGTATGAAGCGTCTTTTACAGACAATACCAGGACTTCCTTGAAGATCTCGAAGAAGATGAAGCCATAAGGAAGAATGTCAACATTTACAGAAGTAAGGCCTTTTTGACCATTTAATTGCATGTAACTAGGTCATGACTATTTGAGTGAAGCTATTTTTACTGAAGTTCTCTATGTGGATTCTTTGAACTACTCATGCCTAGAGAAATGCTGTAATGTAATAGCTTCAGGTATTCAATGTATTTCACATGCACTGAATGGATGTTGATGGGTTTTGTTTGCTTGCCTTTAACATGAGAGAGAAGCATATTTTCTCCCGCACCCAAAACCTCTCCTGGGTGAAGGATTTGATACATAATTCAGCATCTTCCATGAGGGCAATTGCCATGGGATTGTTGGGTTTTAGGAGGGATTTATTTGTTTTTTANGGTTTTTTTTCCCCCCCCCCCCCTTCCTTCCTTGGGGTTGTTCAGGGGGGTTTAGGTTTGTTTTCTTTGCTTAGCTGTTTGTTGGTTTTTCTATTGCTTTTTTAGATGCAGATGTTCCAGTGGAGAGCGACACAGATGATGATGGTCCTCCACGAATCAGTCTGGCTGAAATGCTAGAGGATCTCCATATTTCCCAGGATGCCACTGGTGGGGAGGGAGCAAATATGATGACAGAATAAGAATAGTGCATTAGTCAATGCAATAAATATTCCCTTAGTGAGGAAAAAGTACCCAAAACGTAAGTAAACATTACAAACTGATCACATGAACATGAAAAGCAATGTGAAAACTACCACTATACCCCTAAATAATGGTCCTAAATTAATATTTTATATATAATCATCTAGAGAATCAGCAATTAAAGTTAAATTTCTGGTGCATGCGTTGCAATATAAGTTCCATGGGTTCCTCCCATCCCTGAGTGCTCTCTCCATGCAACTTCTGCAATGTAAAGACCAGCTGACTAAGTTCAGGGTTATCCATTGGGAGTAATCATTGTCTTGTGCTGAAGACAGCTAATAAGGAAGGATGTCCAGAGGGAGAGATTTTATTCTAGTTTGCTAGATTTGTAGGTAGAGAACCTACCTACTGCTTATTGCTTTCATTTCTTCACATGGGAAGGATGTTTCCTGTCTTCATCTCTTTGGTACAATGGTTTGAAGCCTTTTATGATATTTCTAGATGATTCCATATAACAATATTTTGGGGAAGCTCAAGAATGTATCTTCTGTTCCTTTGGTAAGGGAAGTCCAAATGTACTTGTTGTGTACACAAAAAAACTTCCCTGTAAATTGATTGAAGATGCAGCCCTTGATCAGAAAGATTGGAAACTTCTATTAAGTATAATAAATATCGTATTGTACTATATTCCATGCCTGTATCAGTGGATTAAAAGCAATATGCATAATGTCTAATTAATACACCAGGTATGAACTATTAAAAAACTATACAGATATTTTTGGTCCATCATTATTTAGGTAACTTTAAAATCAAATTTCACTACTGCAAGCCCAAAGAGGACATCTGCAGTATCAGCTGAGGAGGTGTTGGGAGCACTTTCTCTACTACACCGTACTTCACAGCTTTTCAAGGCCTCACAGAAAAGCTAAGAAACAATCGTGGACTTAACAGTGTTCAGACCACTGCCACGTGAGAGACATTTTTGCCTTATTCTTTAGTTTAAATGTGATCTTTTGACTAAGTGTTTCCAAACAGGGGTGAATCTGCTGGATTTCAGGCTTACTGTCTGAGCCCAGGCCATATGCCATAGAAGGCAAAGGTATTTCTGATTGTAACAGGTGGAGCCAGGTTTAGTTACCAGTTACTCATACTTTTTTTTTATTCTGTCTCACAATCTTGTAATCATCCATTTGTAAAAGGGGGAAAATGGAAATTTGGAAAGGCAGATTTGACGTAGCGAAGCTCTAAGCCATCTGTTGGTGGTGGTGGCAGCTCAGCCATCCCTTAGTGCCATCTTTTACTGTATATTTCTGTCACACTAAGCTCTTCTGCTTCCACTCTCAGGAGCTTTGTCATATGTTTTTACTACGTAGAAGAGCAGTTAAGAAAAATCCATAAAGCTGCTGAGGACTAAAGGTACAATTTATCTCATGACAGTAACTTAGTTCAGTATAGGGAAGGCATAAAATCATGCTTAAAAATATTCATGAGAATGCAGCTGCATAGCTAACCTGAATTATCACTACAATAAAAATGTTTTATTATACATATTTTACAGTAGCTACACCTGCCAGTAGTGCTGAGGAGATGTAGATAAACTCAATTCTAGTGACCACTGGGCCAAATCTGTGGAAATTGAAGAACCTGTAAATTTGTAACCTGTAGCCAATGAATGCATTCTGTGTCTGGATGAAATGTGGTTTGGGTTGTGATTTTTCTGACAGAGGTGAAAATGATCAAGCCTTTATCTTACATAGTTTGGTAATAAGCTTCCTGTTGTTGGCAGGTGAAGGGGGAGTAATAAAAGCGGGAGTAATAAAAGCTTGTTTTAAACTGTCTTGTTTTGATCAATCCTTTTCCTTCTTCTCTAATATTTTCCTTCATAGTGTCTCAGTAATTTCAGATGTATTGCTGTCTTGCCTGTCATCCTGTTTGTTATCGGAGATGTCCCTCTTCCTTGCCCCCCTGCCATGGTCTGTTGCCAGACTGCATTAGGTTTCAAGCATCTTTCAGCAAGAATCTTGTCTGGAAAGATCTCGTGCTATGGATGCTAGGCAAACAAGTCATAAATCTAAGTATATTGCTTGGCTTTTTGTGCATTTCTTTGCTAGCTGGTAACACATAGTAACAGCTCTCCAATGAGTGGGTAAGCTGTGTGTAGCTGAAACCGAAGTTAGTTCTAATTTTACGTTCTTGAGTTCACAGTGTCCCTTTAACATTTAAACGGTTGGAAGCCAAAAGAGGCTTAGATGGTGTACCAGCAAATGAAATGTTTGCCAAGGTCTTCTCACTGACACCGGATAATTTGACAAAAGGTACTTCATTCACAACAGATAAAAGGCCGCCACTTACCCTGCGCTTCTTTCTGAAAATCTCTAACTGCAGATTGAGCCACAGCTTAAAGCTTCTCTCCTTTTATACATACAGAAGTTGCTTCAGGATTTTAAGTCAGAACTGCTTAATGATTAATTTGCACCCAGATTTTGATGAATTTTGAATCGGAAGAGTTGAAGCATAACATCCCACTCATTTGCTGGGGAAGAGGGGGGTTGCTTTTGAGATGGGAATATATGCACATGTGTGTGTACCAGATTTGGCACAGAGTATGTGTGATAGCAAATATCAAGCAGCAGCAGTATGTATAGTAATTTATGAGTAGTAATGCAGATGTAAAAGGGTTGTCTGAAGTAGGTAGGTGATGGTTAAATTTGAAGTGTACTTGCCACATGTAGTAAGCTAGTAGTAGGACTAAAATGAGAGAATACTTTTTAAAGTCTTTTAAAAAAAAAAAAAGCACAGCCAGCTGATGAGATTCTGTTTCAGCAGAGAATTTTTGTCCTTCAAAACAGCCAACATTTTGTTCTTTCAGAAGCAAGGCTTTTACAGTCAGAAACCAAATAAGGCTTCATACAGCCTTTCAGTGAATTTAGTGAATTACTGGGGGAAAGAATGGAAACAGAGAAAATGCAAGACTAGATTTAGACTCTGTGNGGGGGGGGGGGGGGGGGGAGAGGGGCTCGGTTGCCTTAGTGAACAATGTGTGCAGCAGCTCCTGTGAGCAACTGATGTATTACTGTGATTCTAGATCATTTTCTTGAAATCCAAAGTTATATTTTAAAAATTTTTTTAATTTGTCATGGGAGAAGCTGTCCAGAACTTTGTAATAACTGTCTGAAAGTTTTTTGCTCACAGAAAATGGTGAAGGAGAATGTTATGTTGCTTAAGTGAAACCTTACAGCACAAAAGCTGGATGATTGAGGGAAACGAATACACAGAAAGAGGTGGTTTGCATATGCAAGCGCTACTTTTTGATTTTTTTTTTCTATAGAAAAAACCAGAGTCTTGTATATTGATGCTGAAAAGCCTAAGGTTGATAATTTCGCCTTTAACTGCTTTAAAAATCTGTTAGTAGATTCTCATGTAACTACAGAGGTTCCCAAATATGGTTCAGGTGGAAATTGTTCAGGAAAATAGTGTTAAAATCGTGCCAGATAACTTACTTCTGTTGTATTAAAAGGACTGCTGTGCCAATGTGGGGAAATTACAACCTGAGGAATAGCATATGTGCTAGTTGTCATTGAGATACTGATCTGGTGGAGAGTTTTAATAGAATCAATATTATTTTAGTCTCTTTTACTCTTAGAAGTAGCTTAGATATAGGAAATTACAGGGGAATGTTGTGTCATAAATTTTTCCTTAAAGCAGTGAGACTCAGACTAGTATATAAGTTGCTCCTATTGTTTGGTTGGTGGGTTTTGGCTGGGGGGAGCATCCTTTCACCAGATGCTGCTGAGAAGAGGCTGGCTCCATCTCCTTTACTGTCTCCCATCAGGTATTGATACACATGGATACAATCCTGCTGAGCCGTCTCTTCCCCAGGCTAAACAGTCCCGGCTCTCTCAGCCGCTCCTCCTCTGTTGGAGTGCTGCAGTTACGGTGGAGGGGAGGAAGGAAACAGTGAGCCGATCATGCCTTTTCCAAACAGGGAGCATAGTTTGGGAAAACCTACACGTATAAGATAGTGTTCATCCTCTCGGACCACTTTGGAAAAAGAAAATGTGTATCTGTAGATGTGTATCTCTGCCCCAAACCTTAGATTAGTTCCTGTATCAATTCTACATCCTATCACATCCGTCCCTGGACACTCAGTGTGGGTTTAGGAGCTGCGGGGCAACACGCCGCTGGCCTTTGCTGCCCCTGTAACCCAGCACGTTTTATGCTCAGCCTCTTGGCATGTGCTGGAGAGATGCTGGATCCGATCCTTCCCAGGCTGGGGTCAGCAGCAGCTCTGCTGGGCGCAGGAGGGACGGCAAGGTTAGGTCGGTCCTCACAAACTGGGACCATACAGAGCAGTGTATGGGCCATTCTAGGAGACGCTGCCTGCAATCAAGTTGCTGAGAATCTGATGTGGGCAAATACTGTTAGACAAACTCATTTTTCTTTTTGTAACTGAAACATGCTCAAGATGGAACACAAAGTGCCGGGTGTGTTGCGAGGACCTCTCAAAGAATGGCCAAATACACTTTGCTTGAAAGTCTGCAACGTCTTGGTGAGATGTACGGGTCTGACTTTGGTCAGGAGGCATCCACAGTGGCAGGCACTTGCCCATTCTTCTGTAGAAGTTGCCACAGAAAAATTGAGATGTGCCTGTGATTAATGTGATATTCCACCTGATGTCACTATTCCTTCATGTTAATGGCCCCAAAAGCAGTCTGTTCAGCTGCTCTAAAGAAAAGATGGCTATAAACTCTGAAAAGCTTGTTTATGCTGATGTAGTTCCTAATATTTTCATTTAAGTTTAAAATAACACTGACCTAAGGAAAAATAAGACGAAAGCTGCTTTGATCTTGATGTTAAAGGACTTATTCCTGGCAATCTGCTCCTCGGGATGGCAGATTCACCTCTACTTACTCTTTGCCAAGGCCGCTTATTTTAGCTGCATTCTCCCAGACAGTTAAATATAGGGGTGAGACTCATGTGTTGAGTTTCAGAGGGGTTTTGGCAATGTTTGCTATAGCTCATTCCAGAACATAATCGCGTAGCAAAGAGTATTATTGCCTTCAGAATTTACCAATGTTTTCTGTACTTAACCTTCATCATAAGCTTAGGATGGGAACCTGGTTAAGACACGTAAGAAACAGGAGATGAAGTTTAAAACTTCTCAGGATCTCAGTTCCATGATGAAAAACAAAGCATAATCATCAAGACAGAGAAGTGCCGTTGTGTAATTTGAATATTCAGCTTTATAAAATGAAACAATTATGTATACACAAATCCCCAACTAATGTACCTTTTCACATCAACTGAGAGAATGTTTCAGATGTGCCAAGCACTGAAAGGACTTGAAAGACTACTTTAAAATAACCCGTGCTCAGTGACAAGTTTTGTAAGATACAAGGAAGCTATTTAAGCTGTAAATTATTTGTCAAGTTGTTTGTATACTATTTAGCATCATGAGACTTCATGCTGCATGGGTTGTAATGATTATGAGTAACACCTTTGTTATCAATGTAGATCTTTTTTAATTCATACCTGTCTGTAGGGCAGATCTGAGATATAGAGGGCTGCAATTTTTAACCCATACCTCTGCTGAAAGGAATTTACGCTAATGTATGAAATCTTGACATATTTAAGCCAGTACGAGTGCAGCAGAACAGAAAACCCTCAAAGTTGTTGTCTGAAGCTCTAGGTTTGTTTTAGACTTTTCCTTAAAAGGTGAATGATCATATAGAAAATAATCCAGAATTAGGTCCTTTAGGAGCCCTGAATCCCCCGAGGAGCAGAGGTGTTCAAGCACTTTGTGCTGCGATGTGTAGATCTGAGGTTCCCTGATGCTCTGTGGAAGCCTCGGTCAGAGGTAGGCGTGCAGGTTCCCAGCGCAGCAGACACAGAGTTCATCCCAAAACAGAGGATTTGCAGAAGGTGGCACACTGAGAAAGGAGATGCTGGAGCCAGCCCGGTGGAAGTGCTCGTACGAGCACCGATGAGGGCAATCGCACTCGGGCCACTCTTCCAGCTGGCTCTTGGAGGCAGCTGCTCCTCAGCCTTCCAGCATCTCTGGGCTTCGGTGCCCATTTCCATACCTGTGTGCTAAACTCCCCGGTCAAGCAGGTGGCTGGTATTGCCCAAGACTCAGATCCAGCAAAACGATGTGTATGCTCCAAGTAGGATTTAAAAGGAATTCCCTTCAGTCCAAATCGTGACAATGTTGAGACACCTGCTGTTTAACCTTGGCAGCCTCTGAACTCCATATACAGCTCGCTCATTTACCGCAGTTTCCTCCTTGCCTGAATTTGCTCTTTCCCAAAGCCTGTGATCTTCAGCCTGACACAGTCTCTTGGAAGGATTCCTATTGCTGCGGCTTTCCCGCGCTGTAATGAGGTCAGCCTGAGTTAAAATGCTTTGTAAAAGTTTGGGTATTCATAGCTACTCCAGGTTTTCTCTTAAGTTTGATTTGACTTTTTAATATCACTTCCTGTAATATAGACATAAAGCTTCTATAGGTGTCATTGACAGGTAGCATATGGTAGGAAACTTACAGCGCTCTATTACGTACCCAAACGATAGGTCAGTAATACCTGATGCAGTTGAGCTCATACACAATTCTCTGCACTCCGACAGGATGCAAGATACATACAAGATTATTTAATCTCAAAAACTTTTTTTTAATGTAGGTTTCTAATATAATGTAAAAAAATAATGAAAAGTCAAGTTCAAGTGTTAATGGCCTTTAATGCATCGCTTCATTATGCAGAGAAATTAGCCATGCATAGATGTGTAAGTGAAAGCAGCCCTGGGTATCTTGAGGTGAGTCTTCCAAACGGAAAAGGTTGTTACAGAATATGAATTTTATGGGTTTTTGTTGGGGTTTTATTTGAACTTAACCAGCTTTCTAAAAAATACAGATGCTTCTCAACAGCATATTTTAATTTGCTGGGTGACACTCTATAGCCTCCACATGCAACATGGAGTGGGAAGCAACAAAAAGGTTTCATTTGCCTCTAATCAAGTGTGTGCCCCTCCAAACTAGAGCTGGGCGAGGAGCCGGGACCCACCAAAAGCCTGGGATGACGCTCTGACTGCAGGCTGGGTGTTGGTTTGTATCATCTGGTGTACTCGTTGGACTCCTCTTCCCAGCCCAAATGTGCCTGCTGCCCCAAGGGATGGGAGAGGACTTGCTTACAGTCCTTGTGCACCGTGGGGACCGGGTGTTATAATCAGGCTCCTCAGTGAAGTATTAACAGACATTTCAGATTTATAGATAGGAAGCTACGCACTGATTATAAGGTGGGGAGGTAACAGGTCGGTGCAGCCCTTTTGCCTGCACTGTCTTAGAAGGCGAGAGCTTTGGATACAAATTCTTTCTCTAACTGGCAAAGCCATCACATCTCTCCTTTTAGATGGATGCCTGAACCCCAGGCTGTTATGTGAGGCGGATCACAAACTCACCTACTGAACGTGTTGTGGGGTTTTTTTATGTAGTGATGACAAATTGATTTGAGCAAGGTCAGAAATCACAAGCTCATTCAATGCTCAAGCACCTACAAACTCATCTTCTATTTTCCTGCCTGACGTACTCTTAAGGAGGAGTACTGTCAGTAGGAGGGTTGTGGAGAGCCTCACTCCAGCACATCTCATGTTGGGAATTGTAGTGATGGATACAGGTTCAATGCATGTCAAAAGGAGATGGTATTTGAGTCTCTTCTGTCTTGCCTAATGGCTATGGCATTCACATTACTGGATTTCCCTCCTCCTTTTAAGGCAGCCACATACCAGCCTCGGCTGTCTATGCAAACCCAACCGGCAAAGAGAATTCGTAAACTCATGTGGAATAAGCAGGAGATAAACCCCTAGCTGCTCAGCTGCCGCCCTATGTTCAGTTAGATACCTTGAATAATTTTCTGGTAAACTTCAAGAGCCTCAGTGCCTCTAGTTTTAAACAGCAGATAAATAGTGAAAAACCTGCATTAGAAGATTATGGGCCACATACTAAGTATCTAAGCTGAAACAGGCATTATTCTTATATGCATTTTCTATAGCCCTCAAACCAAAACAGGAATAATCCCATTATACATAAAGTGTTAACTCTTGCTTTTGCAGAAACATCCTTTTGAAATACTAGGTTATTTGTCAATGGTTTTTTTCTTATACATTCTGTACGAACAAAAATAAATTCTAACCAAGTTAACCGCATAAGAAGGGACAACATTTTAGAGTCTTGCAGTTGTAAGATCCATGAGGACGCCTCTCAGTACCCTCAGCTGTGCTTCTCATTCCAGTTCCTCAGACAGGGCAGGCAGTTCAGAAGGGGAGATGTGAAAGTCAGCGCGGTGAGTGAGAAGCTACTGCTGCTGCAGAGAGGAAGAGAGGCAAAGCCCAGGCCTCCTCAGGGAAGCATGAGCAGGCAAACATTCACTCTTTCAAATTCTTACCTTTGTCCCTCTGAAAAATATCTAGAAAAATTTCTATGTAAATACTATTCTATATAGTATTTACACTATATACTGGAAACGTCACCAATATAGGAAGAAGTCATTTTCCACAACAAAGAAGACTATAACTAAGCTGTTGCATGAAGTAGTTTCAGCTGAGCAGGAAAGTTAGGCAGAAAGTTTTAGCCAAGCAGGACTGAGTAATTTAAGGTCAGCTTTGTAAAAGGAAGCAGATCTGCTGTAAACTCAACATTGTTCTGAACAAATATATGCAAGATGAAAAGAAATATGTTCTGTGGGATGCAGAGGCTATTAAGGGCTGACAGATTCATCTTAGAAACAGGATTTTCAAGTCAGCTAATGAATAGCTAAGATAAGAACTCAAATTGTGCTCAGATGTAAATAGTAGCAGAGACAAAACGCATACGTCGTAGCAGCAAAACAATAAAAGTAACAACAAGGAACATGAACTTATCTTAGGCCTCTAAAACTGTTAGAAATAATCAGTAGCACAGGGGATAAAGTTCTGCGTGAACAAAATCATCGTCTTCGTTGCCTTTAGGAAGTTTAAGCTGTTTGGATCGATAAAACACAGATTATAGTTTAATGAGAGATAAGCTGTAAAAGTCCTACAATAATAAACCTTCATAATGAGGATGCTGTGAATCTACCATTATGTATTATAGCTGTAAAGATCAAACAGTTCATAGTGAACAGCATGAGCAGTTTTATTTTGGCAGATGTTCATTATTTTGTTCTTTAGTTTCAACTCTTGTTGAACCAGCATTGATAAGTTGCGTGCAATTTAAATGTGAGATTCCTTTTAAAAAGTCAGTGAAACAGTGATCTGAATGGTGCTCCACATCACCCTCACCTTCCTTTTTAATGTATAGTACCACAGTGACATAAACTTCCCCTGTATAAACGCATGGACTGGGAGGTCAGATCTATTCACAAGGGTGGGGAGTGGAAACGATGTTAGAGTACCAGGTTGGTTATATGTCAGAAGCCTACTTTGCCAAATTCAGACTGCACGTTTAAGTCCATGTTTGCAAATACTGAAATTAATTCCTTTATTGACAGAAAGTCACTAAGCAGCACATGCTGCATACACAAGCGTACACTGTGGTCAACAGGCCTAGGAGAGAGCAACGAGCACCTCTTATGCATCCATCTGATTGAGAATAAAACCCTGCAAACAGCAACTGCATCTCTTCTCCCATGCACACACCCCCAAACACTCAGCCCACACAGACAGTGGAAAACAGGCATGTGGAATTAGTAGCTATCTAGTGCCACAGGCATTGGCGTTAAGGATTTGATACTCTCTTGCTGAGCAAGCAGATCCTCTGACAACGTTTAGGAGATTAACCAGCCACCCCAGCGTCTAACAACCAACCTCCTACTCATGTAGACTCTGTATGAGTGTCTCTGTGCAAAAACTGTCTGCAGGTGGCTGGCCTGTCTATGCGAGAAAGTTTGTCTGAAAAACTTTGCTTGTTCTTGGTTGTGCAAGAAACTTAGGCAAAGTGGGATGGAAGTGCTACTGGTGCTAGCAAGAAGTCACAGGGAACTGAACTTGGTGCAGGTCTCCTCAGAGAAGGGTGTGCAGGCAGGAATTGCAGGGAATATTCCGTTTCCTATTCCTCTTGAAATACTTTCCGCTTCAGCGATGCATTAATAAATCTAGATTTGCAACACTTATCATCAGGTTTGAAAACAAATGTTGTGGCTACTCAGTGCAGACTGCTGAGCCAGTACAAACTCTGCTGATGATTGAAAAAAATCTTGAAAAATATTGAAGCAGACTGTTACAGTAGTCTCTACTCCACAGCAGATGATAGAATCTGTTCTCACACAGCTGGGATAAACGTATCAAGTTGTGGTGGGTTGACCCTGGCTGGATGCCGGGTGCCCACCAAAGCCGCTCTATCACTGCCCTCCTCAGCTGGACAGCAGAGAGAAAATTTAACGAAAGGCTCGTGGGTGGAGATAAGGACAGGGAGAGATCACTCAGCGGTTACCGTCACGGGCAAAACAGGCTCGACTTGGGGAAATTAGCTTAATTTATTATCAGTTGAATCAGAGTAGGATAATGAGAAATAAAACCAAGTCTTAAAACATCTTCTCTCAACCCCTCCCTTCTTCCTGGGCTCAACTTCCCTCCCAATTTTCTCTACCTCCTCCCCGCGAGTGGCGCAGGGGGACGGGGAATGGCGGCTGCAGTCGGTTCCTCACACGTTGTCTCTGCCGCTCCTTCCTCCTCAGGGGAGGACTCCCCACACTCTTCCCCTGCTCCAGCGTGGGGTCCCTCCCACAGCAGACAGTCCTCCGTGAACTTCTCCAATGAGGGCCCTTCCCACGGGCTACAGTTCTTCACGAACTGCTCCAGTGCGGCTCCCTTCCACGGGGTGCAGTCCTTCAGGAACAGACTGCTCCAGTGTGGGTCACCCGCGGGGTCACAAGTCCTGCCAGCAAACCTGCTCCAGCGTGGGCTCCTCTCTCCATGGGTCCGCAAGTCCTGCCAGGAGCCTGCTCCAGCGCGGGCTTCCCATGGGGTCACAGCCTCCTTCGGGCATCCACCTGCTCCGGCGTGGGGTCCTCCATGGGCTGCAGGTGGGTATCTGCTCCACCATGGACCTCCCTGGGCTGCAGGGGGACAGCCTGCCTCACCATGGTCTTCTCCACGGGCTGCAGGGGAATCTCTGCTCCGGTGCCTGGAGCACCTCCTCCCCCTCCTTCTTCCCTGACCTTGGTGTCTGCAGGGCTGTTCCTCTCACATGTTCTCTCTCCGGCTGCAGTTGCGCAGGGGTCTTTTTCCCCCTTCTTAACTATGTTACCCCAGAGGCGCTGCCACTGTCGCTGATCGGCTCAGCCTTGGCCAGTGGTGGGTCCATCTTGGAGCCGGCTGGCATTGGCTCTGTCAGACACGGGGGGAAGCTTCTAGCAGCTCCTCACAGAAGCCACCCTGGTAGCCCCCCCGCTACCAAAACCTTGCCACGCGCACCCAATACACAAGTGCATGGCTAGTTTGATAGACACCAAATTACACCAGTGCCTGACCTTGATCAAATTTACATTGCCAGATGAGCATGCAGAGGCCTGACGTTAGCAAATCTGGAGCCATGGCCTTATTCTATCAATTCAACACCTAGGGCTGCTGGTCAGAGCACAGCTTCCAATAGGGAACCTGCCCAAGCAGGTTAGCGTTTCGAAACTGAAATTGCAAGGTGAAGTTTGCATGTAATATTTTAAATCCTATTCTGTAGACAAGAGCCTTGGGGATGTGCACGGAAAAGATTGTAATGGGTAAAATTAATCAAGAAGTTGGGTTTTTTTCAGCTGTCACTTGGCCCTTTGTTTCCTTCTTTGCTTTTTGGTGCTTTTGTAGCTCTCTCCGATTCACACAGCTGAGCTGAGATCTTTGCTGCTGCGGAACAGCACAAAGAGCTGAAACGGCATTGCTGTCACTAGCAGACACAGAGGAGCTGGTTCGTGCCAAAGGACTGCCGCTTGCAAACAGGGCAGCTCAACAGACACGATCCTACGCCGGCTGTTGCAAAAGAGGCAACCACAACAAACACCAAGTGGGTTTGCGCTAAAAAGACGGCAAAAGGGCAGCAATAAACAAAACCACACCCAGGGTAAGAGTTCCTACTTCTCCAGCCTGATGTCAGATTCTTTAATGTCGACAAATACTTTGGATGTATGTTTATAGTCTTCTGCTATAATTCAGTGTAAACATATTTATGTTGGCTTGCTTATCCACTGAGTTTTCTTCGCAGGTGTACAATGCAATATGTGCACATCTCTCTGGCACATATGATGCAAAATAGTGCATTTACTTATCTGCATTATAGACTGACAGTTTTGAAACAAAATTATGGTCCTCATAAATAGTTTATTAATTGACATAACTAAAATACTACGTTTCCCTCTTCTGTTCCTAAACATCAATAAATGCAATATACATACTGAGCATGAAAGCTGCTAGGAGCAAATGTAAGATATTTACTACTTTAGCTATTATATTACTTTAATAAAACATACAATTGGATTCTAATCTGAAAGCATTAAATAGAAGATTTTTTTCTACAAACTTAGAGATTACTTGGGTACTGTCAAAGGAGTTCTAAGTTTAAGCTCAGCTGCCCTCATTTTTCCAACTAAACTATTTTAATATCCTATTTTCCCCGAATTATAAATTGGGAAAGTAACTGAATCTCATGTTAAAATGGTAAATAACAAAATGAGTGTCTTCACTTTGTTTTGTTTGGTCTATGGCCAAATCTCAATTCATAAGTCATTTGATTGCCACTTAGTAATAACATCCTATCCTCTTGAAGGAGAGGATTCTTAAAGGTCTTTTCCAACCTATACGATTCTGCGATTCTGTGTGATATTCTGTGATATTCTAGGAGTGTCTGTATGCTGGAAAGATTAAAGAAAACTCACTTCAGTGTGGGTGGGAGCAAAGTTGCATTTATGTCACCCTGTGTGCACCCTGCTACTACTCTGTTCTTCTCCTGGGATGATACAGAACACTGATTCTAGTTGCCAAGTTAGCTGTATTGCTACTTCATCCCTGGCCAGCTCCAGTCAATGTCCGCCGCGGCAAGCCGGCAGCACAGGCATCTTGTGTTTCTAAGGCTGAAGCTCAAAAAAACCAAGAGTTTGAAACAAAGCCAATTACAGGGTGTCCAGCACATTAGTTACAAAGTCTGCAGCCTCAAGACTTCATGTTTCAGGCGCTACTCAACAGGTAGAGTATAAAAGGAGGTAAAAGAGGGGGAATAAGGAGTTTAAGACAAAAGGAGAGACATTGTATTTTAGGTAGGGCTTTTATTGTTTTTTCAACTGAAATGACCCTACCACAACTGAATATGTAGTTTCATGTTCTATATATGATATGCATGCTTTACCAGTCTTCTAGAAGTAAACCAAAAATGATCTTTATTTTAAAGTCCAAGAAAATGAGAATTTTATTATAAATTGTCATGGAAGTAAATCCCCACATTTTTAATAAATCAGCTGCATTATTTGCATAATGATGATGAACCAGTCAAGTAATTCATTGTATTAAATAATTGAGGAAACTAAATAAATAATAAAATCATTCTATAAATACATACATACCAAGCTTAGAGAAGCAGCAGATAGTTGTATAGTATTGTGCAAAACCTTTCATGTACACATTTCTCCTGTCAGCAAAGCTATGGCAGACAAGAACAAATGTATGCCATATAATTTCTCAGGATGAAAACTCTCCATATCCAAGCAGCTCTCCCTGGAATAACAAAATACGCAGCACAGTTGTTTCTGTACCAAACCCAACCTCGTAACTCCAGCCAGTCTTTAAAATTGAAAGCTCTTTAAGCAGCAGTCAGTCAAACAATAAAATCAAGAACTGATTGAAATTGTTTTGGCAAAATAATTTGCTGCCAGAGAGTCCCGGAATACAGAAGAACATTAAGAGATACTGCAGAATAAAACAGTGTTTGCACACAGCCTGAACCTGTTTCTAAACAAAAACGGAGTGTTAAGAAAAACACTTCTTTGATCCAAAAGTCAGTGTCAGGTTGCCAACGTTACTTCACGATAGAAACAGTATTTTCATGTTGGTTTCCGAATAAGTGCAAGAAGAATTGAAAAGCCGTGCTAACGGGGACAGGGACAAAGATGTAGGCAGTGTATAATACCATAACTAACATAGCAATGTTGAAAGTGTAGAAGAGCAGTTTTTCCCAGGGCTCCATGAGATAGCTGCAGGTGATTAGTTCAAACTGGCAGTACAGCCAGTAGAGATAGTTCTTCATGCCCTTAATATCCATCTTCAACTTTGTACCACTTCTGAAAGCCTTCCCTATTACAATAAAAGATAGTTAGTAGCAATAGAAACCTTACCAAAAAAAAGCAAAAAACCATGTAAAAACATCATATGGGCAGCAACTCCATGCTACTCAGTTTGCTCATACTGACCATCTTTAGTAAATGATGTTTTAAAAACACAAGAGATCTAAAATTCCAAAATAGCAAATACATTTTAAAGCATAAAACATGATCAGATAGTAACAGACTAGCATGAGTCATTCTTTTACCCCATCCCATAAAAGGTTTCATTTGTATTCCTTTTTCCTTTCCTACATTCAGTTCTGAACATGACCATGTTTATGGTGCACCATTATTTACCAAGGCAGCTCCACACTATCTCTTTTTTTCCAGAAATCGGTTACCCAATAATTGTTGCAATTCTGTTCTCCAAGCCAAACGCTACTTTCGTAACTTTGCCTTGCACTGGATTATTTAAGACTCTGTTGAAGCGGCTTAATTCAAGAAGCACTTCAAACCCTCTCTCCTTCACCACTCGTGGATTTTGACATAGAACTTGGCTAGAAGTCTGATTTCTACTGCTGCAGACTGAATTTTGTGTCTTATGCTTCAGTTGCTGCTGGAATGCAAACTTGGAGTATGCAGAATACCACACACACAGAACTACAATAAATGGAAACTATATACAGATTATCCAGCTTCTTCTGCAACAGAGATTGAATTGATCTGTTGCCAGAATGAAAACAAATAAATTTATTTTAAAGCTTTGTGTTCAAATTAATGCTAATAATTATTGAGTGTCACATTATATAGTTACAAGAATACAGAACTGGAGAGGTAAAGGGAAAACCGGACTATTTCAGTTACTGGTGCTTCCTGTCATTTGGTAAATAAGAGGAGACAAAACAAAAACTGTGATTCCCCACATTTTAATTAGAAAGTCAAGAACTTCTGGTGGTGCCAAGATCTGTGGAAAAAAACTTATTCCACAGAAATTAAATCCAACTTCGTACATCTACATAGAGTGGGATTTTATCCTAACAAAAGCCACATCCTAAAGATTTTAGAAAAAATTTGCCTCACCTTTTCCATTTTACTTCCATAGCTTCCCCACCTTTTTTCTGCCTGACAGGTGAAATAAACTAGATAATGCTTCTGTAGTTAAGAATTATTATTAACTACTTTTAGCAATATCCTTACTATATCCATCACATTTCTGTACATTACATGCAGTTTTTACTAAATCTAGGTTATACTTAAGCCACTTACCATCAAATGTATGGCCAAGCTACTTTGAGGAAACACTTTCCTTACAAAAAATTGATTTTGCAAAAAGTAGAACTTACCTCTTCACTTCTCCCTGATGACAAAACGTCTAGGTGAGAGATGCTTCCTAACACTTCTGCCTTTTGCAGCTGAACAGCTCCTATACAGATTGAGAAGCAGAAACAATTAGCTTTGATCCTCAATTACAGAGTGTGTCCTCCATACCCCGCCCTTCTCCACTATTGCTAAAAACTCCTCTGGCCAAAGCTCTCTGCATTATGCAACAAGGACAGCCACTGTCTGGCTTCGTACTGTGCTCTCATGACAGCATTTGATAATTTGTACAAAGTCAGAGTTGAAGAAATGCAGGTAGGGAGGATCATAGAAGGCTGAAATACTATTTAGGGTAATCAGCAATAAATGTTTACAATTAGAGCCTTCCCTAATTTCAAATCTCAAAAAATATCTCTGCTTCTGTGGGGCTTCACAATGCAGGCTGCCAAAGTTCCTACAAGGTGCAATTTAATGGCCATGCAAAAATATGGTGTCAGAGTTAAGTAGCCACAAAAATGTAGCTCAATTAATATGTCACAGGAAAGTCTCCAGTGAAGCCACCACCTCCTGCGACCTTTTATTAATACCACTTTCAGACAGTTCCCAGTCTTCTCTGCATCTGTATCTCCTAGCCCCATATACACCTCTCAGTTGTCCTCAACCAGAAAAACCAGAGTGGAGAGAATATGTGGACAAGATTTCTGCAAGGAAAAGAAGGTGAGTTTTTCTTAAAAATGCTACAAAATAAAACCAAGCCACAAATGCTTGAGGCATTTTAATGATCTAATTGGACAAGTAAATTAGATAGAAATCTGCATAATACATTGTGTGCTAAACTATCTGCCTGCAGTCAAATCATTTCCAAATATGAATCAGCTTCATTTTGGGAGACTATGCCACAAGCAATGTCTAAGGCATCTCAGCCTCACCTTCTTTCTTCCCTTCCTTACCAAACACAGCCTGAGCTGATCTATTAGTAAATGCCAACCTACTCCCTCAACCTTTTTTTTTCCCTCCAGTTTTCAACAAACTAAAGTTTTCTGTTTAAAAACTGCTCACTTTCCATAGAAAATTCAGAAATGGTAAATCACTGCTCCTGGCAGCAGGAGTCACTACGCCCCATGCCCTACCTTTCTCCTGCAGAGCGAGGTTCTACCACAGGAGTGCATCCCCTGCGCTGAACGAACTACTACATCTGGAAGATAGAACTTAGGTTGGGGTCTAGAGAATGAACTCATCAAATGTGAAATATAATTGCCCTGGAGTAGTGCTGCAGGATTATTATCTCAAGAGTTTCTACTTTCAACCAGACTTTTTCAGCTACATATTTGAATGGAGTATGGAGGGCTGGGGTGGGACGAGGAGTTTTTTTAGGGGTTTTTTTCCATTAAAATGTTGGTGGAAAAAACCATATATGCAGGAGAAACCACATTTGACTACCATAGTGCCCACATTCTTGGCATGCCAACATCCCTACTTCATGTTACTCACCTTCCCTGCAAGGTGGATCAGCCTCTTCCGAATCCTTTAGCAAGATGCAGTGGCAGAGCACCAATTACCAGGGCAGCCGAAGGCAGGGCAGTCACCTCAGTGCTCTGAATTCTCTCTGAAAAACATTTGCATAAAAGCCAGGAAAACTCAGGTAGGTACTTCTGCCGTTCTCAAGTGCAAAACTCTACAGGTGTTTTCATTCTTTTCAATAATTCTCCACTAGTTCTTCGAATAACAAATTCCCTGAGTTGAAGCAACGCAGAAAGTGAGACTTGTCTGGGTTTGCTTTACTTCTAACAGCTTCAAAAAGTTTTTACCTGACAGCTGAGAGCCATTGTGAAAGAGATAGGTGGTAGCGCAGAAGATCAGGCGATTTCACAGAAACAAAATGTTGGGGTAAGCAGAATCCATCCCCCATGTGACGCTGTAAGCAGATCTTGGACGGTGGTATGTAAAGCCCCCAGGCATCCTCTCCTCCTCGCTTTCTGGGCAGCCACTCCTGCTGCTTTTCCCAGCTTCTACCCCACAGGAAAATAACAACTCATGAATACCTTTCACAATTCATAATCGGATGTGTATAGCTTCACTCAGAATACAAAATTTGCCTGAAACGCCTACCTTTTAAGGCAGTTTTAGCCTATGTGCTTTAAGATACTTTTTGCCACACAGAGAAGAAACAGAAATAGTCTTCAAGATTAAAAAAAACAAAACCACAACAACAACAACAACAACAAAAACCCAGACAAAAACACACTGCTGCATTTGTTAAGGCGCTGTGACAGATGACTGCAGATGCATGGAGAAAGCATCTTTTTTGCAAAGATCTTACTCTGAAGAGCAGGAAAGAGACTCTCCTGGGTAGCACTCTGTCCCAGAGGGGCTGGTCCCTTGTTTTCAGGTCTCTTGATCGTGTTGCCCACGCAATTAGATTTCAAAACCTCTTTTTACTGCTTCTCACTGTGGTTTCCAGCCAAACAAATTCAAACACAGCCATATAAAAGTCATACAGTGGCACAGCAATAATTATTCCTAGCAAGGGAAACATGAATTGTAAAAGCCAACCAGAAACATTCAAATACCACTGCACTAAAGGAAATCACCAGCCTCCCTTTTTTAAGTTCAGCGAGGTTCCCCATATGGAAAAGCAGTGACTTCTGGTTTATACAGAATTTGGCAGATTAGCTCCATAAGCAGAAGTAAGGGGTTTTTTTCATATTATTTCATGCCTTATAATGGGATTCTCTGATGTCTAATAAGGTGCAAACCCATACTGAGGCATTTGCCCTGCATTTGGCTTCAGAATGGCTGTCTTCTGCGTGGCTCCTCTGCTGGCTAGTAAGGACTATGTAATAATGCTGCTTTTCTCTTCTTGATCATCTCTTTTGACAGAATTTATATCTTTAATTTCAGTACTTCTTTTCCCGATTTAACTGAAATTGGTCCTGGGTTAAAAAGTATGGTATGTGGGAGTATAGAGAGATAGCGGTAATGAAAGAAAATAAGCCTCATTTCTGTAGAAGACCAAGCTAAAAATGCCTGAAATATCTCTGCCTCATACCTATACACTGTGGTAAGTCATTTATCTGCCTACTTAAAATTAAGACACTGGAAAATAATCAAAGCAGAAAGTCAAGGCGATCAGGAGAGCTTTTGCTCTAACCTACCCCTTCCGTCTATCCACACAAAGCAAGGCACAGACGAGTTTGTTTTGTAATAGTAGCATACTTGAGTTTGTTTGATCCCTTTTGGCTCCAGCACCATTTGGAAAGAATAGAAAGAAGCAACAACGAATTATTAACATACTGAGGAAGCAGCCTTCTGCAGCTCTCTGTGACAGCCAGCCTCTGCATGTGCATTAGTACAAGCTCTTCTGGCTGCAGCTTCAAGTCGGTAATGTGGTTCTTCTTGGCCTGGCAAACTTTTCCTGTCCTCTCCCTCATGCTGGCAAGGAGGGCACATCAGGGAACTTGTCAGGCCTGGCAAGACAAAGAGATGCCAGCATCCTCAGTCTGCACACAACCTGACCACAAAACTGCAGGTGCTGGAGGAAGGGACGGGATGGAAACACATGACGAGGGCAGGGAGATGGTGGGAGGTTGGGCAGGCCAAGGCAGCCCAAGCAAAGATGAGCTTAACCTGCTACATAAATAGTAGTGCCAACCTCCTCCTATGAACATCTGCAGCCTCTGATAGTTATCCTCATCCTCAAGACACCTGAGCACCAGCTTCACGGCATCAGGAAAGAAACGCAGCAATAAGGAATGGCTCGTACAGTGAATTGTTAGCTTGACTTGCCAATACAATCAGACTGCACCAAAGAACCTACAGAATATACACTACTGTTCTTGGAAAGGAGAATAATTGCCCTATAGTGTGCAGCAGGCCAGTTCTTAGAAAGGCTCTGTTCCGCATGGTGTAAAACATGTGGGCATGCAGTTCCACAAATCCCAGCACCAAACAACAGGTTTATCTGGAGCAGTATCACACCTGGAATCAGGCTATATGACACCATGTAACAACTAGATGAGGAATCTATCTTGATGAGGAATGTATCTTGGCTCCAGCCTATAGGGGCTTGACTTACTGCTGTTTGTAATGCAAATAACATATTTTAATTACTACATTGTTGTCTGCAAGAGTCATACCCAGCATGCTTCCCCACACCTGGCTAGACCAGTTCAGGAACTTTTTTAATTCTACATCAAGACAGATAATTAAGTAAGTGAAAACTATGGAGGCTAGTGATCTCCAAAAGCACAAGGAATATGCATAGTTGGCCCAGAAGGATTAGGCACGGACTATTGCAACTTGAAGTAAGATGATATCATACCACTTAGTATGTCGTGAACTGAGCGTTTCATAAAAGTTGGACAGTTGAGCACGTCAGTTGTGAAGGGCAGTGAACCTACATCTTCCCAGTTGCAATTGCTTCTTATCTTACTATACAGCTCACTCACATAATTTTTTATTAGCTACCACTGATGCACAGGAAACTCCAGCAAAGCAGGTTTCTTCTGCCCACCAGTGTCCCAGCAGTATATAAAGCACACTCTTTTGTGGCAGTCTGCTGTTGTAGTTCTTGCATGCCTGGTCCCTCCCCGAGGTCGGGGCTCTTCTCTAAGCGCGATTCAAATTCAACACATTTTCCAGCTCCAGGCTGTGCCTTGTTCCTTCACCTGGCAGGCTTTCACATCCCTTTCCGAACTGAGGATGGATCATTTAGGGATAGAAAAGATAAGGGAAGCTACGTGTTCCTGCACTGAGCCACGAAGCTCTGCTTTCTCCCTCTTGCTTCTCTAAACTGTTAACAATGTTTATCAGTTTCAGTTCTTTTCCCCCCAGTTTCCCATGCCGTTGTATCACTCAACATGTAACTGATGTTGTTTCAGGTGTAACACAAATATAATAGAAAAGGAAAAGCTGCCTAAAAGGAGTTTAAAATCTAGAACTGTACAGATACAAAGCCACAGCTGTGAGTTGCAGAGCTGAATGCCCAGCCTGGGACTAGGAGCTGGTTAAACTGGGAGTTCTCCTAAGACCAAGATTCTCCCGTTCTCTAATTTCTAGGATCATTCTGTAGTTTTACTTTAAAATAGGGGCAATAGGACCCTAGCTATTTTGCAGACCTTCAGCACACTTTACACGAAGAACTGACTGAAGCAGTAAGGAGAAGAAACTTCATTTGGCTTTTAGTAGAGAAATAGTTGCGGTTCTTCTTTGTTTTAGACATTTTTACAAGCATACAGTAAATCACATGCACAATGACAGTCATAACAAGCATAGTTCCGTCAAATACTATGGAAGAATTTATTAACACAGGACTTGAAAAAAAAAAGTGCATTTTCTCAACCAGATTGTTTATTCTGTATATTGTTCTAAAATCATACTTCCTGACATGAGCCTGGTATACAGAAAATTACATCAGAATGCCCTGCTGAAAGTTATACCACAGCAGAGCCGCACAGGATGGGAATCAGGGACTTTCCATTAGTACTGGTGAGGGACATCACATCCTCCTGCATTCCCATCTCCTCTTATTTCTTCTCCCCTCCTCATTCAGATGAGAAGTATATGCACCCCTGGTGAACAGTCTGAGTAAACGTTTCAACTATATACTTCAATGAAATTCCGCCTTCAATTAAGAACTCTGAAGCTGACTCCCAAGTACTCCTGCAGCAACTGAGTGTCAAGAGATGACAAAAAACTACGGCAAACTTCAGTTGTGCTGCCAGCAAATACAGTTGTCTCCCACATGTGTGTGGAGTAGATGGTTTCTATATATAGGCTCAGGATGGCAACAGCTGCAGTCCTGATGTGCTCCATTAATGCTTCATCCCTTTCCCAGGAAGACAGACACTCAGCTGCCTGATTCTGTCACAGGCACTGAGGGAATCCCAAAACCTTCATGACTTAGCCTGTAGCAAAAAAGGCAAAAGGGCTCTTCAGCGGGCAACAATTAATTTTAAATCATTGCAGCATGAAACCCTCCCCCATCTAATGCTGAAACCACAGGAAACAGTGCACTGGGTTTGGAATATGCAAAAGAACATTCCACTTAGGGAGCATCAAAAGGATAATAGCTGTATGCTGGGTTCTCTCTCCCAGGTATGTCAACACATACCTAGGAAGGGCTAAGAATCCACCAGAACGGGTGCACCGTACAGAAGATTTCTCTGTAAGATAAATTAGCATCGGGTGAGGTCCAAGGAGCTGGTTTTCAGGATGAAAGACAAGGAACTCAAGATTTGTTTTTTTAAGAAAATATGCAAGATGAAAGGATGACCTCAGTGATTTCCTCTTGTTATAACTAAGGCACGTAGTTACCAAAATGGATGTCCCTTCCTGGGCAAGAATAATGAATTCTCATTCACATCCTCTTTAATTTCAGTTGTGGCATCTAAAGCCTACCTGAAGCTTTTACCACCTCACAAAAGAGCTCTCAGAGCTGAATTCAGTATTTCAGCAGAGTATAGCTCCTCATCCACCCATCATCAGGAGACCCAGCCTTGCTCTGAGAAGAAAGCCCTGCCCGTCGGCTGGTGAGGGGCGCAGTGTCTCTGCGAGGCAGGAGCCCTTGGTCCTTACCTTGTGAGGGGCAAGCATGAGTCACTAAGTGCTCGCTGCCATAAAACAAACCCAAAGGAAAAAAACAACAAAAAAAACCCAAACCCAACTCGCTCAGATCTCATCTTTTCATTACAAACGAAGGGAGAAGGGCGGCTGCGCAAAATCTCCTCAGCACCCGTCCTGCCGCTTGCCACAGCAGCCCACAGGGGTCCTCCGGGCCGCCAGCCCTCCCTGCCTCCTCAGCCTTCCCGCCAGCCCCTCACATCTCCTCAGCCTCCTTGCTGGCCCATCATAGCCCCCTCAGCGTCCGCGCCGAGCTGCCCGCGGCTACCGGCCCGCGCCTCGCCCTGTGCTGCTGCTTCGCGTCACTCCCTCCGCCCCGGGCAGCCAGCAGCACCAGCCCTACAAGGTAAGCCAGCCGGTGTCCCCNGCACCGCAAGGGCTGCTGGGGCCGGTAGTCCCGGGGAGACGCCGGGCGGAAAGGCTTCGGGAGCGAGGGACAGTACGGGTTGTGGGCGTATCGTGAGAGGAAAAATTCGGTGCGGGCACAGCGTGAGAGGACAAATTGTGTCTGTGACAGTGACAGAGTAAGAACAATCACACAGATCTCAGAAATGCCTCTCGCACAGCGTTTATGGTTGTTACTGCATCCACTCTCCTCACTACTCTTCCAGCCCAGACCCTCTCCGCTTCTCTGGCAGTAATGACGCTATGTCATTGGGGTTGGGGTTTTTTTAAGCTTGTATTTCATTTCACTTTTTCCAAATTAAAAATGGTTTTACGTAGATGAGCCTCTTCCCTGAAGGACTGTCTGTGTCTCTTACCGCAGGTGGAGCGAGCAGCCGCACGTCAGGACCAGAGGGCCAGCGGCCGCCCTCGGAGCAGAGTGCTTCGGGTAAGTGGTGCCCACCATTTCGCTGCGTTTCTTTTGAGCATAGCCATATACTTGGTGAGTAAAATCCAAATTAGCTATAAGAAGAGAAAATCCCCAGTAAAATCTAATCATACATTTTCTACAGAAATCAGATAATTAATTGAGAGTGTTGTGAGGAAAAAATAGTTCCTGCCTTGTGTAAGTGATCCTTTGAAACGGCAAATTTGAGAACATTCAGTGTATCCTTTGACTGTGACAGAGGGGTCTCCAGAGGAATTACAATAGTAGGCAGTATTACAGTCTTTTCTGTAATTGCTTTAAAAAGTACATGGTGTTCAAATATGTCTGTTAAGAAATGCTCTCTTTTCTTTCTGTCTAGGCACAGGTATTTTTACTGGAATGAAATTTGCAAGTGTCTTTCTCATTTTTTCAGCATTTTTTTTCTTTAATTTTGTAGGAGACTATTGCCATTTTAGCATGCATTCCTCCTCGCCTTATCAAACCCGAGGCAGAGGTGTTTGTTCCTCAGTGTGCATAACTGTGCTCAAGTGAATGGGCCTTCAGAGGGACATAGCGCATGGCCACAATTGTGGACATGAACAATTTGGCAGGTTGAGAAACCGAAATAAGAGTTATCAAGTTATTTAATGCATCACTTCCAATTGCCTTGAAGAGGTTTTAGATATCTAAATAGCTTTGAGCTATAGATACTGGAGTAGAAATGGCATGGTCATTTGGGTACTTACTGTCTCTCAGTGAAATCCTGGTTGGTAAAATCCTGCTTGGATTTGAATACATGGTGTGAAAAGTGAAAGCAATGCAAGGGGAAAGCCCTGGGAAACTGAATAATTCATCCAAATAATACATATTTTTTCTCCAAAAGGCCACATCAGTCTGCTTATATGTGCTTTATCTAAACTTATTCAAAACAGTCTTCATCAATGTCATCAAATTGAAATTATTTCTAATTTTATATAAACTAAATTTTCTTTTATCCCTACACTTTTAAAATTCTGTTTCAATCTCTGGTGCTTTAGAACTATGAGGAAGAAGAATATTCCATGTACCTCTGAAAGGAAAAAGGTGGTATAGATCACGTATAATAATGGAAAGATTGCTAGAAGTTTATCTTCTGCTAACAGACTATCCCAGACTGCCTCACACGTGGCTTTCATAGGGCGGAAGATGACTTTCAGTGAAATTTAATCTACTATAAAAGGAGCAGAGAAGACAATTGAAGACTCAGGAAATCATTTGTTTTCTTAATTGCTGACTCCTCAGAACTAGAGAAGCGAACATCCTCACACTACCATGAAAGTGGGAGTAGGGATAAGTCAAGGAAAGACTGGAAGAAAACAGCAAACCTTGCCCCTTCAGTATCCTGGAATGTAATATACTTGACAGAGAGGAAAGTGGCCCATCAGCGATGCTCCACAAATAAGGAACAGGGATTTGCACTTTTGCCGGCTGACGTAGTTAGTCATTGCTTCCTCCAAAAATACAGAAAGCAATAACCAGGCTATTTCAACCTGCCGGATGCTGCCTCTTCTGACTGTCAAACCCACTCACACTAACACGCTAGAGCTCAGCTTACAGAACTGAGACGTTTGCACGCAGAGAGGATTGTGCCCTTTCTTTGATCACCATCTCTGCTCTCCCGAGTAGCTTCCAACAGCAAAGAGTAACAAGGTCCAGCAGTACGGAAAATGCTGGCACGCTGGAGTCATCTGTGCCCCAAAGAGACAGCTAATTCACCTCACGCTGCCGTCAAGCCCCGTGCTGCGGGACTGAAGACGCATGTTTTACAATTGGCTCATCATGGTCAGCAATGCCTGTCATCGCTTTCAAACCGGGATGCTTCAGGAGTCAAAGTGTGTCCTGTCACCTTTTCCTCTCGCAATGCTAATTAGACTCTGAGCTCTCCGAGTGCACAACAGAGACACAAGAGATATTGATGGATCTTGTTTGTTGCTGCCCTGTAACTGTAATAAATGCACCTCGGGACAGGCAGATGGATTGAGCAGAAATGTTAGAATTAATCCTGTGTTTTAGAAGTGAAACCAGCAGATAAAACAGTTTCTGCTTCAAGATGTTCGTATTAGCTCATTAAAACTATATGTGGATCCCGAGCAGAGACCCTTCACCTTTGCCCAGAACTCTTTATCAAACTTAGTTTCTGCTGTGGCACATGAAGGGGAAAAGGCTTGCTTTCAGGGCTGATTAGGATGGAGAGAAATTATTTATTCTTGAATTAAAGAATAGTGTCCTATGTGAAAGACATTTGCAGGTATGAGAGAGTCAGACAGTGGAAATTGCACAGAATGGTACAGTTCATGTTCAAAATTAATTTACCTAGCCAGAGAACTAGAAATCTATTATTTTAAAAGAAAATCTTAACATCTATAAACAATGTTTGAATTGTCTCCAAAGAACCGAAATACATAAAATTTGTGTCTCCTCTGTGTGCATTAATTTCTCTGACTGCATTTACTTTTCATCCAGTCTTTCTAGATAAGAAGCTTTATAAAATCGGAAGGCTAAAATACAGAGAAGTACATGTTTTGCTTAACTATGTTGCAGTTCATTGTTCTCCAGGAGACATGAATTTGAAACCGTCAGCTAGCTTTTTTAAGTAAGTTAGTTCTGGCCATCTATACTTTGCAGTAGCACCTATCAGAAAAGTGGATCCACCTTATATTTTATTCCTGTAATTTCTGAGTAATGAAATTGATTGTGAGTGAGAATTTGAGGCAGATTTTTCTTAAGTATTTTCTATTAGAAAACAAGTCTGCTGCATTTCTGCACTGCCAAGATAATCAGTGACGCTGCTTCTTTATTCACATTATTTTGACAGAGGTTCAGACCTTTTCCTCTATATGGATTCTCTTTATTTAGATACTTCTTTTACATGTGTCCTAGTTTCTCTAGGACTATGGCATAAGAAACAGGAATTTATTTTCAGTGTAATTTCCAAATCATCACTGACAAAAATAAGATCTGAAGGATAATTAGAACTATTCTAGAAACACATGAGCAAAAAAAAGGAAAATAAATATATTCATAGCTTATAATTTAAAGCAATGCAAAAAACAGTCTGTGTAACTGTTACTACACACTGTGTTCACATGCATGCACACGAGTGGCAGAACAGTATGTATTGTACTAGTGGTACAATAATGTTAATTGGGTATTTCTTCTGTTATGAAATTTTTACTTGTCAGATTTAATAGTATTCCTGTAAAATATTGTTTTGTGTGACATTTCTTACGTTTTATTGCTGTCTTCTGAAAACTATTTCGCACTGTTGCAAGAACTCATGTTTGGATCAGCAAAGAGGTTTCTGTTCGGTAGCTTTATTTTCAGTGTAATCAAGCACTACCAGAGGAATGCTATCTTGTATATACATACCTAAAAGGTAGATGCTTTGTTAAATATGATACACTTATTTGCTAAACAACAAATTAATAAGAACCAGGATTCTTGAGTTTTAATCTTTGATCTGCCTTAGCTCCCTTGGTGCTCCTTCATAGTTGCAAACTGCGAAAGCAGCGGGTCTTTGAGCCAGAAGGTCTCATTTTTAACATTTCTCTTTGCTTTTCTCTTTATATCCTTCTTTTATTAATACCCATTTGTCAATGTAGAATTTTCAGAATTTTAGTATAGATGTAAAAATACCTTCTTTTATACATATCCATCTTTATGATTAATAACAGAAATGTAGTGACTGGCCCAAAAAGACTGATTCCTTTCAAAATTATAAAAGGCTTTCATCCCATCTTCTGATCTGATCTTAAACGAGGACATTTTCAGTCCTGGAAGAATGAGGCATTGCTACGCTGTATAAATCAAAATCTGAGCTCACAGTCTAATTTAATCAAAAAAGGGAAGAACAGTTTTTACTGGAAAATGCAGACGTAATCATCAAATGATGGATAACATAAGGTCAATGGTAAGTCATATCTTAGAAGAAAAATAAACCAGAGATTTGCAGATGCAAGATTGTATTTACTATTAACCTTTACAGTGTAACTAAATAGAAAAATTTCCCAGCAGGAATTAGTACCCAGAGTGTAGCTTTTGAATCTTTGTGGATTTATGAACCATGTTCAATTACATTTTTAATTCTTTCCTCATACACAACACTTTTATGACCTTCCCACCTATCAAAGCACTATAAAAATAGGACTCTGCTACTCCAGAGAGACCTATTGTTTCAAGACTTCACAGACTTACTATTAAAGCCCATTTCATGTTTCATAAATTTTTATATCAAACATTCATCCCTGCTTTGCTTTCCTGTCTGAATGACATACTGGATTTTATTTTAAAGATAAATTAAATCCTTTCAGCCATATTTTCCTTGCTCCAGATGTAACCCTAGAGAACCTCTGTAAAATATCATTTGAGTGTGAGAGAAAACAAAGCCCATTTTGAAAATAAAGGGCAAAATTATCCATAGTTTGTCTCATTGCTACTTATATGTTGAAATCCTCCTCCGTGTTGCTAATATGAATGTAATAGTTGTTGATCTCCCGCCTCTCTTCATATGCAGAGTTCAATCACTAAGTATGCTTCCAATGAAGGATATTTATCAATATACCCTTAGCTTCAAATGGCTATAGAAAGGGAGAGCTCTGTGTACACAAAATAGTCATTTTAGCTATAATTCTGCCACTGATTCTAACAGAAAGCAATGTATTAGGCAAAGATTTAGAGGTGGTTAAGTGTGTCTCTATGAGTCATTAAGAAATTTGCATCTCATGGAAGAGATTGGATTCAGTTGTCATATCCATATGTGACATTTCACCTATATAAATTTAATGCAGGACTATTTGGTGTTCTTTCAAATGATTTTTATTTAGAAGATGGCCAGGGAAACAGTTTTCCACAAAAAAAAAGTGTTGTAATTGTCAACTGTTTCAATGAAAAATTTATTTTTTATTAAAACCGTAAAACAAATATCAGTGATTCCTTAAACAGATATTTATAGCAACTTTGATATTTTCAATACCCTTTTAAAATATTTGTAAAGATCTAACAGAAAGAAGAATAATCTCAGGCAGTTTTTAAAACTAGATCCTCAGGCTGTCGGGAAACAGAATGGTGTTGAGGAATTGTGCAGGAACAGTGAGAAAGCAGAGAATTGCAGTGTGACAGTGGCAGCCTCTTAAACTGCTTTTGACGCTGAGGAAAAGTCCAATATAGCTATACCTTTACACTCTGTTCTTTCTACAACCTTTCATATATGTAAGGAGTTAAAGGCAACAAAACACAGTTCAACAGCACAACAGTGAAATGACGCTATTTATACTTTTAAACACACAGCTATTAATGTTAGTAAATAGTTAAGCACACTTCTGTAAAAAGAACTAATACTTAACAGCAATACAGGAGGTGTGGAAAGAGCTATTATAAACCCTTCTTCAGGTCTTTCACTGGTTTATCAATGTTTGCCTTAACAGTACAGCATGTTGCACTTATTCTCCCTATGCGATTTTTCCATTTTCTTATTTATGCACTGTGCTATAATGGCAGATAACTGTGAGATCCTTAGCTTTGAAACAAATACCACAAACAGTTATATCATTACCCTTCAAACTAGTCGCATTGATTTCAGTAGTACATGTGTTCCTAAGATAAATTCTGGAAAGCCGTATACAGCAGAGCATAGGCTGAAGGTCAGTGAGAGTATTTATGTTCTGAACTGCCTTTCCAGAGCAGGGTCACAGTTAAAAAGCCTTTAATTTTAGATTTTTCAGCAGAACTCTGCTATTTGGAGAAACTGATTTTAAGACACAAGACTTCATTAAATGTCTCTTGATATCATAGAGGAATAAAGACTAAGTGAACTTACTAACCTTAAGGACGTAAGAGCAGGTTTAGAAAATGGCAACTGCGGTTTCAAACAGATATTACTTCACCCCAACATAACTTAGCCAAAGTTTAAAGTATATATCTTCATTTAAAATGAGGGTTTCTCACTTCTTCAGAGAGATTCTGTCTGACTTGCTTTCTTGTATTGCCACTCCTGTCTTGATGTTTGTCAGCACGAGACTTCTCAAACCTTTAAGAACCCATTTTATTGGGGTTAAAGGCCTTTATTACGTGCCATTGAATCCACTGTACACGTATTTGAACTTCCATACATCTTCTTAACTTTTGAATTAAAACTCACTGTAAGGGAACTTTGTGTGGTGTCTCAAAACTGCATTTTACACCAGCCAACATTTACTGCCATTGCATCAGCTACATATCTTGCATTTCTCAGACTGCTCCTTACACCTCAGCAGTACAAATTTTCTTGAGAGTGCTTGTTAGTGGTAGTTTCGGGTAGAAAACTTATGGAGATAGATAAAAATATCTCAGAGACTTGCAAGTAATGGTCTCATGTCACAGTCATTACAGGAATAAAGTATACGGGCATTTAGTTTTTTCACTGTGGTTCTACAGTTTCATGCATACTGATTGAATGAACCCTTGCTGAAGGAAACTCTTTAAAAGGCACGAGGCTCAAAGGCACTGAAATAGTGGGGCTCTTCCATCTTTTACACAGGACCTAGGTTGTAAATATAGCTTCACTTCACTTCCAAAGAGTTTTGTGATTCAATACTTTTATGAATTTTCAGATCTAGAAAGACCAGGTAAAGAAAAGCAATAGAAGAAAGATAGATGAATATGCACACAGCCCTGCAAATTATGCTATATTTTGCTTTTCTATCCTCACACTCATCAATTCAGGAATTAATTCTTGTAGTTCCTGGTTGGGAACATAACTAGTAAAACTCACATTTTGGCTGGTAGCCCAGTTCCTCTCATATAAGTGCATCAGCCATCTCCTGTACCATTACCAAGTCCATAGCATCGTGTATTTGTTACACAGAAAGTGCTGTTAGTTAATGCTTAGCCAAGCTGTGAAATTATTTCTTCAATACTTTACTTTTTCCATTACAGCAAGGAGCAGAAATGAGGAACTGTTTTGTCTGCATGCCGTTATCAGGTTTTATTTCTAAAGCACAGGATTAATTCTAACATTAAGATGTTTCTGCTCAGTTGATCTGCCTATCCTGAGGTACATTTCTCACGCTTAAAAGTTAAAGTAGAAATATTATGAGAGTCCACAGAGGAATGGGTGCTTTTTGTTTGTGCGGTCACTTCTGGTGACAGAGCAGAGTGTGGTTGATGCCCTTTTCAGTAGCAGGTCAAGTCAAGCCGCAGTGGCCCTGGCCTCCCTGAGCCACCCCAGCACCTACCCATGGGGGTAGGTGGAACCAGGAGTGCAGGAGCACAAAGGGAAGCCAGAGATGCACAGCTGCACAAACTGCAGCAGGAATATGGACTGTGTGTCAAGGAAGGGAGAAAACCCTTCCCCTCCCTCCTTCAGCAAGAGCTCAGCCCATAGCGAGCATGTGAAATACTGTATCATCCCTCCAGCAAACAGCATCACTTTACTGCAAAGGTCTCCTTCGTGACTCCTGTGGGCAACAACAAACAAGATTCATCAACATCTTTTGTGTCTCTGTTGTGCACTCGGAGAGCTCAGAGTCTAATTAGCATTGCGAGAGGAAAAGGTGACAGGACACACTTTGACTCCTGAAGCATCCCGGTTTGAAAGCGATGACAGGCATTGCTGACCATGATGAGCCAATTGTAAAACATGCGTCTTCAGTCCCGCAGCACGGGGCTTGACGGCAGCGTGAGGTGAATTAGCTGTCTCTTTGGGGCACAGATGACTCCAGCGTGCCGGCATTTTCCGTACTGCTGGACCTTGTTACTCTTTGCTGTTGGAAGCTACTCGGGAGAGCAGAGATGGTGATCAAAGAAAGGGCACAATCCTCTCTGCGTGCAAACGTCTCAGTTCTGTAAGCTGAGCTCTAGCGTGTTAGTGTGAGTGGGTTTGACAGTCAGAAGAGGCAGCATCCGGCAGGTTGAAATAGCCTGGTTATTGCTTTCTGTATTTTTGGAGGAAGCAATGACTAACTACGTCAGCCGGCAAAAGTGCAAATCCCTGTTCCTTATTTGTGGAGCATTACTAATGGATTGGGCATTGCACAGGCCACTGAGAGACAGAACCCCTGTATAAGGAGCTGACAGCGTTAGCAACTGATCGGATTACTGGCTAAGTGTCCTCAACTCCCATATTAAATCACGTTGTGGTTATTTTCTTTTCATGTACCAGGTTTACTGGTTATTCTGGAGAATGCTAGCTATCCATAGTGAACAGCAATGATAGTAAGGTAAAAAAGCAGGAGATCCAGTAGTTAACAATGGATTCACAATACAGCAACAAGCTTTCTTCCCCTGTATTTTACTTTAAAATTATTTCATTTACTTGGCAGAGTAGGTCTCCTGACTTTCAATTTAAGCGTAAAGGTCAGCAGAGAACAATGTTTTTGGAGAAGTCATTAGCTATAAATAAATTAGTTCATAACATCTGATAAACAGCCTCCTGCAGAGAGATCCGTGTAAATACATTCCATTCCTTCTACGCTCGCTCTCATCCTTTGTTCACTTCTTTTTCATCAGCTGAAGGCAGCTGCCAGTCATTCTGCCCCCTCTAAACAGATCCTGTGATTGTGGCAAATTTTGTGAGCTGTGAGAATGCTGAAAGCAGTGGAGCTTGCAGGGAAGAACACTGAATTTAGTATTGTCTTGCTATCACCAGCTTTTTCCATATGCACGTGCAGAAATGAATCCTTGATAGCTGGAAGCAGCAGTAGGGAAGCCCGCAGCTGTTTGAAACTCATTCCCCCATCTGGTGTCAGCTTCACAGTCTGATGCCTCAGGACACCTAGGACTGATGTGGGAATTGGAGAAAAAACCAAAAAAAGTAGATATAAAAGGAAATTAAAACAAAGTCATAAAATTCTCTTCTAGTCAGATGATTTTTCCCATTAAAATACAGCTCCTGTGCGGCAAATCTGCATCATGGTGAAGCAGATGGTGCTGTGTTATGTATATTTCACAAAGTGGGAAGGAAGGAGAGACAGCTCTGACAGCTGAAGGTACCAACCCATGCAGCTATTTTAGTACAAGCCATGCCGTTTGGATCTCACTAGACATATTGCCCGTGAGAAGATGGAGAACAAACAAAAAGAAATGTGTTTGTCACTGCAGACACACAAGAAGAATAGATATCACTTAAAACATCCTTGAGTAGGAGTTGTGTATGGGAATTATCACTTTCTTTACTGCATCCAGTTCTTATGAACCCAAACTTTCTTGTGTGATTCAGTGGAGCATAGACATCTAAATATCTCTAAGCAGCTTATCCCTGTTACCTAACACAGAATGTTTCTACTCTTCTTCTGCGACTGTCCCTAACAGTTAACTTCTGATTTTTTTTTTAATTACTTTTGTATTTCTTTCTGTGTTTTTGTATTTCTCTTGGAGGAAGATTATGGCTGCATCCAGTGGGCACCAGCCATGTTCCTTCAGTTTTCTGTGCCAGCTCTATAGAGAAAGTCCGAGTCTCTTCCTTTTCCTGCCACTTACTTATAAAATACTTATCCCATTTCAGCCCTAGAGGTATGAATGCTTCATCTTTATTTATCAACAGACCCATTTCAAACAAATTTCAAGCACTGGGCATGAATACAAACACTATAATTTAAAAAATGGGGAAAGTCTTAATAAATTCTCCATACCCCGATAAATTCTTCCACCATCCTTGTTTGAATGTTTCTCTAGCTCCATCACCAAAATCTGGGAAAATAAGTGAGCCTTTCGAACTGAGTAAAAGGAGCCTGTCCCTGAGGCTGCATATGAAAATGAAGCAGCGTGTGAGAATCAATCACATATTCCCAGAGACAAAAGGAACACAGGCTGCCTGCCATTCAGGGACCATAAAGCAGTCAGAAAACCAATATACCTGGCTTGCTCAAGGAAATCTTAAGTAGCGCAGAGCTGAGTTTTCTCTATCATACCTTTTAGAAGGCTTTACTTTTTAGGGTATATTAAGAGTATGGTCAAGGGAAGGTGTCAGGGTTTATCCAACCAGTGATCCGCTGCTGCACCTTTGAAATTCACCGTGGCTGTAACTAATGTCTTGAAGAGTCATGGAACTGAGTGCAACTTGGGATCTCTTTTAAATTTTGCAGTCAGCTGAGTCCACAGTTAATTTTAGTGTTTAAGTAAGTCACAAAAAAAGGAACCTGTAACCTCAGTTCCCTTCTCATCTCAGTTTTGGTACAAGCCTAGCTTGGCTGACCTAAGGATCTAGTCCAGAATGCAGCCCATAATGTTCTGCATACAAATGTATCTGAAAGAAGTAAAAATGCAAGGAATTAAAATGTATAAATCAAATTTGTAGTCTCTTGCTTAATGCAAATTAAATAGTCTACAACTCAAAGACACGAAACATCTGCTAAACCAAGTAAAAATTAATGAAGAAGAAAATTAAGATTGCTTTGTTGTTGATTTTTATCAATTTGTGTTCAAATCTGAGAAAGATTTAATAAGAATGCTGCCAGTTTGTAGCTAATTCAAAGTGATTCTAAATTGCTTAGCTTCTATTTATATTTTCCTTGCATATTTTGGAGTTCTTCATAAAAGTGCTAAGTTCGTGATGCATTAATTCACCAGCAAATACTTTACAAACATTTCCAAATATATCTTCACTCAGTACTGATGCAAAGTTATGCTGCTATTTAAATGAAAGAATACTTTACATAGCAGCTTTGGCAGTCAGGATCATCTTCAGCTTTATCTGCCAGGCTTTTTTGGCGATATTTCAGTCATGCCCCAATTCTCAGTGAGTTCACCTCTGCAAACTGACAGGGAAAAATGTGTTTTGAATAATTATGATATAGAGGGCCTAACCAGGGAAACCTCAGAATAAATCAGTGAGAATTTCCAAGAGTATGTCATGCCCTTGAGAGGCGGACTCAGAATCAAAATTTTGGGATTGTGCTCCCACCAAGGTCCAAGGCAAAGACTCCCACTGGCTTCAGTGGGAACAAAGCTTCAGCTTTTCATTTGCATTTCATTGTCACTGTCAGTATTATAGTTTCTTCGTGAACCTTTTGTGTATTTGGATCACCTGGTAACTGTGTAACTACTGAGACCAGAATCACATCGTATTCGTATCAGCTTCTTTCCATCCCACTTCTTTATGCCAGTTGCAGATTGTCTTTACATCAGCATATGAGCTCACTGTTAGAAAAATGTTTTACTTTTCACCTACAATAGCCAAATTTTTCTTGCAATTCTAGAATTGTATTAATTCAAGGTTCTGTAAGTTGATAGACTCCGGAATTTCCTCCTGAAATACATCCCTGGTTAAATTTTTCCATAAAACAAGTATTGGCATCTTTTCTTGATTGTGTGTATCACAGGATAGTTTGGCTCTGATATTAAAAGTAAATAAGAACATGTAAACACTAATAAACAACACCCCTTAGTTTACTTGGGAAATTACATTGATTATTGTTTTCTTGAAATAATGTTAGCTTCAGGTATAACTTACACCAAATTATATACTTATAATCAGAAATTATATACCCTAACATTAGTAAGCCAGACCTGGGATTTCCATTTTCATGTTATCTGTCTGTGTGCAGGTACCTGCATACCTTTAACCTTCACAATATGTCCAGGATGTGCTTCAGCTGCACAGTGATACACTGCTTCACTGCTGTGGTTTGGTGCACGCTATTCCATAGCAGAATCTTATGTTTAAATAAAAGATGTTGCTGAAACATGACTCTCCATTTTCCAGAAATCTCCCTGCATCCTGTGACTCTCATTCTCACTGACGCTAAGGTCACTTTATGTTGCCAGGAAATAAACGAAAATCAGACTTTATACACAAAGATGTACTATAATGAGGAATGGGAATTGAGAATCATGGAAAATAGAAAAGAACAACTTATGTGGAAAATTGCTGTTTTCATTCCACATCTGCAAATGTTCCTCTTCAACGGAGATGCAAGATGAGCAAAATGCCTATAATAAGATTTCTCATGGGTTTACCAAGGAGAAGGCAGAACTCACCTGCAATGCTTGGCATTTGCTGCAACATAAAATTCTGGAAACAATATTAGAAAGTATTGTTTATATCAACTGAGATCGAAAGAAAGGATAAAATAATTGGCAGAAAAATGAAAACTTTATTTACCTGTTATCAAAACTGTTGTAGAAAGCAGTTTATGATATTGCTATATTGCTACTCCTCTGGAGACCCGTGTCTGTCATGGCCAAAGAACATCCTGAATATTCTAGAATTTGTTTCTTTAAAACATCTGAAAAGAAAAGCACGAGAGATTTTACTGCATTGCAATTTTATTCCTGACATGCAAAAAGACAGTTTTATAGTTATCATTGGTACTATTTTTTCTATTATGATTTCATATATTAACAGAAGAAAAGGGAGATGGCTCTGTAGGCTTCTGGGAATATTTTGATATAAATTTCAGTGTTCTTACCTGCAATGAAAGGACTAACCTGCAGTAAGCTACATTACTGTGCACATCTGATTTATGCTAATAACACTGTTTGAATCTGAAAATCCTGAGAAGACTTTTCAAATAGGCAGCAGAATACAATAAATAATAACAGAAGCATACTCTACATTTTAGCATCCCAGAGAATATTATAGGATAGAAATTTTACAGATTTTGGTAGTATTTTTACAAGGAAATTTCTGTCAAACTAAATGCTTCATGTTAGTATAATTGTCCAGTAAAGCTGATGACCCATTCAGTATCGTATCTTCACTGTTCATCCCCAGGGTAAAATAACAGTGACTTCAGTTTGCAACTAGAGTAAATGAAATAATCTTTTATTGTTATTATTATTTAAGTTATCCTTGTAAGTATCTTTACAAAATGAGGCTTCTTACAATCAAAAACATTGGGTTTGTATTGCAAGCAAGAAACAATAATGCTAAGAGTTTTGGTATTGTGCAGACTAGCAAAAAGTGAGTGCTTTTGCCAATATCTTACTCTGCATTTTAATTCTGGGTACCATGAAAATTGCCTATGTATGAAAGCCGTATGTTGCTTTTTTTCTCTTGGACCCAAAATAATTTCCCATTTTACTCCATATCAGGCAACATATACCCAATTCCTGTGTATCATAACACTAAAGAGAGGATGAATACATGTTTATATTAGCAGATTATTTGCTTCTGTAGCCAATGCATGAAAACAAATTCTGCCTTGATAGCTTCATGCTACATGTAAGCAATAGGAGGAGCTGTTGAGCAAGAAATGTTTCTTCCGCATGTTCAAGTCATTACATAGTGTATAATTAAGTTCATTTGTGAAGCTGACTCAGTGATGGCTTTTCATTCCTTTCACAAATGAACAAAAGTCAGGTTCCCCCCCCCCCCCGCAAAACCAAAATTAAATCCTTCAATAACAACTGATATCCCAAATATTTATGACATTTTTATTATTGATTTCCAGTGTTTAAAAGAATGTGTTTGGATCTTGAAGTTCTGTTTCTCCACTGGGGAGATTTGCTAGAGTAAGCAGTGCAGGATTCAGCCGTGGAGTGCATAATGAAACCCCTAAGTGGGTTTTTTGGCTCACTCTGGATCAGACCACTGGGCTGCCTCAATGTTGCTTTGAATTTTGCGCTTAACGGTACATTTGTGTAGAACTTGTACTTAATACCTGGATTATTAGCATTTAATTAGTGGACGGTTCCATTTATAGGGCTGAGCATTTACATGGATTACTTTGAGATGGCCCTATCACGATGACAATTGCTACCCCATTGCATCTGTTTAGCAGAACAAGACTTTGCCTGTACCCTATTGTTTCATCTGCCTCCCATTCAGAAAGGAAAGCTTTAGACACTCTGCAGCTGTACAGCGTTTCAGATCATATTTTCTCAGCCGAGATGCTTTTGGAACCAATTCAAACTCTCTTGCAGTACAAAATAGGTATAATACAATAATCATTTTGCTAATGGACTGCTCCAAGGTAGTATGGAGCATCTTCTGCTTCTGGGGACATTTAGCACAGAGAGGATGCTGTACTTTTTTGGAGAAAGTTGGTGGACAGTGCATGGATACTAGTCCTCGGCAACTGAAATAACAATGAGGACATGCACGAGGGTGGCTTTGTGAGTGATTTGTGCACTCTCTGGTTTGAAACCACTTTATTTCATTTTGCAGTTACATAGTCTGAATTCAAATTGCCACCAGTGAAACACAACTTTCATACAAGTCACTGTTCCCTGACAGTATATACACATTTATATTTCATTAAAATGATGATTAAATAAATAATGAATTAGTTGGCGGTAGTGAACAGTATTCTCCACATTTTTACATTTATTTTATCTTCCATTAAACATAAAATTAAATAGAATTAAAAGAAGCCATAATACAATTATTACTAAAAACAAACACAATCATTACAGAGCCAATTTTGCTTGGCGGCCACATACGGCTTCCAGCCAGTGCAATGAACAACTCAAGGGGAGTTGCTCCAGCAGATACAGCAAAAAGCCAGGGAGAAGAAATTAGCTAAGGGCGCACATACAAAGACAAATTGACTGTGCTGAGGGATCTGTGTTGTAATGCAAGTGTCCCAGGCACGCTAAGCCACAGTTTAGATAGAACAAAACTGAGGCTTTGTTTAAACTGAGACGTTTCACTAGAAAAGCTCTATTCACAAAATAGGGACTTAAGTCTGACTGAAAAGCTTCAGGCTAGATGTAGCTACAAAGTTTGTAGTAGCAAAACTATTATTTCATTGGTGCAACTTATTTCAGCCTCTGTTTGTCACATTTAGCCTTATGTTTCCTGGAAGTACTTGTTAAGTTACTTATTCAGTCAGCATCATAAGCTATAGATGCTCTCAAGTCTGTGGTGTTACCATATCACCAAACTCATGGGCGCCTATTTTGGCCTTTCAGGTAAAGAGCCCGCGGCTCAACTCAAGAGGGTAGTGACAGATGGGAAGATAAAGGTAAGAGTTTCTTCAGGCCTGAAATGTACAACTTTGGATAGTCCTTTGAAATACTAATAACGTGTTACGTACCTCTAAGATTTAAAGCAATATCATCGTTATATACAACACCCATCATTAACTTTCCTGCTTCTCAGAGTTGGATGTAAGAATTGGACACAAAAAGGCTTAAATCATTAACTTCAGGTTAACCAGATTTGGGTCTATGGAATTTAGTTAAGCTGATCTTTGAAAAAACTGGCAAAACAATAGTTTATGTAGGTTCATGTGTGACTTAGATGTTAACAAAAGACCTAAGGGAGTGGGAGCTGCCGAAAGATTTGGAAGGCAGGTACCTGAACACTCAGCCTTGCCTGAGAGGCAGTTTATTATATTTTTCACTCAAAATTTCAGGCTGGTCTTGTGGTTTGCTAATTGACTTTCAACACCACTCTTACATGTTTGACTATTATATCAGCTGTCATACTCTCTGAGGTTGGTTGACGAATTTTGTCAGTTTTCAGACCCCCAGTCTGCCAGCTGGCTGAAAATCACTCCAGCTCATTTGCAGCTCAGGCACTACGCTGAATTGTTTATATTCCAGCAAACTTCTGCTCACACAGTCACAGCTTGTAATTTTCATTGCCTATCAGTTAGCAGAAAAATGACGACTTACAGAAATGGGTCAGAGAAAGAGAATACACGTTTTCCGTATTGGGGTTTTTTTCCGTTAAAATGCTGTCTAGGCAAACTCTGCTGTCAGTTTAATAACTGAGAAATTCCTCCTCTGGTTCCCCTCCACCTGCGAGCCCGTGAATGTAGCTGGAGACTGCTTGGTGGTCTTGTAAGATTCTCCTCTAGAAAAATCACAGCGCTGTTTCGTCGCTTGGTTTCCCAGGGTTTTTAGCAGAAGCAGGGGTGCCCGATAGGGTCACCCCGGCTTCCGAAATACGCCCAGCTGCGGTCGAGCGTTCGCTGCCCCGGCACGCCCCGATGAGGGTCCGTCCCGGCTGTAACGGGCAGGGCTGCGCTGCTGCGCCTGCACCGGTGGCACCGACCTTCCCCCCGCAGCCCCCCCGCGCGGCCCC
>WAAD01026880.1:130422-159586 GCA_013389945.1 Fregata magnificens | reverse complement strand
TCGGCGCTGCCCGCCCGCCGGCTGCGCCCCAGCGGAGCATGCACTGACTCGCCGCCTCGGCTCGGAGCCATCCCAGCCGCCGGGGCGCGCGTTGCATGGTCTGGGGATACACGGTCTCGATAATAAATGATAGAGGATACAATGACTTTGCTGTCTCTGCTGGGTCGGATCATGCGTTACTTCTTGCTTAGACCGGAGACCCTGTTCTTGCTGTGCATCAGCCTGGCCCTGTGGAGTTATTTCTTCCACACGGATGAGGTGAAAACCATTGTTAAGTCCAGCAGGGATGCGGTGAAGATGGTGAAGGGCAAGGTGGCCGAGATCATGCAGAATGACAGGCTCGGGGGGCTAGACGTGCTGGACGCAGAGTTCTCCAAGACCTGGGAGTTCAAGAGCCACAACGTGGCTGTCTACTCCATCCAAGGCCGGAGGGATCACATGGAGGACAGGTTCGAAGTAATCACTGACTTGGTGAACAAGACTCACCCCTCCATCTTCGGGATATTTGATGGGCACGGAGGAGAGGCAAGTGCTCAGCTGGAAAAAAAAAAACCAAACCACCAAAAAAAAGGGGGGGGGGGGAGGATGGTTACAGGGCAAGGAATGGACGGGGTTTTGCCCACCAGGTTTGTGTGGTTATCTTGAGACATTGCTTGGGGGGGTTGTTCCTTGGGTTTTTTTGGGGGGGCGGGGGGAAGTCTCTAAATAGGGAGAGGGAGAAATACTCCATTCTCTTTATCTCTCATTACCCCTTCCACGATCGGCACGGTATAAATGTGTTTATACCCCCTCTGCCCTTTACAGTAGTAAAGGTTTAATTGAAGTAAAATCCGTTGGAGGTGGCTCTTACGTGCGTGGAATAACGATGATGAGCACAAACTCCCTGGAGTCATCTTTTGTTACAGCGAAGTGTGGTGTGATCTGATTTTGGCACAGGGCTGGTCTCCCCCTCCTGTCAGGAGCTGTGCTCTTCAGCAGTGGTTAGAGAGGAGTCCTCTTAAAGGCAGGCATGTGTGCAGCCTTAAAGGTGGTGCGTGTAAAAGGTGTCTTCGCAGTAATTCACTCCTGTGAGGACCAGCAAGTCACTGAGAATGAGTATCATGTTTGTGAATTGCATGTAGTTTTTAAGTCGTTACAACTGTGCTGTCATACTTGTCCCTTCCCTAGTGGAAAGCCAGGAAAACTGTCATTTTGAAACTTTCTGGTGTTTAACCTCTTAACTTTTTTAGGCAGGGTGATTTCCTTTAGGTTGTGCTATGTAATTAGTATTACAGCTTGATGGGATACTTCATTTATTACAGACAACAAATGTTGAAACTATAGCTTCCTCTTCATTTAGGATTGTGGTGCTGCCACGTAGCTTTTTGTATAGCACAAATCACATGTTTCATAACTGTGGAAAAGGACAAAGAATTTGTCCTTGTGTGACAAATTAGCTCCAGCAACCATTATGCTGGGTATGAGATTACCTCACGGGTTTTGCTGGGGTGATGGAAGCTGGAGAGAAATGTTGAAGTTTTTCACCTAAGTGCTCCAGCCGAGAAGGGGTAAGGCAGCAAGAGAGCTTGGCTGTTCCTCCAGCTGCTTTCACAGATCAAGTAGTCAAAGTCCTTCCTAGAAAAGCATTGGCAGTGACCAGACCCTAATGGAGCACAAGGATGGCAGCTGCTGCCCCTCTAAACCTGCAAGTGCTGCCTGAAAAACCCAGGCCTTAGGCACATAATCAAAAAGCTGCTCTTCTGCTGCCTGCATGGTTGTAAAGTCATCTGTCCTGCTGTCTCGCAGTGTCAAGCATTTTTCCCCCTTTAAAATAATGCAAGCACTTTGGATATTGAAAATTGTCGGCTTTGTGAAAAATTCTGGTCGTGAACCTCTTTTCCTTTTTATGTCTGATTTGAATTGGGGCACAGTTGTGCCAACTCTTACTGGCAATAGTGTTTCTTGGCCTTTGAGGAATACAGGTAGAAATGTATATGTATCGCAAACTGGTACACATCTCCTGAAGGAATATTAGCTCTGATCAGTGTATTTGGTACATCTGGCTCTTTTGTTTTCTGAGGTTTTGGATGGAAGGTGCTTGTACTCTGCCTTCTGCCTTCTTCCCCTTTGTTTAAACTGACAGTTTTCCTTGTCTGAACTGATCAGTCAAAACAAGTTTGCAGGAATATGTGTGTCATGTTTTTAAACAGTATTATGAGATTGTTACAGATAGAAGTGTGATACACATGCTTAGACTTCGGTATTGTGAAAGGGGGATCTGATTTCTTTAATTTTGTATCATCTTTGTATCTTGCCCTACACCTGATTGCAAACTCAGTATATTAAATAATGCAAAACTAACATGGAGAATAGCTAAATGACAAGAATGTGCCCTATATATATTTTTTGCTTGTTTGTTTGTTTTGTTGTGGGTCTTGGAATTACATCCATAGGATATATTAATGATAATACTGGATCTGTGGAAAGCTCATTTGTCTTTTGTATTCTGATTTCTCAGAACTTGCTCTAATTGATTCAGTGACAAAGTATGAGGCTTTTATGTAAGAGGCCTGTCATTTTGAAAGGTTTAGCAGTTCTCTCTCCAAACCTTACTAAAGTTAATATTTTAAAAATGTATGTATCTAGTATCTCTTACTTATCTTTCTAATGAAATCCCCAGATGTTCTCAGCGGCCTTTACTCCTACAAAAATAGGTGCCTAATCATTGAGGACATAACTAGTTTCTAGCTTTAGATTTTATGTAAAACTGATCAGAAGAGCATGAACTGTGTGCCCTGCATACAGCAAAAAATAAATTAAGAAAAATAGGTTTTAATCTAAGCAGGTTTTGTCGTTTTGAGTAGAAAAGAGGGGAGGGAAAAGAAATAGCAAAAATTAATGCTCTTATTTAATCCGTAGTACATAATACTGGATTTCAGGTCTCTATCTGAATTGGTTTTCTGGATGTCTTTTTTTATTTTTATTTTTTTTTATAAGTGTGGGACACTTTACCTACATATGTAGCAAAGTCTTTGTGAAGATTAAATTTTCCTTATGGGCTCCCATTAAATTTCTTTATGTGTATTTAAAGAACAAAGAACTGCTAATCTCTGGAGTTACATGTGAAACAAACTGTTCTATATGGGGAAAAATTGTTTTTCCAAACAGACAATACCACAAATGAGATGCTAGATTAATTCTTTCCAGCTATATGCAAGGGAGTGTGTCTCCATTAATTACTTCCTGCCATATTATGTTGAAGTGGACGGATAGAGAAGCGTGATTCAAGTAATATGAATTACTGTGTAGGCTAATTTATGAAGATTTCTGGGTTTTGCTTAAATCTTGCCAACATTTTGCATAAATTCTACTTTTCTGTTATGTCATTTCCTCTTCCATCTTACAATTTTAGCCTGAATAGTTTGGCAGCCATTTATTTAAATTTTGTGGCTGGCTTGATGAGAAGGCAATAAGCAAAAATAATTACTAATGCTCTCTGTTACAGCTAAGAATCTGGTGTGCTGCTGCAATTACTTGTTAAAGGCAATAATATTTCAGAGATAAAACTTGATAAAGGGTGTATAGTGGAATCCTCCTTTTATATAGAAAGTTAGTTTGTTTCTTGAAGATTTAATAATAATAATGCAGAACAGGTAGAGGGCAAAGAAGTAGACTTAGAAAGACTGAAGAAAAGTTTCTGCCTGTTGTCTCACTGAATGACTTTGGCCGAAAGAGTCTTCAGGGTGATCTAACTTAGAATCAAATAAGAAGAGAAGAAGGTATTTGTCTGTTCTCTCATCAGCTTCTTTATAAGGCTGAAAGATGGCTTGAGTGCTGTCCTCCCCCCCTTTCCCTTTTTCCTTTATTTAGAAGTTTTGGGGCTGTCTAGACTAGAAGGTTGAGAAGTGGGGCAAACTACATAAATGATAAAATAACAAACAATGAGCTTGAAAGCTGAGCAAAGGAAAGGATCAGAATGATTTAATTATTTTAACCAGCATTTACTAAAGGGTTCTCTTCTCAAATATTTAAGGTTTAAGCACTCAGTTTAATGAGATCTCAGTATTAGACAAGAACAAAGTAGCGCAGCTACCACCTGCAGTTTGATGGTTGTGGCTATGTTGCATATCATTGGTTTTTTCTAACCCTATGAGGTGAAGACTTTAAAAATAATTATAGTAATAGATAGTACCTTATATGCTGCCTGTGCTTGTTTGCAGTCATAAACTGATGTGGATAACGACAGTGGGAAATTAAAGCTCAGTAACTGTCTCATAAAAAATGTCTTGCTCTTTTTCTCTTAGCCTCCTTAAATAGGAACATGGCAAGGCTTGTTCCTTGTGATCTGTAGGTGTGGATAAGAGCATTTTGCATGATACAGTTGGTTTTTAGAGTTGCTGATATAGTGTTGCAGTATGTGAAATACACTTTTTTATTTTTATTTATAGCGTAGGGAAAGATTGGGGAGCTTAAATGTGAAAGGAGGGAATTTGCTGTATAAATGGCTAATGTTTGTAACCACATACAGAATCACGTAATGCTTTGTGTGCCACAGGACCTTGAAATCAGTAGCACGAACTGTTGGCAGAAGTCTCTGGTTACTGATTAACTTACACAGACAAAAAAAAAAAAAGGGAAAGGTCAGAAGATAATGGTGAGAGTTCTTACTAGCGTTGTCTGAGACTATGGAAACGTGAATGCTGAGGTAAGGCCTGGAGAAGGCGGCACTGTGCCAGCTGTGTTTAAATGAGCCTGCTGTGCATTTAAAATACAGGTACTTGAAAGCATGATTAATTCCTCCCTGATTCATTGGGGTGAACTCGCTGTCATCTTCAGGCCCGCGCAACAAACAAGTTGCCGCGAGGTTAGGCTGGGAAGGGAACTTCTGAAATACTGCGTACCATGGTAATAGCTCATGTGCATATTCTCCTCCTTCAGTGAATATGAGATGACTTAGTCTTCAGTGAAGGCAAACCGGTAAACTACCATAAATTTACCAAACGTGACGATATCGGCAGAGCAGCTGTAAGTCATACTGTCGGAGTAGGACATAGTGTCTGCACGCTTGTGTTCATATCAGTTAACATGATTTTTAACCCCTTCACAAACTGATGACCTGAACTCACCTGGGTGTAGGCTGTGCTGTGATGATGAGCATCTTTTCAGGCACTGATAGGGGGAAATTTATTCCATTTAATTGGAGATGATAGTTGACAGTTGGAAGATAATGTTTGCCTTCTACCAAATATGAACTAATGAGGTCATATTTTTATTTTGGTGATCTTTGGATTTTTTCTTTTTTCTTAGTTTCTGATCCTAATAGCAGAAGGTGCTTATGCTGTGTTGAAAGAAGAGAAAGCTAACAAGTGTGGTTTTTTTCTAAATTTATCTGGATCTGCTAATTCTAATTCAAAACCTGCTCCTCTGATACTGAACTACTTAAGCAAACTTAGTGATGAAAATTTGCCTATCATACTTTTGAGTAAAGGCCATTAAGGATTAATGGCTTGAGATTTTATAAAATATAAGAATAAATCAAACAACAGCTTTGAGTTTTTATGGATGTTATAGCCTAGTTGTAAGGTGAAGCCTTTGAGGCTTTGCAGTTTTTAAAAAGAAACTGCTGGGATGGTTTTTCTTTTATAGTAATTTCCTTCGGTTTCTAATCTAGAATCCTCTGCAAAGTGCTTAAATGCTTGAATAAATATTTACATAGGTGAGGTCATGTTGATATGCAAGTCTCAAATCTGCTTATAAATTCCACACGAGTGGCCTAAAATATAAGGAACATTTCTGTCATTTTGTTTCATTTATCCAAGTTTTCATTCCTGGATATCATGTTACAGGGTTATGATTTTTCACACTACAAAACCATGCTTACTTGATTTTAGGTCTACACTATATGCTCATTTGCTGTACAAAACTGTAACTTAAAATTGATTAAAATGGTGTAAAAGTATGTAATTGGAAGTAGGAACTCTTATCGCTGCCATTCACAGCTCTATCATTGGGTGTAGAATGGAGTCTTTTTCAATTTTTATAAAAATCAAAAAGTCAATTAATTTTAAGTGTAGTCTGCTAGCTTAGCTTGAATCAGTGCTTCCATGGTTAGGCAGACAGGCAGCCAACTGATTGCCACTGGTTCAATTAAATCAATTTTGATTCTTAGATGCTTTCAGATTCGGAAAGTCATTTAAGTTTCTCCGTGAACTTCAGTAACTCAGACTACTCCATAGGAAGTGTTTGTGTGTGTGCTCTTGCTGCATGGTCAATGCCGGCAGCTTATCCGTTGCCGTAGGTGGGGAGGATATTTCACAGCTACCGAACAGGAATGTTCAGACTGCGGTTGTTAGAGTGCCTGATGCTTTTTGACTCTATACCCTGCGGTAGCGCTCCTGGGGCCATGTCTGTAATTGCTTATAAGCAATCTCTAAAGATGGATGAAGGCTCAGAAATGAGCAACATCTTAAATAGCTTAAAAATGTGCTGATTTGTGCTACTGATAGTGCTTTCCACACCACATAGGCAATGGTGAGGACTTGTTAGCTAGTCCTGCTTAACCTGGTGTCCAGCCTGGGTGTATAATAAACAAATTTAAATACAGTTTTGGGGCAGTAGGATTTTGATCAATTCCGTTCTGCAGGTCAGGAACTTGGACGTTTTTGTGTTTAATAGTGTGAGAGAAAGAAAATTTGGATTCTTCTGTCATGTGGGGTTAGTTAAAACAGCAGATTGCTCTAGCTCTGTCTTGAGTGTCATACTTTCAGTAGCTCTTTTGGACCAGAGTGGTATTTCTCCTTCCTCCCTGTTGTTAGAGATCCAAATATTTATGGTGTAAATTGTTCCTTAAAACTGAGTTTTGGCTTCTGGCAGTTTCACTTTTTAAACAATCTTCTGGCATATGGATGCTTTGCTTTGCTTTTTTGTCTAGTTTTTGCCAGTGGCTGCAATTCTCTACAGCGGTCTTGGCCCTGTAGGCCCTGCACTAGTTGCTGGGTTCCCATGCACTGGATCTGGCACCTCTAAATGTTCCCTTGCTCTCAGGACCCTTCAGCCCTGTCCCCCTTCACCTGGCCCGTCTAGCGTGCTTCCTCAGCGCATACATATTGCCTTCACAAAAGTGAAACTACAGGCAGTGCTGCACCTTTCCCCCACCCCCAGGAGCCTTTGAACATGTGGATCTCTTTGGAAACGGTCACGCACAACATTGGTCAAGTTTTGTGATGCAGAAAGGCAGTCCAAAGGTAACTGGCACTAATGTTTCTTGGGTCTCGAGATTCCGGACTTGCTCTTTGCTTTAAGCACAGCATAGATACTAATAGATCTAGAAAAAGGAACAAAACACTTACATAGTCCTCCTGTAGTGCCCTTTGGTTTGAATCTACGCCCTTGAAAGGAGAGTTCCCAAAACTAATTAAAGGGCAGCAGCTGCTATAATTATGCACAGAAAGTCATATGCCTCTAGCTCCACTTCTTCACTGTAGTATGTGTTAAAACCTTAAAGTTTAAGTGAACTCACCCACCCTTTGGACCCTACTGCCATCCTCTCTACTCTGTGCCCCTGCAAAGCAAGCCTCCTCACCCACATGCCCATGTCCCCTGCTGTCCAGGCAATTTTGTCACCATGCTTTTGTACTTGAGCATCCCATGAACCTTACACTGTCATCCATTCAGGGGATGTTCTACCCCAACAAGCTGTGCTCTGTTTGCCCATGCCAGCCCTTGGGTCTTTGCACTGGTAGGTCTTCACGTGTGCTGGGACCCAGGCAGACCCCGGAGGAGCTGTGCAGCAGCGCTGGGGTGCTCAGCCTGCATCTCGGGCAGGATGCCAAAGACAAGCAGTAATATGAGCTGTTGCTGCTCATACCATGTGGAACATCCGTGCTGATTAAAATGATCTGTATGTTCCTAGCAGTGTGCATGTGTGCCCCAGTTTGAAAACCTCTGTAACAAGTTTGGGAATGTATGCCCTGTGCCACCACCTTCTGAAATAGGGAGTAGGTACGAGTGAAGCTCTTTTTCTCTAAAACAGCTTTTATAAATATCAGTTCCCTTTGGCTGCTGACTTCCTAGTCAGGTTCATGTTATTATCAATGTTCAGTGACTCTGTTACTAGATACCAGTCTAGCTGGACAGACCAGTTTCTCTGGCTCATGGCCAGCCCAAGAGATCTTCCATGTAAAAGAAGATCATGAAGATTTAATGACCCTTTGTCTTTATTAGCCCTGTAGAGCTTTAGTTCACCCTAAAGGTAGTAAGACAACAAAGATGACAGATAAGGCAAGTCGGAAAGGAAGTTTCCATCCTGACAAAGATGTACATACAGACAGCTCATGATCTCCGGGCCATTATAAGTTGTATGCCGAATCAGTAGTTGCAACAAGTTGGAGAATTTCTTTCTTTTGGGCTGTTTGTGTGCTTTTACTCCTGATGTTTAGCTAGGGTTAAACACTTTAACTAGTGCTTTTATTAAAGCAGTTTAAAACTTACTGCCAAATGTAGAGATTTCATTTGAAAGCAGCATAGCTTTAAAAAAAGTAAATTTCACTGCAGTTTACAAGAAAAAAGGTTTGCAGATGCCAGAATACTAATAAATACTCGAGTCAGGGTTAAGTAGGGGAGACTGGTGAGAATGTGTAAATTGTAGTTTAAATAACTGCCCATTTATGCCATAAGGCCTGATACTTAGGTGGCAAAGCTGTTCCTGATCTGGTCTAAGTGAACTGTCTTGATTACATTCAACAAATAAAAAGAACAGAAAGTACTTCTTATGACTAGGCTTTCAGGTCTAGAGTAATTTGCAGGCCATAAAATAATCTGAATGGAAAAATCTACCTTTCTTTCTACTCTTGTAGAAAAGTTATTCCAGGAAGGTAGCTGTTGGGTGGTTACGTATGGCACTGAGCTGGGACAGGGGCTCGGGCTCTAGGGAGAGCAGGGTCCGAGTTGTTGAGTGATAGAGCAAAGCGGACGAGGGGAGAGGAAGAAGCATCATCCTTTCAGTTGGGTGCCATAACGAACTTCTGAGAGCTGCATGGCAGCACCGAATACCAATCCTACTGCTGCTGATACAAATTGATTATGATGCTGAAACATTGCTGGCTTTCATCATCTCCGACCTTGTCTGATTCACAGCTGTGTGAGCAGCTGACATCTCCAGCCAGACAATCAAAGTACGTGTTTTAACTGCTAAACCACAATGCAATTATCCATAGCATGTCATGTCGGCAAACCTCAAAGCTCCCCTGGAGAAATGAACATTTATTTGCATTTACTTTCAGCACTAAAATGTTATCCCTTGCAAATTTTCTTGTTGTCATAAATGTTGAAAAGGCTTTTTTTTTTTTTTTCAAAATCCCCTTCTGGAGTAAACATTTGATTTTTATTAAGTTCTGTTATAATAGCTGAAACTGTCATACAGTACTGCTTTCAATCAATATGCTTTTTAATGTAATAAATCTCTTTACGTTTTTATTCTCTACTAGATAGAAAACTGCTGGAGGGCATGAAACATTCTTCTGATAAGTGAAAGTGTGTGGCCCATAATATAGTTCTCTGGTGTGCCACGGCTTGCTTGCCCTTCTTTAAACTTGCATTTTAAATGGGAACATGGTCTATTTGCAGGTAGTCTATGCATGGACTGCACCACAGAATTGCCTAAACTTTCCCTGAAATGTATATTTCCTCCAAACACAGACTGAAGCTGAGGTATTGAAATATCTGATTGTGATCAGCATTAAATAAAACGTCTATCCAAGGCTGTGTGCTTCAGGAGTGGAAACTTAGTGTGGGAGTAGGAGGAAGGGGAGGACGAAACATGTTTGTTTCCTTAGTTTTCTTAATGTTTATACCCCTGAGCTTTCATCTACTTTCCTGCATTTGAGTGTGAATGGTTTTTTTTCCAATTTTTCTAGGCTTTTTTTTTTAATTTATTACTTAAGTCTTTTTAGAGATGTATAGGACACTACGTAGGTTGTAGAAGGTGCTTTTAATGTTTGTTTTTTTTTTTTTTTTTTTAATCTGACATATATGCAATGTGGTTACAGTGGGTTTATTTCTGTTGAGAAGCAGGGAAGTTGGACAAGAGTCTGGATGATGCCACTGAACAAAACTATTATATTCATTAGATATTTACTCCTGATCATCCTAAGTTTGGCCCTTTATTGGTATGGAAGAAAAGGGAAATCACACAGGGAGAAGTAGGAAAATAACTACAGAGTAGATAAAAACAGTCTCTAGTTCACAAGGAGGAGAGAAGCAGCAACAGTTGGAAGGAGGCAATCTCATTTCCCCAAAGTGGCATTAACTGGGAGACAACAAACTGACTGAAGTCATACATAGGATTACAGTACATGTAGATGGTTATGTTTTAACTCATGTTCTCCTATAATTGAGATTAAACAAGATTTTGTTGTGAAAGGCCTATGATAATGATCAGCTGATTCTGGGATCATGATGCTCAGCACACCTGACCACAGCTGCTGATGTGAGGACTAAGCCCCCTTGTCTGTGGGCAGGATGCTGCTGGGATTCCCAGTGCAGAGAGGTGAAGGTGAGTGGCCTTGCACTACGTGCTTGGAGATGCAGTTAACTCTGAACCATGACAAGGAAAGTAAATTTTTACTAAAAAGCTGTTGCTGCCTTTTCTGGCCATGCAATTGAAGGCATCCAGTGTTCTCACTGGAATAACAAGGCACAGGGACTCCAATGGAGGAAGGGGATGAGGGAGACGAGAAGTGGAGCTTGGGTCTTGAAGACAACAATGTGAGTAGAGGAGAAAAGCGAGAATAGCGTGTGGTTTTTTTGCATCGTAGCTTACCTTAATTTTAGATTGCTGTAAGACTGGACATATATAATAACAAACTGTCCTAGCAAGATCACCAGGCAGCCATAGGAAAACTACTATCAGTTTCAATGTACCATTGTTTATATACTGCCTGAGATGCAAAACCCGAGCGATGTATCTGTAAGGGTTATTTCTGTGGTTTAGGATGAATGCTGTTTTCTCTTTCTGTGCATGTTTGAGAGAAACAGAGAGCATGAGTGTGCATTCTGGCAGCGTTTCTTTATGGCTCTTGAAAGAGCACTAACAGTTTTGTAACCCTGGATGCTCTGAAAACTAAACTTTGCCCTCTTTGTTTCTACTGATGGTCACTGGTTTGCTGGCACGTATCGACAGTCCTTATTGCTCAGGACATAGAGAACAAAATGTAGGACCAGCTGCCTGTTTCATAGCGCCAATTGGCATTGACATGTCAGAGAAGAGCTCCAAGCAGCCCCTCTTCTTGCTTATGTTTCATGCATAAATAGTAATGTGAGGTGCTACATTAATTTACAAAGAGATTGGTATGACAGACTTTTTCATTCTGCAAAATGTTTTATGCTTTCATATAAAATACATCACATAAGTTTGACTTTTAAAAAAAGGGACTTGCCTTACAACTACTATTACAGTAGTGGTTTTGGAAGGCAAAGTAGAGTGATTGAATTCTCTGTGGATGAATGTTGCATACAAGATTTGTAATCTTTGGCAATTAGAAAATTGTTGCTGAGGTTAATGGTGGTATTATTTTTAACTTTGAGGGCAGGAGCAATCTCCTGCCTCCGGGATGGAATTATTTCAATCAGTGCTTTAAATAAGCATTTTCTGTGATGGTTTAAATTGACAATCATTTAAATCATCAACCTGAATTCTTTTTTTGCTTTAGTATTTATTTTAGCAATTATGTATCCTGATATACCGATTCACATTATTTTTATTTTGTATTGTTTCTGAAAAGGAGAATGGTATTTTTTCTTTGGTGAGATTTTTTTTTTTTGCCCAGTTTTTGTGTGGATATCATAACTGTAAATAAAAGCAGAACAAAAAACTAAATAAGAGGCCAAATAATGTATCTGCATTTGTTAGAAGTTATGGAATTATTTGCATCCAGAACTAATTGTATGCAACATTTTTGCAACTTTTATCCAAGTTACCTGCCTCCTTGTAAAGAACAGTGCTAGTCTGCCTGGTAGTGACATATAGCAGCTCAAGACACTAGCTGCATCCTGGTTCACGTTGCAGGTCTGCATGTGATGACTAGAAAAATACTCTGAGAAAATTAGAGTATCTCTTGGGATGTGTTAGGTTTTGCACTCCACACTTTAAGTTGCATGAGGTGGAGTTTGTATATTCTAAAGTGTTCATGTAAACCTTCAAGACTGGCAGTTGAGATAGCTGCTTCTAATAAACAACATTATGAGGCCGTGGCAGAAGAGCCAAAAGAAAGTGTATCCAGCTGCATACTGGAATTAGTTGTTTCAAATGTAGGTTTTAAAAGCTTTTTTGGCATGCGGGTTGTGTGTCTCTTATTAAGGAAAAACCTGACTGTGAAGGAAGAGAAAAATCATGTTGATGAATAATATGAAAGGCCATAACCTCAAACCTATTATAGTGAAGAGAGATATTTTTACTGGAATGTTTTGTTACTGAGTTTCCCAGCACTCCCAATTGATAGGAGAGCTAAATACAATTTCAGTGACAAACACCATTTAATTGAAATTTTTTTATATACAAATTGAAAACGTAGCATTTTGTCTGTCACAGTGGCTTTAAGTCGACCTCACTGTGCTTCTGATTCAAAGTGTTTCAAAAGTGTGTCACGAAAACATATTATACCTCTGTGAACAGGTGTTTCCAGATCATCTTACAGGCTTAAATTTCTGCTTATGTCCCTTGGCTGATCTGATACAAGTCAGTAACAGAACTGAAAATAGAACTTTGTAGTCCCCCTCTCCTTCTCTCCCAGGTGCAACTGCTCCTTTTTTCTCTCTGTCAGACACCGACATCATTAACTGTGTGCCTTCCGTTATTTAATGTGACACCATCACTTACCTGCTGGGTTTTGCAGTCTTCAGTTTCTTTTCTTAATGTGGTTGTCAAGAAAGTAATGGCACCTAAGACCCAGCAGCATCAATGCTTATTTCACAGCGGTACCGTGGATCTTAGTGGTCATCTTTCATGCCAAAATAATGTCACTGATGTGTCCCTGTCACTGTGAGAAACCCTGATTTGAACCTGGGGCAAGCGCTGTGCTACTGTTTGTCATATTTTTAAATGAATTCTTTCAGCATTTTGTTGTGAAACAGAATTTTTGGTTTAAAAAGTGATCTAAATAGCAAGGCATGAGTGTGAGAAGATGGCCAGCTGTTAGACATAGCTGGTCACTGACCAGCTCTGTTGGACATGACAAGGGTGAGGAGCACAACTTGGTTTCTTGTTAAGTGAACTGCCAGTGCTGGTGGCTGATTTAATAGCTGAAACTCGCTGCAGATGTCACGAACTCAGCACGTGCGTGACCTGTGAGTCTGGCACTTCATCAGTCATTTCTGGAGCTGGAGGGGGTTTGCCTGGCAGTTTCAGGAGACCCAAGCACATAACCATTTAACTGAATTAACCCCCAGAGCTTCCAGCCCATATCTACTGTGTTGGGAGAGAAGCTGAACTTAATCTTTGTGCTCACCTGCTTCTCTGGAAGTGGGACTTGGTGTTCCCTTTCTTTGCCAACAAGAGTTTTTCAGTGTAGGGAGCTAATGGCAAGACTGGAAAACTTGGCATAATTTGTCCTCTCTTGAGCAACATAAAGGAGAGTCACTGCAAGCAATCTATTGCTTGCAGTTCAACTGCTGCAGGTGTTGCAGCGTGGGTTCCTGAGGCAGTACTCTTTCTTCTCTCTAATTTTCTGGTGTTGAGAGTTAAATAAATGCCCTGGAAGACTAAAATCTGGAAGCTTTTGGTTCAGGAGACCAACTTCTAAGAGGCTGGGGATGTGAACACAGCAGCAATGGGGAGGCTGGAAGTGAGTATGGGTAATGTTTTCTGATTTAAAGAAGGAAAGAAAAGTTAAATTAGGGAACATAGGGGGTTTTTATTATTGTCCTGAAAATGCCCCAGAAGATCTACTTAAGTGTTTTTGGGTTTGAATTTCAAAGTTACGTTAATAAAACATTTAAGACCGCCTGATCTTTCTTGAATTAAAGTGCTGTATAGCAAGAAAACTGCCCTTACCGGTGAGGGGTGTTTCAAGGTGGAGAGGGATGAGTTGGGAACAATAAAAGGAAATTAAATGAATTAAAATGGGAGTGGGGTGTCTGTGTTTTACCATGCCTCTGTATAGCCACATGAGGAGAGGAAATGAAATGAACGAAATGAAGAAAGTGTGTGTATACCCCAGCTGAACAGGGATCTTATTATTTCCTAAAGCTTATAGCTTAAAGAACTCCACACCACTGGAAAGAACCTACAGGCATTATTTTTGTGCAGCAAGAAGTGAGATACTAAAAAAAAAAAAGGGGGGGGAAGATGATGAGTGCTCAAAAGGAGCAAATAGGTAAATATTTTGTAGGGAGAAGTAATTAATGGTAGGAATGAGCTAATGCCCAGGCCCTGATCTGCCAGAGAATCTAGATTCCACAATAAACAGTTTCAAAATGCGTCACCAGTGTCTTCTCTATTTCAATCATTAAGCCGTAATAACCGAGAACTTATTAAAATGTCAGAGTTCAAGACGCTGTCATGAAACTGTCAATGAGTCAAAACACTCCAGGAAAGCTTTTTTCACTAATGTATCTCTGCAGATGCCTGTGTCCTGGGGAGTACGGTTCCCATCGATGTACTTCAGGAGTTTGTGCGAGCACCTCTTTGCATCTGGATTTTGAAAGCTCTGGCCCTGGATTTGCACAGGCATACACAGGTGCACAGATGCCTGGAGGGAACTCTGGCAGTGGTGTAGCACTGGCAGCACTCCATAAGTGCTCTGCAGTTTTTCCTCTAACTCTCTAGCTATGGTGCTCTAGTCTGATAAATTAGAGAAGGATCCGAGCTGCTTTAGGAGTTATCAATGTTCCCTGCACTTCAGTAGGAGATACAAGGCCAATGTTGCCTTGACGTGTCCCTGTTGTGCGACCTTACTATTTCAAATGTGATAATTTTCAATATTTGAGACCATTTGAACCACTTGGAATTAGTAAACATGTTAATGATCTCTTGTTTGCATGAACGTGAAAAGAGCAGAGCTATTTTAAATTACAGTTGAATTCCACAGGGACCAAAGTAAGGATGGGCTTAACTGCCTGGTGCATACTTGTCAGGTACCTGGTGATTGTGGGGCATGTACCTGAAAGGGGAGGCTTAAGTGCAGGCTTTCTTATCCCTGTCTTCCTCTTTCATTAGCAGGATTTATAGGATTATGGGACACTATTTACAGCATAAAAAGAGCTTGACTTCCTAATTTATCAAATAATAGAAACTGAAGATCTCATCAGTCCAAAGTGAGATTTGAGGGAAAGTGTAAAAAATGAAAGTGAAACAAGCCAAGTCTTTTCCCTTCCTTTATATAGAAAACCAAATCAATTCATTGGTTTCTTGATTCATTCCGATAAAGATAAGAATATGTGTTTCAACTTGAAAACAAAGGTTGAAACAAGGATCAAGAGGAACACATATACTGAACTGACTTATGGAAGTTGGCTTTATTGTGCACTTGTGTGTGTGTAATTATCATGGACACCACTGCTCCTCCAGCTGCATGGCTCTTTCTCGAGGACCTCCTAATGAAAGCCACCACCAGCCCAGACAGAAGCAGTGATGACACGAAAATATCTGTGTGTGTGGAAGCAGCTGTAAAGAGAAGTTTCTGAGTTTTCTTAGGTATTCATCAGCCTCTTTTGTTTCCAGCTATGTTGTTTCCAAAGCTGTTGATAGAAGAGCTATTTGTTGTTTGGGTCAACAGTGAAAAAGGAAAGATGGCTACCCTGTGAGCAAGATGCACAGGCTCTTAATATATTTCTGTGCATTTCATAATATCGGCTCTTCCCATGCTGGACTGGGAGGTGATATAAGAGTACAGCTACAAAGTCTTGGGTGTCGGTATCTCTTTTGTAATTGCAGTGCACCTTGATAATGTACTTCAAGATTTGCAGAGACCCAACTCCTGCTTTGCCTTGTGAGTTCTTAATCGGGAAAAAGAGCGGCTTGTACAGAAGCCTGAGGCTATAATGGATTCTTAAGAAGAGAAGTATTGCAATAGAATGCACAACATTCGGGTTACAATAGTTTGGAGACTAAGGCATGCTTGTACCACTGTCACCACTGTGACTGTGGCATGTGCAAGCTTCTTTGAACCAGCTTGAGTACCATGACTTGTGTAGCTGTTACAGCACTCTTTGAGACTGAATAAAGATGCGTAAAGTTAGCCTGTGTGGGTCTCCATCTTACAACAGCCACATGCTAGCAATATGCAAAGAAGCTATTTAAAATTAGCACTTCAGCACATTAGTATAGATTATCTTCAGTATAAATATATCTTCTGCTGTCTGCACCAGACCTACTTAACTCCTCTTCATTTTTCCCAGCAACAAAGTTGAAATGTTTAACTGCTTAAATGACATATTTGTCAGCTATTGCGGGAGTTAACACTTGGTATTTGTGCATAAACCAGATCGTTGTTCATTAGGATGGAATTAAGATTTCTAGCTAGTAAGAGAAGATGAAAGTGCTGTTTCAGATTCTGCTATATGAGAGAATGTAGTACTAATTACTCATTCTATAGATACTAGGTTTTGTTATTTGACTGTAGGAAGCAGGTGGTTAGCCTATAATCCTTGCTGTGTCAATGCAGACTGGATTTAACAAAGGAGGCAGTTAGAGAGTTTGTTGGAGTAACTTTTTGCTCCCACTTCATAAAGGTTGCTTGAAACTGCCCTAAAAGTGGAGTTAATAATTTTTTTTTAATTGTCCATACAGTAAAAATTGTAGATTTGTGTTGGCTGAATGATGCATCCCTCCCTGGTTGTAATCCTGATGCGGCTGCTGCCTTTCCCACTGCAGCTTAAAGTTCTCAAGACTTCTTTAGTTGCAAGGCATTCATCTAGATGAAATGGAAACTGAACTTTGAGACCAAAAAAGAAAAGATTTAGTGTGTGCAAGTTTGTAAGGAAAGAGATGAGGAAGAGCAAAAAGAGGATAAGAACTACAGTGTTGTGCAGCTGTATCAAAGTAATTTCTGCTTTTTGTTAGGATGTCCAGGACTAGTAGCCCGGCCTCTTGTGATTCTCCCAGAAGGTGTTTTCAGTCCTTGTTTGGCTGACAGAAGATGACTGGAATGACAACTATTTATGATGTCAGGGGAACGCCTTGGGTGGACAGTGGTCTCGCTCTGCGGCAACTCGTTCAAAGAGTGTTGAACTGTGTGCTAACATAGGAAAATGGAGGCCCTGAAATGCGTGTAAATTATGAGAGAGAACCCAATTAACAAAGTTTTCTTCTATCTTAAAGAAAAGGTGGAGATTTCCTTAGCAAAAAGATAAGAATACTTGAAGGAAACATTGTGATATTTCACCAACTGAAAAAGAGCAAGAGGTCTCACTGAAAATTTGCTATTTGAAGGCTACAGCTGCTCATCGACAAAATTTATCAGAGCCGAGTGTCAGGAATGGAGAAGTCAAGATAGACCGTCTAGAAGCTGAAGAAGAATCTGTGAGTGTTATTGGTGTTTAGGTCTCTATTAGTCAAGAGGGCCTTGAAGATTTGTTGTTTTAAATTGTTCCAAGTGGAAAAAATAGGAAACCTTTTTTTAGTACCTCTGTAAAGCTGTGTTAGCACGTCAGAGGTTGAGCATTTGCTGTGTATATTATATCTGCCATTGAAATTGAGTGGTGGTATACAAAAACTTGTTTCACTAATTCTTTCATTGTGGAAACCACATTTTGCTTTCAAAATATTTTGAGTATCTATTGTAAACATGATCCTTTAAAATAATTTTTGGATTTATTAGTCCCATCTTAAATGAACCCCATCTTAATATATGACTTCTCTTTAGAGAAGTAATGCAGTTTGAAAATCTGCATATACCCGTACTCGTGCTCTGTGATTATTTGATCTTCTTCGATCCTGTAAGGCTTTTGTCTGGTTTTGAGGTAATGACCATCCCGTGGACAATACTGATTGCAATGGTGTCCTCCAGAGTTCAGTGCACATTCTTTTTTTGAAAAGCTGACTTTGAAAAACTGACTTTCAATTCTTTACATATTGCGGGAAGGTAGAATAGAAGAGAAACTTTTGCCATATGATAAAGGCTGTTACTCTCTAATAAGTACAGCTTTTCAGTCTGAATTTGATTCTTATTTACTGTGCCAAAACCATATCATTATTATTTTTTTGAATTTCTGAACTACTTTGCAGAAATTGTGCAGCAGTGCACTTCTGGTTTGAAGGCTCTGCTGAAGATGGGACTTTTTTTAATTTACTAACTGAGCAGCTGTGTTGCAAGAAAACATCTTATTCCAAGACTGAGAGACAGGGAAATACACTTTTTGGGAATGACTGTTACAGCTGTGATGCAAACTGAAGGACACTTGCTAGCAGAGCAAGTCTGTATGGGAAAAGAAATTGAAATAGTTTGAATTAATCTTATTTTTTTCATAGAAGCAAAACCAGAAGTTGAAACAGAACTCGTGTAATTTGACAGTATTTTGACTGGACACAAGCAGCTTTCTTCAGTGCTCAGCAGTTCAATAAAGGAGAAAAAATAGTAGTCTTGCTATTCCAATAGACCTCAAAATATTGTCCATAGCTACAGCAGAGAAAAAGGAATAGATAAGTGTCATAAAATTACTTAAAATGATCTAATTTGTCCTGTGACACGAACACCTATTTGTTTGCAAAATCTAATGGGTGACTGAGTAGGAAAAAGGTGTTTCAAAATAGAGGTCAAACGCTGAAGTTCAAGATGTTATAAAAAGGCTTTTGCACATGGAAAATCTCTAGTCCGTGGACGGAGCTGGCAGGGAGTTGACAGATCTTTGCAGGAGTGGTCACTGCTATGAATTCCCAGCTGTGAAGTTACTCTGGCCTCCCAGGTACAACACTGACTTCCAAACACCTATAAATGTGCTAATTTTTTCATGCATACTTTTTCATTTGAATATTTTCCAGTTCGAGATTTTCTCTAGCTATGTAAGATGTCTGTAGCAAGATGCGTCTCAGATGCGGTCTGTTGCTAGCCGCATTTGCCTGTCTGAGTTAATGTGATGTTATTCCCCGTCTGCTTTTTGCTTTCTCCTACATAAAAAACTTTGCACTGAAGTGATACAGCCCTTATCCTCTGTTTGTAATTGCGAGAAAATGTATTACCATATTCTAGGAACACTTAACTCCATACAGTGTCTTGAATATGTGACAACACGTTCCAAGTGATGGTCAAAAGTAACCGCTCCCTTGGACTGCCTTGCAAGGAAGAAAGTTTTCTTTCCTTGTGATGCATTAAGATCCAGTTGGTACTCTTAAATATACATGAAATTAAATATATATTTCTTCCAAGGCAGGATTTTATATATATAAATAAATGTTTTCCAAGAAATGGTCCTTGCTTTGTCTTAGCAGAAAGGCCACAATTATTTTACCACAAATGGCATAAGTAAATGCAACCTAATTCTTTCTCCGTGACAAAGCCTGTGTGCCTACAATAATCCTTCTCCCGCTGTTCAGTTAGAGGTACGGTGTCTGGAGACAGGGAACATCCTAACTAAGATGCTGATTAAATGTCTAAGCGTTAGAAGAAATTTATTTATCAGTCAGTTTTCTTAGGTCGTATGTCTTTTGATTTAGTCTGCTAGTCAGTAAGACGAGGAATCTGTCAGATACGTGTATTTATACACAAAGGCGCAGGCACACACACTTGCTCAGTAGTGAAGTCCTAGTCTTTAAATGCAGAAATAAAAATCCTCAGTGTGGTATCGGGCATAAAATGTTTGCATAAGACTTAACACAGCAACAACTGGCAATAGTTCATTTAGATTTCATGCTAAATCCAGATGTCATTGTGGCAAGAATGAAATACAGGGAAGTCCAAAACGTGAACTGCTATTCCGCTGGAGCCTGGAGGGCAGCAAAAAGTTTCAAGAGGCACAATGGGAAATTTGCTTTGATTTAGCAGTTCTTGGCCCTGTCAACAAGTTACTAGTAAACAGAATCGAACTCTGTGGATGAAAATGCTATTTTAACATTTTAACATAACTCATGAAAATGTTATTTTAACAGGTGCCCTTAAAATGTTTAACAGGTTCTGATTAGTCCTATGGGGGATTTTTTTAAGAAAACCCGAGGAAATGGTTTAAGAGTTACAGATTTCCAGCTGATCAAAAAATCCGCACTAGACTATTAGCCTTTTAGAGATGCAGATGTGGAAAACAGGCAGATGTGGTAGCAATCAGCATGAGAGAGCAGTGCCAGCGTCATGAAGAGGTATCTCAGAGTCCTTTGCCTTTCAGGTGGTCCTGGTGTTCTCTGAGAAACATCTGCAGCAGGAATGCTTTTATACTAGTAGAAAGACAAATGTCCTAATAATTCTGAATTTTTGTGTTAAAACAGTTGTCTGAAATCTTTAGAAAATCTTTAATAGGGTAAATACATGTATTTTGGTGGCTCTTTTAGTGGAGTATGTTGTACCAGCTTTAAAAATAATATGAAAAAACAATTACAGTAGAACATTTCAGTTGCTGGACGCAGTGTAAAAAGCACTAATCTGCAGTGAGTAATACCATCTGAAGTTAGACCAGGTATCAACAGGAAATTTGCCATATGTATAGCTTCCTCCTTTGGATTTAGAGTCAGGGAGTAGGTTTCTTTCCAAGCTCATAAAAAATAGCTCTAACCAGTCTTCCGCAGACTGTAGCCCGTCTTTTCTTAAGGCTCATCTATATGCAGAGGTTCTGGTAGATTGACATTTAATTTGTTTGCACTAAATTACTTTGCATCAACATACAAGTCTTAAAAATCCTCTAGCATAGGGTGTCCTGTTTCACTCTGTATCTACCATTTTAACTGGCATAGCTGCCTTCTGCCTACCCTACTTGTTTTATTCTTTTTCTGGACACTCGAAACACTGCAGTTAAAAGTTTTCTGTCTCACTGTTAGATTACCCCTCTGTGGACTTTGCTTCCTCCACAGCTTTAGTGTGCTAAAAAAATAAGGCGGGGGGGGGGGGCATTCCTAATTCCGCAGTCCCCCTTGGGTACTGTCCTAATAAAAACCCAGCACCTTGTCAGCCAACCAGATTGAAATGAGGTTGTTTTATGCAGCTAGGCTGGCGATACCTCTCTAAGCCAAAAGATGTGTGGTTTTGTGGCATTTGCTTTTGTTGTTTATAGCCTGCTTTATCATAGTAAACAAACAAACAAGCAAAATAAAACCCTGCAGAGCTGCTCCACTGAGATGAGAGTACCTTTTCGAACAAGCTGTCTGTTCTATCCAGTAAAATTAGCTAAAGCCAACCAACTAGTTCAAAGCTACCAGCTGATGCTCATCAAGATCTGACCCCAGGTGAGTGTAGGCTGTGGAAGGGAGTGCGTTACTGGGGCTCCACCAGCTGCAGCTTCTCTCCTCGGCCACAGCACCTAGCTGTGTGCTCACAGCTGCTCCTCTCTAAAGTAAAAAATACATTAATTTATTCCAGCAGGATGACTAAGACTACAAAGGTGGGTTTTACTTCTTGCCAAGGTACACATATCGTAGCTCATCTGCTAAACAGTAAGTTGCTTAGCAGAAGTAACCAGGATGTGGGTTCGGGGTGTCAAGCTGATCTAAAAGAGGCTGTTTCTCCTCGCTGCTGCCCTGAACTTGCCTTCCTCCTGCCCTGGCACTTCACTGACTGTCAAGAGCTGCTTCAGGAAGCTAAACTGGCAGAAGCTGGTTTTTTCCAGCTGGTATCTACAGGTGTGAGTGAACCCCAGAGTGAGCAGGAAGGGAGAATAGGGGACGTGGGGCAGGGACTGCCACTTAGCTGGGTTTCAGTGCACGAACATTGTAGTTTCAGGCACTTCTTGTTCTGTGTAAACATGATGTAAAGAACCTGGTTTTCCTCGCAAGGGCAGTGCCTCAGGTTAGGCTCCTTGGGGCAATCTTCAAGTATATCTGTGACTCACTCTCTGCTGTTTCCTACCCCCCAATCTTTCCGTGTGGTTTTTACACCTGTGTCTCATTAGAAATATTTTTCCTATTCCTTTTCAAACCCTTCACTGCCTCTGAAGATTAGCTTAGCTCCTCCGGCTTTGGTATCACAAGTATTCACTGCTGACCCCTTGCTGTATTCTTTTTTTTCTCTTTGTATGTCTGGTTTTGGACATTAAACTTCTTGTGGTTTTGAGTCAGTCTGGGAAGCTATGGGAGAAGTAACTGATTCTTTAGAAATGTTGCAGAGGTGTGGGAGACTAGCAGTGCTGCTTTTCTGTGTGGTTTTTTTTTTTTTAAACTACAGCAGCAGAAACCAGCCATAGTTCATGTCTTGCGAAAGAATGTATTTTGTGGGAAGAAGGCAGGAGAGGTGGTGTTTGAGTGCATGGGTTTGTGTGTGCATCCATTGTGCTGGGGTACAATGAATTACTTGTCTCTGATATGATAAACTGTTATTGCAGATTTAGAAGTGCTTCATAATACGCAAGGCATAGTAGAGACAGAACAAATCTCCCCAAAGGCTATATTAATATTCATTACAGAGTTAACAGCATTACAACGCTCCAAAACAGACATGATATATAGAGAAGAAACTTTGTGGGGGTTGAATCTGAGGACTCTCTGATCTAAAAGTAGCTGCTGCACTTTTGGAGCTGAAGAATCTTGGCAGCAGGAGTAACAGCACTTCTCTCCTTCCAGCCATTAAAAGGCAAGTAAAATATAGCATTGCAAAGCCTTTATATTTTGAGCTCCATAAATTCAATTGGAAAAGATATGCAGGTCTCCCGGCACTGACTCTAGGCAACCTGTCATGAAGCCCATAGAAACTCAAGTGATGTGCCATAACCTGGCAGTTCTGGGGTCTCTCAAAACCAGCTTGCAGAACATCTTCTCTATGAAGTACCTCCCTCAATGTGTGCATGTCGCCTGTGTTAAGCTAAATCTTACATACTGAAACCACTGCTCTGGTTAAAAGAAAGCTGTTCTCTGTTTATGCGTCTTTGAATTTGTGCAGCATTCTTAATGTTAACAAATGTTTTATTTGTAGCGATGGTCTTGTGAAGTAAGCAGTAGCCTTTTACAGACAGAAGGTGACTAAAATGGAGCAACGTGTTCCTAGAAAAACTGTGTCACTAGAAGAGAAAAGGGACTGTTTCCACACCAGTGGTTGGAATAGGAGTTACTGGGGATAAATGAGCTCCACACAGCAGAGGATGAGGGAGTGTAGATGGTGTTTCTTCTGCGCCAGGCCACTGCATATCTGGTTCAGCTCTAAAGCAAGGTGGTGGTGATAAACTCACAAATAATGAATAAATAAAATCTGTGCCATATTATTCCATCATTTTTACATGATCTAGTTGCAAAATACATAGTATCCCATACTGTATATAAGTATTACTCCTTTTTTTTGTTTACCTGAATGTGATATTGATATAAATTTAGCTAGGAGTTGAAGCTAGAGCTCAGGTGCTGGCTTCATTTGAGCCAATACTTAACATAGCAGTAAATTTCAGTCTTACTGAAATGACATATTATTACATTTGTTTAGTAAGCTATGTTTCATTCTCTTGGCCTCATTGACTGCATTTCACAGATTCTCAGTATTATGGCTTATTTTCATTTTGTAATTGAAAATGTGTGTGATTCCAAATGGGCTTTCATGCATCTTGACCTCTTTGGCATCAACTCAGCCATATTTATTAATTTTTAATTCCTTTAATGTAAAAGTAGGCATTCCGTTTGATGTTTGCTTTGTGCTGTCTCTTCGGTATAGCAAAAATTAGAGAGAAAAGTCAGAGATTATCTAATACTAGCTGTAAGTTTTATAAATAAGGCCTTAAACACTGCGTTTTCTTGTAGTAATAAAGGTGGGTTAATTAGTTTTACTCCTCTATGGCAAAGTGAGCTGAGTGGTAGGTGGCAATCAGCTCTGATCTGATGGGTTTCAGACCCAAGGGACTAAAGCTGTTCAATGATTGGTTTGGGGGTTGTTTATTTTTAAAGTGAGTAATTGTCTAGGCTGGGTCTTTGTAAGGTGTATTTTTGTCTGTTTAAGTGTGGTTAATACGGTCTGTCTCTTCAGTGGAATCAGTCTGCGTTACATGGATGAGCAACCATAGTTTAGTAGCTGATACTAAATATTTCTGATTGCTTCAGAACTATGACTAATATCAGGCAGAGCAAAATAAAAGGGAAATAACTAAAATTTTTAAAATACAAAAAACCCCAGACAGACAATGCACTTAAGATTACTCTATTTGTAAATTGTATGGTACTTCCACGGAGAAAATACAGGCTGTTCTTAGTTTGTGCTTTAATAATAATTATTTTTAATGGAAAATTAAAAAAAATAAGTTCAGAAATGAGCTGAAGAGGAACAATGTTTGCAAATTACTTTAAAAATACTATTTGCTGTAGTGTAAGATGAGTGTTCATCTTCCTGTCTGCCAGCGATGATGAGGGTTCAAATCGCAGAGGTCATTATGATGGGAGAAATTCCTGCTTTTCTTGATGGCCTCAGACTGTTGTTAGCGACAGTTGCAGCATCCCAGAGCAACAGTGTTTGGTTCAAGATTAAGATTTGTGTCTCCACAAAAGCGCTTGCCTATTTGGCAGTGTCAGTTAAAAAATTCAGCCAGGAAAATAAATGCTTCACATCTAACAAGTTCACTTGAAAATCATCAAGAGTTACATAAATAATATTGTTTTAAATTTTTCCTCCACATATCTTAAGAGAAGTGTGGTCGCTAATCCTGCCAGACATGCCAAAAGTGTATGGTGAAAAGCTTATAAACAGCTCAGCAGATGGATTTCTTAAAATGCTACATTATTCCCACTTCAGAGCACAGTATTTGCTGGGTTTGTTTATCTGCCTCATCTGCACTCCAAAAAGTCTCTCTAGGCCAGTGCTGACACTTAATTTTAAACCAGCAATGACACTGATGCATAAAGTTTTGGAGGCTAAAGTTTTTTCCCCCAAATAGATTGCACTGTCTATATACATTATAAATATTTAGCTCAGGGAGCAGGCAGGGTCCAGTCCAGATCACTGCCAGTCCACAAATAAGTAAGTGTTAATCTAACTTTGAAAGGGAAAAAAATTGCTTATTACGTTTATAAAAATAAAGATGAATGTCTCTTCTCACTTTGTTTTAAAAAAATTTGAAGACAGACCTGTGACAAAGCATACATAGGAGTATCACTTTATCACCATTTAATTTATGGAAGAGCTTGTGGAAATAGCAGTGAACACACAAAAAAAAATGACTTTGTACTTCCATCTGTTGAGTACCAGCCACAAAAGAGGTGTCTTTGTGTTAAATCCGTGTTGTATGACATAAGGCAGTCAAGCTGTTAGTGAGGGAGAAACAGATTAAACAACTTGATAAGAATCCCTGTACGTGCTGAAAACAGCTTCAGATGACAAATTTGAGGAGTGAAAATTATAAATACTTTACAATTATAACGACTCAAAGAGAGATTTTAAATAAGAGTTGCTATTTTCTTAGAATTCATTCAACCTGATATGAAGCCAACATTTTGGAGAGGTTAAGATAACAAATAATGAACTTCTAATTTTACAATTGATTCCCTGCAAAATCAATTACACTTCGAAGTACACTATTCTAGAAATAATAACATGGTTTTATTATTGTAGTTTTATAAATTTTCTTTTCAGAGCCTAAAGAAACTGATTTTTTAATTTTTATTTTTCTGTATAAACCTTCTGGGAATATAATACGTTGTAAGCATATTGTTTTATAAAGAATTTGGGGAGTGAGGGATTAAACCACATTGCTAGAGCACCAGTAATGAAATAGAGACTGTAGGCATAGGAACTGAATTACATTTGTGAAAACTGTTTTAATAGTTTCAAAAAAATCCTGAGTGCTATAAATGTATCTGAAAATTCCAGTAGAGAAGAAACTATTTCTAGTGCTGTATTTAGAGATACATATATTTGTCATCCATTTGCTGCTGTTGGTTAGTATGGGTGGAGCATGCTTTCCTCTGGAAGAGGAAAAAGTCTTAATGCTCAGAATTTAAATACTCATTTGAAATGACAGCCTGTTGGCTTTTTCAGGCCACCTTGGAGCTATAGCGTTGCCATGCTGGGGAACAGCTTAAAACAAAGCCCTGACCTGGTGGAACTAAGACAGTTGAACTTGAGTGTTGCCCCTTGCAAGCTTATCTTGTCCCATCCCAACACTGTCTAAAATAATTTTGCGACATATCTACCACACTAGAGAATGACCATGTGTGCCAGGTGGGTAAATGCCAGTACTAATGGAGCAACTAAAGAGCTGTCCGAAGGCATGAGCAGTCCTCGAAAGCACTTGTTGAGCTCCCTTCACTACTTTTATTTTGACACTACTTTATCACACCTGAGTGAATGATACTCCATATTCTTTAACCTCTATGTCTCAACAGAGCCTGTCTGCTGTGACATAGAGGTTAAAGGATGTGAAGAATATGGAGTAGCCTTCAGATACTACTCCTAAGGTTTCAAAGCACACTTCCAGGGATCTCATTTCCTGCCTAGTAGTCCCTCCAAAGTTGATCTTCATGATGGAACTGCCTGTCTTCTGGTGCATAGGGCTGTTGCCACAAACTCTCTGTACCTTAACCAGGGGGATACTGAAAATAGTATCTTCAACATAAGAGGAAAAACAAATCAGATTCATTTTCATTTAGCTTTTCTTCACTGCTGTGGTCCATTCTGTAGCCTGGTTTTTTAATAGTTATTTTTATAGCAAAAACCTATATTCAATTTCAATATTCTTATTCATGGTTTTTATGCAAGTTTTGCAAATTATCACATCCTTGCCAGCATCTTTCTTCCTAAAACTTCAGGCTCTCTTTGTAGCTATCGCTGATCTCGTGACCCCAATTGCCTTAGAGTTTAGACTTCCTGGTGCTTTTATCTCGTCTTTTCCAGGGCCCTAGGTTANTTTTCCTTAATCTTTCTCTCCCCATGTTCTGGAAGAGTCCCTGGAAGCTGTCCTCTTGGCCCTTCTTTTTCTTCTTCTACAGCTAAAGGGAAAATATGCAAATTTCACCCTCTGTTCTGTGTGAGCTAAGATGTTAGTGTTCATGGCCAAGTCCTGATCATCTATCACTGTTACTATTATAATTTCCTTGACTGACAGTCTATATATCTGGGGGCTAAATTTTGCAACACCTTGACACATGCTCATCAATTTCCTCAGACTAGATGTGTCCTGTCTTTTTTTTGTGGTGGTGTTTCCCAGCTGGTTAATAAGTAGGACTGCCTCAAACAAAATAGTGAGGGACTTTCTCCGGTCCATTACCAGTCATTAATATGGTCTTGGCTCCACTGTTTTTCCAGACGTGTTGTTAATACTGAGTCCTCCTACTCTCTGGTTGAGCTCCTAAGACTGCCGGTCTTAGATCTATGCTCAGATTCAGCTCATGTCTTGTATGCAGTACTGTCCTGCTTTTCTTTTCCTGCCGGGAAAGAGTCCTGGATTCCCATTGCCTTGCTCTTATCTCTGTGTAGTATTTCTACACAAATTGTGTGGGTTTGGGAGGAGGTTTTCTGGTTTTATTCAAGTGAATTGTGGTCTGTGATTTTGTAGGATGAGTGTGCAGCTTTACAGAGGAGCTCAAAGCAGTTTAGAGAACAGGATCTGATACAGAAATAGGTAGTAACAGTAATAGAATACTTTTAAAAAGCCACTGCAAAACATATTCAGATATTTTGGGTTTTTTGTCAGCTTTGCACATTAACTGCTCACTGTCGCAACAACATCTGACTGTGCTTAGTGAGTCCTCGTTTATTCCTTTGCAGGAAAAGTCATTATTCATTGCCTGGCTAGATTTACTATACTAGTTTATCACTTAATACAAATGTGAAACACAATTGGGGGGGGGGGGAAAAAAGTGTACTTAAATTTGTTGTCTGTAATGCCAAATGAAAAATTCTTTGTTTTGTAGCTATTTGTAAAGTTTTCTGCATACAGGCAACTTGTACTGTGCATCCAGCTGTTACGTGTTCAACAGTTCTCACATGGGAAGAGAGTAAGGAATTGTCTTACAGTGCTCTGACACTTTGTGGATTTCTAATTAGATGACCCAGACAGAGTCATCAGCTGTAAGTAGCGCTCTGCTAATTTGATGAAGTTCTGGGCCCACAGTTTGTTGAACAAATATATCTCTTTGCAGAAACCACAGGCGCTTCCCCAGTAGACAGCAGTTGTGCTTGGGTGCAGTGAGTAAAAGGAAAGAGAGGAAAGAAGAACAATGCATTATGTGTGTGAAACAAAAAATAGCAAAAAAACCAAAATCTGTCTGCCTTGCATGATGTCTTCATAGAAGGCAATTGTTCCTGCAAAGCTTTTCCTCTCTTCACCTCCTTATTCTGTTGCTGGAATGTCAGCCCACTCAGAGGCAGGCTTGGCTGTTTTGACAAAAGAGCATTTTATTTAATTATTAGTATTAAGAAATGGGCTTTGCTTGTTAGATACCTTATTTAAAAACTAGTTTTTACCTAGGTATTTAGAGAAGACAGGAGTAAATTCATCTTAGCATCACTTTTTGTTTGCCCAATAACTTGGTCCAGTGGTATGTTTTAGTTACATCCCCATGTAGTCTAATACCATCTGGTGAGCTTTGAGGAGAGGTAAACATATAGTGACATATTTGCAGTGTTTCAGAACTGGGAGAAAAATAAATATTTCAGTATTCGGCCAGTGCCAGGTAACTAGTGAATTCCCCAAACCTGAGCCAACTGTGCTACTGCTTCCATCAGATCTGTATGTCTCCCTCTTGCAGATCTCTGAACATTGTGACCAAGGACAATGAAAAGGCTGAGGTACTTAATGCCTTCTTTGCCTCAGTCTTTAATAGTCAGACCAGTTATCCCCAGGGTATTCAGCCCCCTGAGGTGGAAGACAGGGACCGTGAGCAGAAGAAACCCCCCACAGTCCGGGAGGAAGCGGTCAGCGACCTGCTGCGCCACCTGGACGCTCACAAGTCTATGGGGCCGGATGGGATCCACCCGAGAGTGCTGAGGGAGCTGGCGGAGGAGCTTGCCAAGCTGCTCTCCATCGTTTATCAGCAGTCCTGGTCAACGGGGGAGGTCCCGGATGACTGGAAGCTAGCCAATGTGACGCCCATCTACAAGAAGGGCCGGAAGGAGGAGCCGGGGAACTACAGGCCAGTCAGCCTGACCTC
>WAAD01026880.1:51095-129810 GCA_013389945.1 Fregata magnificens | reverse complement strand
GTGTCCAGAGAAGGGCAACGAGGCTGGTGAAGGGACTAGAAAACAAGTCTTATGAGGAGCGGCTGAGAGAACTGGGGTTGTTTAGTCTGGAGAAGAGGAGGCTGAGGGGAGACCTTATCGCTCTCTACAACTACCTGAAGGGAGGTTGTAGGGAAGCGGGTGCTGGACTCTTCTCCCATGAAACTAGTGATAGGACGAGAGGAAATGGCTTCAAGTTGCGTCAGGGGAGGTTTAGATTGGACATTAGGAAGAATTTCTTTACTGAAAGAGTGGTTAGGCATTGGAACAGGCTGCCCAGAGAGGTGGTGGAGTCGTCTACCCTGGAGGCGTTCAAAAAAGGTGTAGACGTGGCACTCCAGGGTCTAGTTTAGGAGTCATGGTGGTGTTAGTTGATGGTTGGACTTGATGATCTTAGAGGTCTTTTCCAACCCAATGATTCTATGATTCTATGATTCTATGATCTCTCATAATAACATCTAGCATCTTCCAGTACTTTTGCTGATGTTTGATCGTTACAATTCGGAAAGAGTCTAATACAAGCCCAATGAATTCACTAGATTAGGCCCTAATCATTTCAAGACAGATGGGCACAAATTAGATATCACAGGGTTGAGGACCATGTAAGTATCTAGCTAAATGTTTAATGATACAAAATATTAAAAACTAGCTCTCCCATAGGCAGTAAAATATGAGGAGTAGAAAGCTGCCGAGTGACATTTAATTGTAATGCAAGTGGCTTCAGGATGTGAAGAGCAAACACTTTTGGGCTTATGTGGTGAAATAAAGCTCCATAATAACTACAAGACTTTATTCCCAATCTGGGAATGAATCGTTTAATGGCTTTCCACTTGGATGTGGGTCCTTTTTATTTAGAGAATATAAAATCCTCTGCCTGTGGTGCAGGCAATTCCCTAGGAACCACTAGAAATTTGAAATAAATGATCACAGGACCATGTCGTTCTCCACAGTTGTATCAATTTCAGCTTTCCTTTCTTAACGAGGTCTGTCCTGTGAGCACAAAACACTTTGTGTTTAACTCTGTCTCTCAAAGCTAAAAACCATGTAGTCATAGTTGGATAGCTTCTGAAGGGCATCAGCATGGATTAGTGAGGTAGTCTCTGTCTTTGCTGTTCCCTGTTGATTAGTGAAAATCTACATTTCCTCCTGACATGCTTGTTCCTGCTGAAATGCTATGTTGTTTTTATATCTACATATCGACTAGTTTCCTTTCATACTATCAAACTGAAGGAATTAACTGTCTGGGAATAGATACTCCCAGATAATATTAATATTAAATAAATATAATTATTTTTTAAATTAAATATTATGTATTATCAAAAGTTTTTTCTTTTTGTAATCTTACAAATGAATAACATAAACACTACTGCCTCCTTCATTTCTTTGCTTTTCTGTTAAACTGTCTCTCTCTGGCTGTTGAGAATATGGAGATACTTCGCAAAAAAAAAGGGCAATCTGGAAAAGTCCTTCTCTTAAAAGGCAGTCCCTCAGCTCCGCAGACTTGGGAGTATAACTTTCAGTTGGTAACAAGTTCAAAAATAAATCACATCATATAAACATATAAAACACAGTATTAGGATAAAAGTTTGCATATGTGTAATAAATCTGATACCAAGCTGCACGCAGCCTTTCCTAAATAGATGTCTCTTGTAATTACATTTCTTCCCACTTATATTAAAAGGTTTAGTATTTCAACCTCTTCAATATGTTTAAAGTTTCAAAATGTTACTGTGAGTGCCAGCTCCTCTTAGGAGGAATCTGAAACCATCTCAAGTGTTTTCTAACCTGCCGTGTGAAGGCAAGAAAGCTTTTAAAGCATTTCTTCGGAGCTGACACGTGGTGGTGGAGTGTAGTGGAAGGTTGACTTCATGCAGGTGAGCAAACTGAGTCTGAAAGCCTGGGGTGCATGACTGCAGCATCTCTTGGCTTTTGCTGTCTGTGGCTTTTACAGTTACGTCGCTATTCCTACTTTTGTTTGTCTTGATCTTAAAACATTTACTGTGATAATTAAACAGCAACGTTTGTATTTGTTCAGGACTGTGTTACATTTAAGAGAAGTACACAAAATAATTTTTCAGAATGAAGAATTGGACTATTTAAAAAAATACTATAATTTAAGATCATGTTGCATGGAGTATTTTCCCCAAAATAAATTCATTCTTATGTTAACTTTACAAGCCTATTACTAGTGCCTTTATTGGATACACCAGAGAGGCAGACTGACTCAGGAATTACATCACCAGCCGGCCTTTTCTCCATTGCAGAGTTCCTGTGTGACCTTGGGTAATTAGTTAACTTTTGTATGCTTCATTTCCCCACCTGTGAAGCAGGGAGAAAACCTCTTCCTAGCATTACAAATGTCTGAATACAAATACACCAAACATCGTGAGGCCTGTAGATACTACAGTCTAGGTTAAAACAAGGGCACTATTGATCAGAGAATATGCACCTTTTAAATAAACAGTTTTTTCAATGAATAATCCAAAATAAGGATTGTTTTAATGTAGTTAACTGTACAATTGGTCTCATTAGACCTAATGAAGTTCATTTCCATATCAACTTGGAAGTTTGTTTTCCTGTGGGGACACTTGGTTTTAGGCTGCTGAACTGAAACTGTATTAATTTTTCCATGAGAGCAGTTGGAGATACTCTTCTTAATGCATGTCAAGTGTTCAGTGGCTGGAGGGAGCTGTAATTTTTAATCTGGCTTCTCGGCTTAGTACCTTTTCAGAGGTTAATACCTGTGTTGCCAGGTGGTTTGTACTGTGGGTTGTATGTGTTTCCATAAGTAACTGGGGAGTGGTTTAAAAAGATGAATTGATGTCGTTAACAAATCAAGTGACAAATGAGTGCGCAATAAATCTTCTGTTGCATTTTTTTTTGTTGGAAACTATGTTTATTAATTAATGCAAAACAAATATGTTCCACAGCAGGTATGGTGAACATAAAGCTAGCCTGTGGAACAGATAAATTAATGACAAAATATTTTAAACATTTATACAGCCTGCTGCTAGTTATTTTCTGAGATTTTCACAAAGTGACTGTATGCCTAATTTACTTTAAATTAAACAGGATTGAGGCACTTGGGCGCTGCAAGTTTCTGCCAGTCACCGATCTGTATCTTTTAGAACCTGAAAACTTAAAAATATCCGACACTACCTGATTTCCTTATTTAGTGCCTCATGCAGAGCGTTACAGGATCTGAAATTCTCAGTTCCTTTCCTCATAACACTAAATAACACTTTCTTCCATGTAGAAATGAAGATTTTGAGAATAAAACACTACTTAATCAATGGCCTGGAAATTGTCTTTTTCAATCTACAGTTTATATGCACAAAGCAGCCCAGATGGTCTGTTCTTCTACATTGGGGGAAAGGATGAATAGCAAAGCTTTGGTGCTAATCACCGATACAGCCCATCGATGACAATATTCAGTACAAAACACAGTTGTAAGAGGCCTTCTTGAGTTTTAATTGCGTTTGTGAAATCCTCTGACCTTTGCACCTTCCTGTTCACTGAGGTGAAGTCTGATCGTACCCTACTGCCGCGGTGATCTGGGAGGAACTCAGAGAGGTATCTTTTGTATGCCTTTAGTAAACCAAAAGTGCATAAAAGTATTACATGATAACTGTTCTTCAGCAGGTTGTATAAAGGCTTAAACAGCCAATCAAGAATCAAGCTTTCTGTCACTATGAGCCATTAGAGCCATCTTTAATCACATGTAATACCTTGTGATTAAAGAAGTTTTGAGTCACAAAATTCAAGTTCACTTGAAGGTCTTCATGTAGGATTGCACTCCATCTTTGTCATTGTCCTAACAACAAACTAAGCGATACTGACACAGAAGTGTCATGCGAGTGAATTCTTACCCCACACTAAATATTGAGTTCCCCCATCTGACTGTAATGAAGTATCACCTTTTAAAAATACTTTTGAAACTTGGAGAAGTGTAGAGTAGAGGTGAGGTGGGGAGCAGGGATGATGCACCCTCTCCCCAGGGAGGGCCAGCAGGCTTGCATGTGGTTCCCCACCATGGGATGGAGGAGTGAATGTCCCTTACCATCACCATTGCAGCTGTACTCTCTCCCAAGCAGCTTAAGAATAATCCTAATGAATTTATTTTAAAAATTACCATGCAACCCAGTAGTCTTCATTACTTAAAATTTGGGTGGGTTTAATTTTTCTTGTGAGGGAATACATATACATATAGGCCGCACCTCGAGTACTGTGTTCAGTTTTGGGCCCCTCAGTACAAGAAGGACACTGAGGTGCTGGAGCGTGTCCAGAGAAGGGCAACGAGGCTGGTGAAGGGACTAGAAAACAAGTCTTCTGAGGAGTGGCTGAGGGAACTGGGGTTGTTTAGTTTGGAGAAGAGGAGGCTGAGGGGAGACCTTATCGCTCTCTACAACTACCTGAAGGGAGGTTGTAGTGAAGCGGGTGCTGGACTCTTCTCCCAAGAAACTAGTGATAGGACGAGAGGAAATGGCTTCAAGTTGCGTCAGGGGAGGTTTAGATTGGACATTAGGAAGAATTTCTTTACTGAAAGAGTGGTTAGGCACTGGAACAGGCTGCCCAGAGAGGTGGTGGAGTCGTCTACCCTGGAGGCGTTCAAAAAAGGTGTAGACGTGGCACTCCAGGGCCTAGTTTAGGAGTCATGGTGGTGTTAGTTGATGGTTGGACTTGATGATCTTAGAGGTCTTTTCCAACCTAATGATTCTATGATTCTATGATATAAATAAAAAATTTGCGTTGATTGGTATTGCATGCAATTTTTGGCTTGAATTGGGGAACAGGCTGTAAAGTGGCTGGTTTTACAATGACTGTACACACAATTTATTTGCAAGTGAAGGCCTAATTTCGGGCACTCGTTAGCTTTCTCCCTGCGTGCCCTGCATTCATGTTGCAAAGCCTGTGTCAGTCACGCATCTCTCCTGGCTGCTGGCACCCTGCTCCACAGCCCCTTTTGCATCTATTCTGGGAAGAGCCATCTATGTCACTGTGCACTTGGGGGGTGGCCCAGCCGAGTTTTCTGTAATTTAAAAAGAGGAAAGTAGGCTGTGCTGCAAATCCCTGGGGTGTGGATACTGGGAAGGTGTCGGCATAACCTCTGCGGGCTCAGAATCAGGATCCTGTAGGATTAGGAACTTGTCTCACAGCGTTTTGGGTTACAGGCAGCAGGGCCAGGAGGCCAGCCAAGATTTGCTCAGACAGCACGTTTTGGGACATGTTATGTTTATCGATGCTTTACTGTATGCTCCTAAGTGGTCTTCATGTACAATAGTAAGAAGAAAAATTGGAGAAACATTCTCATGTCTAAGAAATGTTACCTCTTTCCTGGTGGTTTGAGATTTATTGGGCAGATTTGCATGCAAGAGGTGTTTTTAGCCTTCTCAACTTTCAAATTCAGAAGAACAGAATAGGCCTTTCCAAGGTTTGTAGGGAGTGGTAGTTGATAATTGCTGCTTTTCTTCCAGGGAATTTGACCAAACTGAAAAATACACAGTTTTAGATTTCAAGGAGGTACTTCAATTTTAAACCTACTGTATCACCTAAAGGATTTAAAATATGCCCATTTTAACTTCTTATGTAGATTTGTATAGAAGGGGACAAGCTCTGTTATTGCTTTAAATTTTGATTGTGGTTTACTTGAGTTGTGAATAGATCTAGGTCAGCAGAAACATTAGCAACTAACCCAACAGATTTTTTGGGTATTACAAAGCCATTTTTTGAATGCTAAGATAAAATATTCAGGATGGGTGAGGGAAAGATTGTAATTTTATTAGAAAAAGCACTGTCTTCTCTATGGAGCAGGGGCAGCCAACTGAGGAGAATGAATTAGTCGTGGTAGCTGCGTAACATCTCTAACTGTGGCATGCTGTAATCTGTGGACACATATATATGCAAATGTCAAAGCCATTAACTAGACAGTTTACAAGACTCACACGTGTCCCATAGGCAGCAGTCTGTTTCAGAACTACGACCCTATTCCTTCATCCGTAGGACGGCTGTCCTGGTCATATCCTGGTAGTTACCTGCCAAGGTAGAAAATAAATGCTGGAGTGAGGCTGACTGTACCTACTGGAAATGGTATAAGACATCCCACAACACATATCCAAATCTCAGCGTGAAAACCTGCTGCAGTTCTTCATTGTTGAGCTCTTTGAATACACATTTCTTCTTTGTACTAATTTAGTAAGCTTTTTATACATTATACTATGTGTCGGCACTTGGCTATCATCTTTGATTGTGCACCTTGATGTATTTTCCAATTAAATATTTTTTTGCAAATATTAAGCATGCACTCAAAACCCTTTTAGCAGCACCTTTCTGCTCAGCTCATGCTAAGCAATTTTAAATGCCACGTTCAGATGCCTTCTGGGCTGCATGTTGTGATCCGTGCCATACCACAAGTCTCACTTGCTGACCGCTAGTGCTCTCTGTTCCCCAGGCATCCCAGTCACTACTCCACAGCCCAACTGCTCATGGCGCTCCCAAGTTCCTTGGTGCTATTGTTCAGCTACAGTAATTACTTGTATTGTGTTAGGTTTTCATCTGTTTACTTTAGCCAGTAAATGGCTAATTATTTACTACAGAATTCTCTGCCATGAATAACTGAATACCCTGTAAGTCCTACTATTTCAGAACAAACTTAAACCTTTCTCTGTACGTGCTTTTCTCTTATAACAAAACCACAGACATGTGCAAGATAAATTCTTCTGATCCTGGATATGCGGTGAGAAAAGAGATTATGGATTAATATTGTTTGATCTGTCTGTAATCTGTCTCTTTGAATTTATGTGTGTTTTTATTAGGTACTCAAAAGTTATATTGAAGTGTATGATTATAGGGCAAGAGAAAAGAAAATCAACGGCAGAATGGAATAGTTATTTCTCCTCTACCATCATCACCAGGAATTAATTATCAGAGCTATGTATTCAAGGAGATACAGGTCCCATTTTAGAGCTGTTTCCCTGAAGACCCACAAATCCGAGGTGTCCTCCTCCTCGGCATCGTGTGCTTTCTCTCACTTGATTGGTCTGTGCCATATCCCAATTAGTTGTACACGGTTGATTTTATTATTCTGTGGCCTGAAATGGAGAGTGAGTGATTTATTTATTTTGGGTCACCCTTATAGCATCTTCATGAAAGTTTAGCAATTTAAGTGCAACATCTTGTAGGAAGAATGGCAATTTTAAGTTTATGGGCTTTTTTTCTATTGAGGAGTTTAAAATTTTTAAAAAGGGATAAAAGCTTTAAAAAGTTGTTTGACAGGAGCCGCTATGAATAACTTCCAGAAGCAGCTAAAGTTACAGCTTTGGGCCTGCTTTAGTTATGTTCAGGGAGGTAAACATGCAGTTTTCCTTCACTTTGTACAAACAGCGTGATAAATATAGTCTGTTTTAATTTGCCTGTCTTGATGAATGGCATTTCAGTTTTTCATTTACAAATTGCAAAGGCATGGCATGTTGAGTTGTTGGAATAATTGTGGCTTTCAGAAGAAAAGAATAAATGAAAAGAGAATGGCTTTTTAAGACTGTTATTATGCAAAGACTGTGGGAAGCAACGTTACTGTTATAGTCCTTTTTGGTGCATCTATTATATAAATGCTCACTATTCTTTAATTTGTTGCAAGTTGAATAATCTGACTTGTTAATGCTCACTGACAGCTTGAATGCTCAGCAGTACATCAGCCCGAAGAGATGTCACCGTTTGTGACTTGGATACTGCTTGCTTAAATAAAAATGGTTACTGAGTTTGGGGTTTTGTTTGCCATACCCAAAGACATACATTCCCTGAGAACTCCTATGGTATATTTTTCAGCTGTTTAAGTGTGGCATCAAGTGTCTGTCCCATTGCTCGCACCAAGTTGGGTGCGTTTACCTTGCGCTTCATTGCATGACGCAGCGCTGCACAACGTTCGTTTGTACTATTTATAGACCGATATTCTTTGAGCCACAAAGTTCTGTTTTAAATGACATAGTCTAATGACATAGTCGGAAGTGTCCAACTTCATATGTAAGGAAGCAATTAAGCCTTTGGGAAATTAGCCGTCAGTTAAAGCATGACTCTTCTTAAATTGCTTCTAAGTAACTGTGAGTTAAGTTCATCAAGATGAGAAATTCAGCAAGTAACAGCAGAGTTTGATCTTAAAAAGGCTTTTGTTTCCATAGTGGTTAGCCTCTGTAAGATGAAATCAGTGTTATTAGCACTGCCTGGCACATGTTTAAACCGTCTCTCCAGCTTAATCAGCAGTAGTTGCTATGATCAATATGCAATTATTGCAAGTAAAACAAGTTCCTAATGAACTTGGTGAATCAAATAGGTGTCCAAATTTATTTCTATCCCATTTAAATCAGTTTTTCAAGGATTTTTTGTCTATTTTGTACTAAAACAATTATTTTGTGTTTACGCGTCTACAGAATGATATGGTCTACATCTGGAATATGTATTTACCCAGCTCTTTTTTAGTGAAGTCTCTTAAAAAAATTTGTTTCCCCATGCTGCTTTATGGGCAGACTGAAATACAAAACCATTTTGGATGTCCTGTTTGAGACATCTAGAGCCCAAGAACGTAGTGGCCACAGATTTCAAAGATTTTTTAATTTTATTTTTATTTCAAATGAAGTTGCAAATGCTTTGTATCTTCACAGATTAAGCTGTACTGTCTCAAGTTGATGATCCGCAAAACACAGATATCAACAAGTCATCAAAGTCCACTTCCAAAAATTCAGGCTCAGGTCACACACCGGACATGTCACAGGGTATTGATGAAGTCTGGAAGTGAAAGGAGGGTTGTGCCTCCTGGCTGCAGCCCTTAGGAAAGACTTGTTTGAGTGTATCTGCTGGCTTTGAGGTGCTGGGGGATGCAGGTTGGGAGGCAGAGGGAGTCCCAGCTGCATGGAGGTAGCTGGGGAGCTGCAGGATAGTTGCGATGGCCATGGGGCCGGGGATGGTGGGGGCTTTGGTGGCCAACGATGGACCCTGGGGCTGCACAGGGCAGAGGGCAGCTCCACAGGCCCTGGCTCTGAGTGCTGCAGGGGTCTGCGTGACCCCCGAGCGGGGAATGGTGGCTGGGGACTGGATTTGCTGGGGAGGTGGGCTGCTTGCTGGCAGGGTGGAGGGGATGCAGGGACAACATAGGGTGACCCAGGCTGATGGAAGCAGCTGCTACTGCTTTCTCTTTCTCTCACAGCTCTTCCTCCTCAATTACGCTGGTCTCAGCTGGCCTTGGCTGCTCAGTCCGCTCATCCCTTATGGGCAGACTGACGATACGAGATCATCCTGTTCTCTGTTGATTTAGGGTATAGTAATTGGCAGGTATAAAGATACCTGTGAGTTATGAATGGAAAACACCCCCTTGGTATTCTCCACGGATATGGATGTGTAAAGTATTGTATCAACGAAAGCAAATTATCCTGAAAAATGGAGCACTGGCAACAATGCTATTAAGAGCAAATTATACAGGCTTACCCTTTCTGAATAGAAGTGCCCCTAGCAATATCATTTGTCCAAATTGCAGACTATGCGGTCTAAATTTTAAAAGGCACTTCAGTATTCCTAAACTGAGGAATTATTCATAGCATAATGTACATGTGAACTATTTTTAGAATGTGCAGACTAGAGACTATGCATTTTACATTTACTTGGGGATTTAGACTCTATTTTATACTGTGTAGCATGGAGTGAGTTCTCTGTTGAAATGTCTTGGCCTCCTCCTCCTCAGAGGAGGAAAGTAGAAAATACTGTGCCTTGCTGCTGTTTTCAAACCATACAGGTATTTTCTATGTTATGGAAGGACAGAAATACTGCCTTAGTCTACTTAATTAATTTTCTACTTAGTATAGGAAAGAAAGACATAACCTTAAAAGCCTCAATGAAAGAATACAAGCTCCACAGTGGTGGTGGGGGGTGCGTGCACGATATCACTACAGTTCGAGTGATTGCCAATAGATGTTCAAGTCAGAAATATAGACATCCATATTGCCTTCATCCCATACTAAAAGCATAAACATAATGCTTGCAAATAGATACTTAACAGAGCTGTGCCTTGAACATATTACCTGTATTTCCCCTATACAAGCACACAGGACACGTGACCACTGTAAATGCTTTTTGGGGGCATGAGGAGTATCTTTTATTGATAGCGTAAGATTACTGGTGGTGAACAGGCTGTGTTGGCAGACAGCAGTGCCCGGAGGTTGAATGCTCAGAGATGGAATCCACCTTGCAAAACCACCCCTCAGAGGGCATTTTTTTTCCAAGAGAGAGGTTTCAGACAAATTGCAGTTTACTTCCCCAGAACGCACTTGCCACGGAGGCCGCAGAGCTGCTGTCCCCACGCCTGGCAGCTTTGCACAAACATCAAACCTGTTTTTGTATGAGCCTTTAAATGTCACTGAGAACAAACCCAAGCAAAGCCCAGAAAATATTCAGAGGAAAAGATTTGGTGGAAAAAATATTTTGAAGTACTTATTTAGTTTGAAGTAGCTGCAGAGGAATCACTTGAGTGTTTACTCCATACTTTGCCATTAATATTTATCTTGGAGGAGCTGAGAAGGCAGAAAGGGAAAGTGCTTTGGTATCGGTCCATTAGTCTGGAGGTGAGACAGAAGAATACGTGAAAGTGTTTGCTGACCATGCAAGATCTGTCTTTCGATAATACAAATATATTTCCATTTCTCTGCTCTTGAGGGAAGCATTTGTGTTAATGGCTTTCACTGCAGTAAAAGCTGCGACATGGCTTCTGCTCAGCCTAATGACCGTTCATACCCAGGTCTTGGGAGGGCAGGGGCTGGGGAAGAAAGCGTCTGGCAACCTTCTTTCCAGCACCAAATGCACGGCCAGATTTATGTCTGAGATCTAACCCTGCTGTAGGGTTACAAATTCAACCCTGCATTGAGTTTGTAGAAGAATTTGGCTCTTGAAATAGCTTATAGTTGATTGCTAGACTATCTGTTCTTGACAAACGTCACAGTTAATTTGCAGCTAAAGCTGTTTCTTTGAAGACCATTTGTGTGGATATATATAGAGTAAACTATTCTCGTATGCACTGACCAGAACTGACTGCTAGATTAAATCAGAAATTCCTCTTCTCTTCGTCAGCTCCAACATCCTGGCACCAATGTCGAATAGGGTCCAGTGATTATCTTGAAATGAAGTGCATGCCCTGCTTTATGGTTTTTTCGGGACAACTATTTCCAGTTCCTATTTTCAATGGAGGTCTGTCACAAAGTTTCTTGCAGGTCATAAATACAACATACACCTTGCATTCACAAATGAGTTGTAACTCCTTGGTGAAGACCAAAATATAGTACATTATTAAAGGTGCTTTCAGGAGGTGTACCCATAAAACAGAGTTATGAATAACTGTCCCTTATCTTTCATGCATGTTTTGCAGGAAAATATATCTTGTCAAGTTGACTGTGATGGATGAGATTTGTTGTACTGTACTGAATATACTAATATATAAGAATCTGTACAGTCGTGTTCCTAAGGGAGAGCAGCTGGAAAACCACAGGCAGCAGAGTATTACCAAAACTTATAATTCACAAGAGTGTCTTAAAAATCTCCAGACCTCACTGAAATTATTATATCCTCTTATTTTGGCCTTTTAATTATTATTTTAGTTTCCCCGTTCATTCTTTATGGGTGGCTGCTAAGAGACTGCTATGGTATACACTTATAGATATGTATATATGTTGGTTTTTGACCTTCTGTGGTAGAAATACCAATGTTTGTATTGTGGGCCGCCTGGATATGTGGAACTTTGATGTAATGCATGGATTTTATGTTAGCATAAGGTCACCTTTGCCTTGAACCATCCTGTCCGAGGCTTCTTTCCTTCTTACACCCCTTCTCAGCTGTGGTGTCACAGCAAGGGAGGGCAGCGCATATTCCCCCATTCTCCCAGAAAGGACAGAGGTAGATCTGCTCTGAACTGTTATCTCTCCTGGTGCTCTCCTTTCTTCTCTCTTGAGTAAACGCTTCCCCGCGTCCCCTGCCTGCCTCAGCATTTCTCCTGGCTCCTGAAAATGGAAGGGGAGCATTCCTTTATTGATACAGTTTATGGGAGTTTGCAGTCTAAAATTCAGTGGAGCAGCTATGACAGTTTATATTCAGCAAAAATCTGCCCTTGGGTAGTATTAATAGTGTAATTTTATATTCATATTAATCAGTCTGACAGCTTCCTCCTGGAAGGACAGCTTCCCACTGGACTGAGAGCTGCTGATCAACACGCTTCAGATAGGACAGTAGGAGTAAATTATTGAGGGTTTAAAGTTTATAAAAAGTGGCTTGAAGAAGTGACACTTCTTTTTTTTTTCTCTTGGCAAGTGATCAGCTCTCTGCTGTCAGCAATTACGGTGGTAGTTGTCACTAAAAATGCATCTTGCTTGTCTACAACGTAGTGACTAAGCGATACCACTTTGAAACAGGTCTCTGCTGCTGAAATGCATTTCATGAGGCAAAAGCAGCTGTGAGCCTACAAATTGTAAGACAAAGGAAGAGGTGGGGAGCCTGTCTGAAGTCTGGAGTTCTGCAGGAACCTGCATCTCCTGTTTTCTCCAAAACTTGTAGTCTTCTTGGCACTGATTGTTGGTATTCAGACTATTCAAAGAGCGTTTTTTAAGTTGTTCAGCCTGTGTGCACACATATTTCATGCCTTTCAAGTTCGTGTACTACTTGTCCTAGTTGAAGTATAGCTGAATTGTGTTAAGGTACATAACATCGCTCATTTTTCTTTGTATTGTTTTTCCAGGTGAGAACTTGTTTGTGCAGCAAAATGTTTGCTTTGGTAGGCTTTCCTTGTTAAATGGATGCTTCAAAAGTGTTGTTTTGTCTCATATAAGAGGATGTAGATGAAAGCAGCACACCTTGGGGGGTGAGTTTTGCAATACCCTTCAATCTTGGGGGAGATTTTGGTTGTAAAAGCTGATCAGGGATGACAGAAAGCATGTCTCTGCACAGTTTACCTTTATCCATTTCAGTAGTGTTGCATTTTGCCTAAGTAATTGGTAATGTTTTCCATCCTGAGGCTTGAGATGGTGGACCTGTATCAATAATTAGTGTAAAGCTAAGGACCAAGATTATTAAGCTGATTTAATTTGTATGCATTTCTTGAATAGTGAGATAATAAAGCCCAAAGCCAGACTTGCACTGATAAAGAATTTATTAAAACATACCGTAGTAATGTGGATTTATTGTGGATGTGATTTTGTATACACAAGGTTTGTCATTTTTATATGCAGCCTACTGACTTTAGCAACTGTATTTAAGCCCATTATTTTCTTTTTGCAGTAATAGTGTTGCACAGTCTCTGTAAATGTAGTTGTGTAGATTAAAGCCTGTCAGTGCATAATGTTTCTCTTGGTCCCATCAAAGACATGTACAGTGCAGACATAAATATTGGTAGTACACACACATCATCGCAAAAAAATGGACAAATGCAGCAAAGAAAATTGTCCTTCTTCAAGAGATTCTGGCAACAGTTAAGAATGAGTGTTGTTCTTGGGATAACAAATCATGTCTTCTCTGTGCCATTTTCAGGCTTCAGATTTGCATCAGCCTGCAACGACAGATAGAGAAATCCCACATTCAGGGCAGGAAACTCCCGAAGCAACAGCTTTACCTGTGCTTTAGCTCTGCTGCACATGCATCATTTTAGTCTCTTTTTTGGCGTTTCTGGAGCAGCAATCAGTGCTTTCTGGATGCAGTAGGAAGGGCCATGAGCTAGAGTGGGCTACACGACGGGTTGCTGAATCCAGGGTTGTTAATGCTTTGGAACTACAGCCCAGGCTTTTTTCTTCCACTTTTCGTTTGCTCCGTCTTTGGAGTGATTTTATAGAGTGAAAAATTTCATCTCTGATTTTTAAACATTGCATTGCAAAAGTAGCACTGGAGAAGGAGCAGGCTGCTATAGTAGTTGTAACTGTGGCAAAAGATGCAAGTTGTTCTTGTCTTACTGAAATGCCGTAATGTTAGTCTTCCTTAATCTAGGAAATCCATGACTGATGTTAATGCAGCAGCCTTACTGCAGGGAACATGAAATAAAAGCAAAAAAAACCCAACAAAAAATCTTCTTTTCACTGTCCTGTAATTATTTTCTCTTGAATGGAGGTAACATATGTTAAGTTAGCATCTACAAAAACATTAGAGGTTAGACTTGAGTAATAACCCAGACACAGCAAACCCATAGTACAGTAGGACTGTTTCAGTAGACTGATTTCACAGTCTGCATCCATCCTGCTGCAATGTCATTTTCAGGTTTCATTTTGGAATTTCCCAGGTAATAGCGGTGTAGAATTACTGTTTGATTTCAGTACATTCTGCTTGATGTACTGATTTTGTTGTCCTTTGGCAGAACTTGCATAGTTCTCCTTACTTGGAATAGACTTTACCTACCTGATTGCTGGCAGGGCGGCTGTCCTGCTCGCTCAACCAGCTGCTGCTTCTTCATGGGCAGGTGACTGGACAGCAGTGAAAGTGAAAGAATGTCTCTACTACCACCCTGCCCCTGCTGCCTTGATGTCGCCTTTGGGGAGCAGTCCAGGCTCTCCCTCCCAGATATTTCTTTTTAACTTTCAAAGCAGAACTGTTGTCACAGTTGTGGAAAAAAAAAATCCAAAATGGGCTTCAAAAGGCCACTACACAATTTTACCCGTTACACTGACATGTAAATCACTTTCACCATAGCTAACAAAGGGTGACAGCGTGACCGGGAGGCAACTAGAATTTCTTTAGCATGAAGGATTTCTGAGGTGGAAACAAATCTTGCAGATTTTTAAAAATAATTCTGTATGTTAGCGGCAGCTGAAATAATATGTTGATATGGTTGATTCTTTGCTCTGCGTGGGCGGCACTTTACAGGAGTATCCACAGTGTAGCCTTTAGTCTCTGTTTATAGTTTACTCACATGTAGAAATATTGCTTATACATTCAAAATACTCGATTCTGTATTCATACATGGTTTTGCATTCACAGCTGAAGCAAAAATTACATCTGAAATTCAAATCTTAACTCTATTATGGCATCCACCAGTTCTGCGCTAAGGTTTTCATTATGTTTCTGAGATTTATTTATTAAATGTTTATGCCATTGTAAATTTAGGGAGAAAAACCTGACATATGAGCCACATGTCAGCAACAATTTGGCCACTTTAGCTTTTGTCAAGAGTAAAATCCCCCATGATTAACAATGTTTATACATTGTACAGTATATGCTCAATAAACTGTACAACTGTGAAGAGGTATATGCACTCACAAATATAGCGAGTGTAGGAAAATGCCATTTAATCTACTATTTTGCTTTAAATGTTTTAAGGGTGTTTATAAAAGCACACACTCAAGCAGCGTTAAAAGAACATTCTTAAGGCTGTAGTCCCCTAAGTTCAGAAATGCTGAGGTTAAGTTTCCAGTCCTTGTAGTGTGTACCAGGCTTCCCCCATATGCTCGGTTTCTATGCTATTCACGTTATTAGCTATAGCTTTAGATGTAATTTGTATTTTTTTTTCCTTTCCCAGTGGTAGTTTAAGGTACAATGTGATGCTAATTTCACATTAACAGCAGAAAAAAATAATTTCATCTGATTAAATTAAAATGCATGGTTGTGATTTCATCTTCAGCTCTGTACTCCTGAAGGAGACTTTTAAAATTGCCGATCTGTTGAAGGCAGGGGGGAGGATGTCTGAGGACAGTGATGGGACAGTGCTGTGCCCTTGCCCTTATTCCCCCAAGAGGAAATCTCACTCTCCCTTCGCAAGTCACAACTTACTTCCCTATTTTGCCTGGGGTTCAGCCTTTAGGTATGCCAGTAAAGTAAACAGTAATGCTAACCTTTGCCTATAGTAAGTAATACCTTGTGCCAAGCAGTTTGTATTTTAATTTCCATAATTCTAGTGATTTAACTTCTGTTCCCTCTGGTACATAAAACTAGTTCTGGGTTAGATGTAAACAATAGTTACACCACTCTTGTTTCCCATCTATGATAACCCATATTTAATGAAGTGGAGAATAAGTAATAAATACCAACTGTTTGTAGATCTGCCTGCTGGAAGCAGAAGAAGGTATAATTGCTTTTTAGTACATTAGTGCCATCATTCCTGTGATTAGCCAGGAGCTGGTCTGAGATGTATATAACATGACCAGAATCGATACCGGCATCATCATCACCAAACATGCATCTCTGCTGCTCCGAGGAGCCTCCTTAGGTCCAAACTCAACTTCGCCCCTTTCTCAAGATTTTAGTCTTCTGACTCAGAACCCGATATCCAGGAACTCAGAATTAAACAGCTATTCCATTTAAGCAAGTCTGGACTTCTAATAAATTCAAAATCCTTTTTCTACAGTCAGTTCATTAAATTTTAACTTGTGCAGTCTTTTTCTAGAAGGGCTTTGAGCAGGATTTTCCCTTTGTCGGGATAAATTACATTTCTCTGTAGATGCTGTGGGTTGTGGTATATTTAAGAATGGCGTTACATGCGTTCTAAGACTGGCAAATACCATTATATTTATTGGATTAACCTCTGAACTTTATAGTCCTAAAAATACCTCAAAACATCAGACATGAAGCAGACAGCTTTTTTTGTTTTATAGCCACAGTTTGGGTATAACTTACTTCATTTGTCATCTTCTGTAATTATTTTTCCAACACTACATCTACCGCAGAGACAATATGTGAATTTCAATAAGCTGTGAAAAGCCGTTCATGAGAGGAATAACAATTTAGACATGTGGAGGTAGTTACTTGCATTCATTTATTTTTAAATAGAAGTTTCTTTATCCTTCTTATTTTCATCCTTTATTATTAATAATGTTGTGGCTTTTCCCAAAACACTGCCATAGTGTATGCGAGTTCTGCAGACGGCCGTACTTGGAGGGCAATTTCTTTCAATTAGCCTGAATTAGCTAAAATGGTTTAAAATAACAAGGAAGTAATTTAAGCTGCTAACCAGAGCTGAAAGCCGGATTCCCCCTCATCACATGCATTATGACTGAAATGAAGAACAAACCTTTTTTGCAGTGCAGGGACCTGTAAGTAAATCAAGAGCCTGCTGGGTAATAAAATGCCCGTAGGACTTTAGTCTTAAGTATTGACCCATACTGGTAGTTTTCTGATGTGTTATTTGATAATTTCCTACTCAGCTTGCCATTACTACACAGGTTAGAGTTTTATACTTTTGAATTCCCTGAAGCTTTTTGCCATAAAACTTAAGAATCAGCCTATTTATGAGAGCTTCTCTTAATTGCTTTTAATTTACTTCGTCTGTTCTGTCCTTGTGGTTGCAGACTTGATGGCTTTTACACAGCAATAAAGTTAGTAAATACAGTGTTTACATCAGGTATCTTGCTCCAGCTTGAGCCTTCTAAAAATCTACGAGGGGTCACACGTCCCTTTGTTTGAAGGAGGCGAACAGCATCTGCCTTCAGAGTCCCAGCTGATGCCCCATTGTTCTCCACCAGATCTCCAGGCCTGCAGATCCCCACCAGCAGCTACAGAAGCCCAAGGTTTTCTGCAAGCCAGCGAGATCTGTCCTCTCTGATTTCAACCTCCTTTTTCTCCTGCTGGTTTTGAAGGCTCCGCTGTGCAGAGGTCTGTTTGGAGGACTGCAGTCCAGCTCAGTGCTCTTCGTGTTGCTGTACGTAGTCTAGCTGTTCTTGAGATCTCCCAGCCCTGCTGCTGAGCCAGGTTGTTCTTACATCTCCTCCTTTCATTTTCCTTTGTTGGTTGTTTGAGTGCAGTGAGTTAACCGGCTGTGCCTTTATCTGTTCTTCTATGTAGTGACCTTCCTAACTGCACCAGATGACTTTTCCTTCACTTACTCGTAAGTCATTTCCTACTCTTTTATCAGATTTTTTCTCTTCTGCTTTTTTCCCTACCACAGTGCTTTATATTTTACAGCTGTCAGCAGTTATTTGAAGTATACCAATGTCACTACCCCTGAAATCCTTCCAGTTAGTGAGATAGCTGTTTCTTAACACTTGCTGATCTCTTCATATATATATCTCTATATATAGATATCTCTCCCCCATTTAAGATCTCCGGTCTCTGGTTCTTTATTTAGGAGAAATGCAACAACTCTTGTATTAGCACTGGCCTACTGAACGTTTGGTTTATATTTGGACTTTGCTGTTCTTGTCCTTCATGAAGGAGAGGCAGTGGTTAGTAGAGACCAGCTTTGTGAATGCACTGTGCTAGTAGAAAAGCACGTATACAGATGTATTCTGTGCAGGTATGTTAACTCTGTGCAGACTATAGCTGGGGTACTCTCTCTCCAGTCTCCTAGTCCTTTCCCACTGAGATTTGTGAAATAAATCTGTGATTTCTTCTTATGTTGCTTGCTCTGTGAAGAATATTTTTCCAATCTCGCACGACTAAGCTGCACTCCTGCTCACTTTCAGGCCCTTTGGGCAAACTCACCTTTCTGTGTTTCTTTCTTCACATTTTCTTCCACATCCTTGAAGTTGCACTGAAAGGAAAATAAAGATAACTGTTCACTTAAGTTGATTTTCCTTTATATTGCTTTCATCTCATTGGATATTGTAAGTGTGTAGCATACAATGCAATTAAGAAATAATACAGTTTATTAAAACACGCAACAAAGCTCTGTATTCTGGGTGTACTCAGTAAATTAGCTTCTTGAAAAAGTACCAAAGAGCAATCCAGTGTGTCAGTCCAGCTAATACTCCTTCGGAGGCTTTCTTGGACAAAACTAACACTAGCAACGATGATGGAAAGATTTAAGCGTTACAAATTTGCTGGTGGCTAGATGCAGAAATATGAGGACTCTTCCTAAAAGGTGGCAAGTCCCTTCCTAGTAAATATTATTATTAGAGAACTGTTCATTATAGGATATTTGGATTCAGTGGCAAGGGAAACAAAGCTGGAAAGAATGTTTCTAAGTGCTCGCAGAGATGTTGTAATATGAGGAGCAATAGAGATAACGTGGGATTTATTAACACAGATCTTTCAGCAGTTCTGTCGTAAGAAGAGGTAATGAAGAACTTATTAATGCAGAATGAAATTAACACGGAATCGATATTTGCCACTGCTGTCTTACAGAAAGAAAATGGGAAACACTTTCAAAATTCTTCCAGAGAGAAAAAAATGAGATGGGAGATTTAAAACAAACAACCAACCAAACTTGTTTATTACCCTGATTGGCAGCCCAAGATGTTCTTCATCAGAAAGTATCCTAAATCATCAGGAAAAGCCAAGCTGAGTAGGAGAGGGGCAAGAGGGAGGGAGGGAAGGAGATGAAGTTTGTGAAACTAATTAATGTGTAGCATGTGAAGTTATTTTCCCTTAGTTATACAGATTTAGAAGTCAGTATTTGCACATACTTTTTTTGCTGCATTTTTTTGCAGTCATTTTTATAACTAAATTGAGATATTTAAGTTGAGAGTCATGACCCCATGCTGTCACTCCTGAATGGCAGTGTGATTGACACTACCAATGGCCCTGGGTGGAGTAACAGCCCGAGAGGCGATGGTGGGTACACTGGTCCTCTGGTGTTGTGTAGCCTCAGGATTAGCCTCTTATCAGGTCACTCGTGTGACTGAAGATCTTGTGCCAGTCCTTCATTTTTCTATGGTTAGCTCTCAGTCAGATCAGTCAGCCAATCCAAACACCATCCTCGGCTGCTGTTTTGCTGGATGTAATACAAGTGATATAGGAACGTGTGCCTGGTGGTGGGAGGGAGCAGGACTGTCCCTTTTGATGATAACTCACTGTTAAATCAAGCATGTCTTGCATCTGTGTGGGAAGAAAGCAAGGCAAAGAAGTATTTTTGCTGCCACAACAAAAGCGTGGCCATGGGGCTTTTCTTGGAGTTGGTGTTTTATCAGTTGCAAATGCGGTGATAGTCACGCTCCTGTCCTCTCACATCCTTTCTTATCCCAAACAACCTGCATTTTAAGAGGTTCTTGGGTTTGCAATCATTTGTTCTTTTCCAATCTTATATCAACGTTGCTTTTTTTAGTGTATGCAGCACATGCTTCCCAAGGTCTCAGCCATGCCCCTGCATGCTTGTAGACCGTTGATGGCAGTGGGACTGTGAAGACCTACCAGAGGGTGATTTTGGACCAGGAATGTTTTTTCCCCTGGTCATGGCTTGAATGCTATTCCAACTTTTATTCTGGCAGCTGCCATGAAAAGCATGTGATTTGAACATCAGGTGCTGCTATTTGTTCCAGGATACAATAATTCCGTTTTCAAATACAAAATGTACAAACATCCTGTCCGCTTCTGTGATGGACACTACTTCCAAAAGATGTCTCTTAAGATAATACTAAAAGGGATACATCAAAGAGGAACCTTGTAAAAAATTCCCCCCCCATCTTAAAATAAACTTGCAAACAAAGCCCTGGATAGGATGCTGGCATTCATAATGTTTTGTGTTGCTTCCTTGTTGACAGAGGGTCTGTAAACTTAGGGGGGTTTTGTCTATTTATAAAGCATTTTCTGTTGCAGCAGTTTAAATACAGTGGGTTTTATTTTGATTTATGAATGATAGTTAAGGTAGACTGACTAGCTGCTTTCTCTTCCTTCAGTTCTACATCTCCCTGTTGCAGCCTGCATACATGGAGTTGTGAAAGAATTAATTGAATTATGCTGCCCATAATTATTACACTATCCCCTGGAATGTGATACCTCCAGGAATGGGATGCTCCAAACACTTCATTTAGAAGCTATATGTAAATTACCCCAAAAATTGTATTTTCATTTTTTTATTGTGTTCTATGCAGTACAAAGAGGTTGTTTCCTCCTTTTACTAAGGTTTAGGAATATGTCAGATATTTTATTCTGCTCAGACCATTGCTCTGTAGCTGGCCATAATCAGTGTTCCTTCAATTACATGAGTTTTTTAATTATGGACACTATATTTTTTACCAGGAAGCTTCTGTGCAGATGGTGACTATGATATAACTGCATGTCCTTGGTTTTGTCTTTCTGTGACCTGATTGAGCTCTTTAATTCCCCAGAATGAGGCCAACCAGCAATAAAGCTCAAAGCAGGGTTTTACGCTGCAACATATAATGATGCCACATAGCCTTCAGGTGGGCCAAAATACTCTGTTTTTAAATCCAAGATAATTCTTTGAAGTATTTATTCCAGTCAGAAAAGGCAGTGGGATCAGCACAAAACATGTTTTATTTTTGCCAGAGATACAAAGTTGAGGCTTTCTTTTGGAGATACGCAATTACTGTGACTTTTGCAGAGATTTAGGCCTGGAAGTGGGAATTCTTTGATTTTTTCCAGTTGCTTACCCATTCCTCAGAAAAATCACTTTATAGTTTCTTTGTTGGCTTGTTTGTTTGCTGCAAAGGAATAGGTCAATACTGCAAAGCAGCACTGACTAAGGATATGAAATTATTTCTGCGTATTAACACAGAATGCAATTTTACAGATTTCTAGCTGTCATCCCATTTGTTTAGTTTCCACTGGCAGGCCCTGTGGGGAAACTGGTGGTCTCCTTGCACCAGGAGAAACCTCTCGCATTCTCTCTCTCAGTTTCCCATGATGCAGAAACTTTAGATGCAGAGCCAGAGCAGCATTTGCCTACGCTGGTTTCCTCCTGTGTCACCAGTGATAGCTACAGTTGATCAAGAGGTACCAAAAAATATGAGAAGGTTCAACAAAGTTATGGAAATAATTAAGAGAAAGCTTTTGCTTCCCTTCTTTATGGTTATAACATTTGGTATTTTATTGAAAATTCAAAATGCCAAATCTGACATATGTTTCTATGCTAGACACCTTTAATGAAAAGAAAAACAGTCACAGGATGGCTGGAGAGCCAAACGTTAAAGATGTGCTGTACCCTGAATTCCCTGTCATATTTATACCTCAAGTCATTTTCTGGATCAATACTCAGATAAAGTTGCATGGAAATTATTTTATTAGGTCCCTTTCAGAGTTAAAGTAAGTGTTAGTCCTTTTAGAAAGAAACAATCTGCATGTTATTTTGGCAATATTTGGTAAGAGAATAACAGAGCACAGATTTTTCTTGTAATTGATTTCATTACAAAAAGTACATGATATTAAACCACTAAGAGACATTATTGGAATGAATGGGTTTCTAACTTGTTTTTTAAGTGAAAGTCAGATTATTTCTCGGACACCTAACTATGAAAATATTAACATTAACAGCGTTTTTGCTTAACCCTGTAGTTATATATTTTATTTTACATAATGGCTATGATCCGTAGCGCTGAGAAAGGCTAATAGCTCCCACCAATAAAAAAGCACAGGAATCAGCAATGAAAAGCCAGAAAATACCTAGCAGGTCCATGGGCCCTCCTTGTGGGCATGCCACGCTGGAGTTTCCAAGGCTGAATTGGCTCTCAGGTCCCATTAGTGTCATACTTTCTGTTGGACTCTTTTTGGTGGGGTGAAGGAAAGGGAAGGCTGACGTGCTGTTTCGGCATGGGTCACAGCACCCAGGAGAAGGCAGGGAACATATCCATACTGCTCCACTGTCTCCGTAGTATCGTACCAGCCGTTAACAAGGCTGAGCTGGACAAGCAACTCTAGTAGGAGTGTTACTGAAGTTTCCATCTACGTCCATCTGTCACCCATACCCTCTAATGCATAGGGCTCTTCTGCGTGGCTGGACTTCGTTTCAGGATGTCTGAAACTTAGTTTCATAGAATCATCATAGAATCATAGAATACCAGGTTGGAAGGGGCCTCAAGGATCATCTGGTCCAACCTTTCTTGGCAAAAGCACGGCCTAGACAAGCCCAGCACCCTGTCCAGCTGAATCTTAAACGTGTCCAATGTTAGGGAATCCACCACTTCCCTGGGGAGGTGATTCCAATGGCTGATTGTTCTCATTGTGAAAAATTTTCCTCTTGTGTTCAGTCGGAATCTCCCCAGATTTCAGCTGATGATAGCTTATGCGTGTAGACGCTCTCCTTAACTTGTAGGTGACAATCCTCAGTTCACGGGACACTTCTGGCAGGAAGGTGCCGTCAGCAACTGCAGAGGGAAGCCTTTCTAAACCACCTCACCGCACCAGCTCGCCTCTAGGTCTCCTCTGCTCTTGAGTTGGCAGACACATTCAGAGAGCCTGGGAGACTGGGGTCACTGGCCTCGGGGGTAGACGTGATATCACATCCACATGTTAGAGCTCAGGCCAGCATAGCACACATAGATTCGTTAGCACAGGCGGCAGCGGCGACGGCCTGTCGATGGTAGCAGAGCATCTGTTGGCACTGTAGGCAAGAGGACGCAAGGTCTCCTCTTGTTGAGGGCATCTGTCAAGCGTGTACCAGCCTTTCCTTTCTAGTCATGCCCTACTGCCTCCCGAAGCTGGAGAAGTCTGTGTTCAGCTTAACCATGGTCCATGTAACAGTAATGTCGGTTTAGCCTATGGGCCATGATGCCTTTTCTCTTGCCCCTGAGGAGCTGAAGTTCTTCAGGGGACTGGCTGAAGTGTTCCTGCTTATAAACCTGTTTTTTCAGTTGAGTCAGAACGTGGTGTTCAGTCATGGGACTGTTTCTGAGTTCCATCAGTCTACCCCTTGTCTTGCATTTACCAGTAACAGCCTTTTCTATCACGCACATCTTGCTGATGCATATAAAGTATCATCTGAAATGATTTTAAGAAGTTTTAATACTACTCCAGTCAGATTACCTAAATATGGTACTTGAAGAGTGCACACAGTTTGGTTTTCAGATACAGCTGTGTTTTACTGTTCTATTTACTCTGTGTGTGTTTAGTATAATATCTAGCATTTCATATAGCCCTTGCCACAGAAAATCTGTAAAATAGATTTTAATATTCAAAATGTCTCGTTTTGCAAAAAATATACAGTGGGAACACGAGGTTGAGTAACACAGTGTCTAGGCTATGTTGACAAGTTGAGCCCATAAATTCTAAGTTGTTAAAGAATTTAAGGGGTTTAAGAAGAATAAAACTAGATGCTTTAAGAAAGGATGCCAAATAACTGAGAGTTGGGGGAGGAATAAAAGTGGGAAAGCTGTGCAAAGAGGCCAAGGGCAAAAGCATGGCAATGAGAAGTAAAAATAGCAGGATAGAGATCATACTGCTACCAAAAAATAGCCTGTAGTTCCTCATGTGTGTGTGAAACTTGAATAGTAACCAAAATAACCTCCATGGAAGAGAAATCCAAGATGTTTACTTACAAGCTCTCCAGAACACCTGTGTATGGATGTAGGTGATGAAGTATCTCCCTGTGAAATAGCTTTTTACCCAGTGGAATAAAATCAAGCCAAATTCAGTTTTGTTTCTTTATTACTTTAATTGCTGGGATTAAAGGTTTCACTTCCAGGTAGTTTAATCTGCAGTTCTTTAAAAATATAATCTCTCATAATTGTATCTAATGAAAACGTTCATTACATAATTTTGTATTTGAACTCATTCATCCCCTTGGATTTCTACCTTATTTCCAAGCAGTAGAGTTTATTGCAAAACTTCAGAAAACCACATTTTGTTAAAACAGAATATTTTTTCAAGTGTCAGGAAATGTCAGGCATTTTATCATGATTTCCTACTGTCATTGCTCTTGCAAATTTGATTTACCAGTTCACTAAAATGCTCTTTTTGAAAATATTGCATCTACATGTAAGGGAAAGAGAGTTTATGGACTCAGAAACTGAGATAAGAAGTTCAGAAGTAGCCCTGATTAAATTTTCTTAGGCTCTTTGCTTATATGTTTTGTTCCGACATTTTATGGAGCCTCTTAGGTGGGAAACGAAATGAAATGTTTTCTTAAAGCAGCAATTTTGCCTACAAAAGCAACACGTGGGTTCAGTTTAGCTCATCAGATTAATTTGCTCTCAGATTCATGCATTTTCATTCTAGGGTATTTTTGGTTTTATATATAAGTATCCATAGCTCTTTAAGGTAAGGCTTGTTCTCAGTATTTATTTTGCAGGGGATTTTCTCCTTTCTATAATGGGGTGGATTAAAAATAGCCAAGATTCAATCAAAAGGCCAAGCAAGGCAAACTAATCTGATTTGGAGCCACAGAGCTGGCATATACACCGAGAGAGGGATTGGCACTGGGATTTTTATGTTGCTTTGCAGCTGGCAGAGCTGCCTTTAACTGCAAGTTTCTTTTCGAGTGAAGTCCAGCTTAGTGCTCTTATCAGTACTCATCCCAACCAAATAAGCTTTTCTCAGAAAACAGGGAATCGATAGACTCCAAGTTTATGTAGTGACTTAATACCTGTCAGGGCACTGAATAATGCCAGAGCCTGGGGATTTGCCTGCAGAAAGCCTCCCAGAAGTTGGTGATGCTCTTTGCAGCAGCATTGGCTTCTAATCTATGATCTTCTTTCTCTTTGGGGAAATGGGATGACGCTTTGTATGTAACTGTAGCCTGGTGCATCGATCTTTGGATACCCATCTCCCTGAAAGGCATGGTAATGAATGAGTGTTGAGAAGTCAGGTGTGTCCATGTTTAGGCAATTGATAATGTTCTCTGATTACCAAGTGCGTCGAGCACCTCTGACTTCTTTTAACCTCTTCATCAAAGCTATCTTTAAAGGTGTCTCTTAAAATTTATCTTTTCTGTAACAAGCATTTTAGTGGTTGGGCTTTTCTTTTGTCTACCCTTTTCCTCCCTGCATATACTTTCTCCCAAAGTAATCTCATTAGTCTTTGGCTGCAGCACTATACTAGTATGTTGGCTCCGAAATTGGTTTCTCAGTCTTCCACACACTGTCTGTCTGCCAGCTTTTCCCCCCCCCCAACATTTCCGGTTGGTATTTTATTTTTCTCTATTTAGATTAGTTTCTGTCACACCCACAACATTCCCAAATCCTGTTTTATCCTTTTTTTGCTCAGTGTTGCCACCATTTCTTTCAGCTGTACTCATGACACTGGGATTCTTTCAGATGTTTTCTCATTCTCTGTTTGTGTCCCAACTTCAGTCGCCAAGAAACAGCCCACTTTTTGGTGCAGAAAGCCTTGACTCCAGCAGTTTCCTGCTCTAAATTATTTTCTCACATTTTTGTCCTCATCTGTTGAGACACTTCGAGTAGCATATTTTTCCACTCTGCTCTTCTCTTTTGGTTTCACCGCAGTTCATCTCTTTAGTATGTACTTCTGCTCAAAATAGAGAATTTACAGTGGTGTTGGCAGAGAAGCAGTATTGCAGCGGCATTTTGAATGGCTGGAAATAAAGCTGATGGCAGCATGAAGGGTCATCCAGTAGTTGAGATTGTGCAATGCTTGGAAGGAACGTGTTACCTAGATGGGTTTAAAAGCAACTGCATTTTTAGAGGATGTGCTGGAAGAATTGGGAAGGTTTAGACATGGTTTAGTTATCAAGTATAGTAAACCAAGCCAAGTTGTAGATAACACCTTGGATACGTCCTTCTAAGAACAATACTGGGGTTCTCTCGGTCTCTGGGATAAGAGGATGCGAGGAGGACTTGTGAGAGAAGATTAAGAGCTATGCTTCCACTGCTTTATCTTGCATCACTGTGTGAATATCCCCAAGTAAATGTTAAAGCTGTCTGACTTGGATTTTAGTTCTAAAAGCTCTGGAGAGTCAAGCTAGATTGGCAAGTCATCAGCGGAAATATTACAGCTGGTTTAGTTTCTATGAGTGGGACTCGGCCATGATCTTTGCCTTAGACAACGATTTTGAAACTCTTCTGGAAAATAACAGGTGGGTTGGGAATAATTCTGTGAAAAAGATCCAGAAGGAATAATTAGCAGCAGGGGGGGGAAAAAGAGAGTGGCATTAAAGTAGGCAAAATTTCAAGAAAACAATACTGTCAGTGGTGGTAAAGTTACTGACTGTGATGTGGACAGAGGTGTCGGGGAAACATGTCGGTAGAGACCTCACCCCATGCAACCTTATCTGAGAGTCATCCCTAGTTATGGGCCACAACTCTTTTGTTCTGGGCTCTGTTTTCTTTGATGACACCTGCGTGTTTTGAAATTTTACCTTGAAATACATCTGCTTGTTTATGCCTCTCAGCAAATCTGTTTCTGCAGTGCAATCTGTACATAGTTTCTTCTGCCTCAAACTGTACCAGACACGGTACAAGCTTGGATGTAGGGTCTCGGTACAAGCTTGGATGTAGAGTCTCAGTACAAGGAATGTGTTGGTTTAATACAAGCATTCTGCAGGGGGAAAAATGTTGTTTATTTTACAGGGACTTAGAAGTAGATAGCAGCAAGGAAATGCACTGCAGGAGAGGTGGGTTTTGTAAATCCTCGGGACAGCAGACGGTATTCATTGCACGTTCTGTGCACAGTGCTGTATGTGCCTCTGGTAGCAGTCCAGAATCTGTTAATGGAGCCTATTTGTGGTACATAGGTCCAGCTCAGTATGCTTTAAGCTGTTATATCTTCCATCAGTTGTGTGGCATAGACAAAACAACAGGGGAGAGAATAGTGTTTGTGCAGGTGGAGTACAGGTAATGAAGAGGGGAGAGAGTAACCCAGAGTTCATCCATCCTCAGGGGGGAAATACTGAAGTTAGGGTAGAGCAGCGGGCTGAAAGACAGAGCATAGCATCTTACCAAAGAGACCAAGTGCCTAAGAGTTTGGGGAAAAAAAATTAATGAATACAGAAAACAATAAATCAAAAACTGAGTGACAGCAAAAGAAAGATTTGCTACCCGCCCTTTTTGCTGAGAAAATAATCTTGTTCTCACCAACTTCCAACTATATACCTCAGAGGCTGTCAGCTAACTGAATCAGAAAAACATGAGTAATTTATTCACAAGAGGCAGATATTTCAATGACTTTTTGAAAGCGAAGGCTGTAAGATAAGCTGCTTGTTAGCCATGTTAATCTGGTTCATAGGGAACAGCCATATTACACTTTGCTGTTGCTTTTGATGAAAATCTGAGCAATATTATTCTTCTCACAAGATGCATTGAGTGCTGGAGTGCTGAAAAGTGATGATCCAAAAGGTGATGCATGTTCCCTGGCGTAAAGGATGCACAACTAACTATTCCTGAGCTGATGACTGCAGGGTATACATAACATGCTTTTTAAGAACAACTCCATTGCAAATAAGCCTGGAAGGAACTTCTCCATCAGCTGTGGCCCTGCATTCACCAAGGAGCCATGGGGTGATGGTTATGAGTTCGGGGTCTGACTTCTTAGCTCCTCCGTCAGTGTGCTGTGCAACCTCAGTCAAAACACTTACTTTCTCCGTGTCTGAGATTTCCTTTCTGTGGATGGGCCGCACAAGGGTGGTGATGGCTCATTCATCTTCAGTCGAGGCATGTGCATGACAGATTTCAACAAACTTAATATGCCAGGCACGTAGAAAGCAGTCCTCCAGATATACCCAAATGGAAGAGTTTGGGTTCATGTGCCTGCAGTCGATGGGTTAAAGCAGCGGTCCCAGCTCCTGGGGCACTGCTGACATTTGCTGTTCTGCAAAACAGCAATCTCCCCACGAAATGAAACACGACCAGCCTTTATGGTGTACTGGGTTTCTCTGACTTTCAACTCTGTTTTTCTTTAGAAACGTTGGCTCAGATTTGCTTAAATTTGTTTAAACTCCTGGAAGTTAAAGGTTGAATATTTTTGGGAACTTTCCAAAATATTAAGCTCTGTTGCATAAGTTGCTTCCCTACATACTCCTGATAAAAAGGTACGTGCTTTTTGTCGTCTCAAGGCTCGCAGTGAAATCTGAAAACTTCAGGCTGTGTCACTTTAATATACAAACATGCTAAGCAATACAAAAGGCTTAAAATCAAAGCTGTGCTGTTATCTCTTTAGACCAGGAGCTTTTTCAAGGAGGTTCTAATGCAGAAGCAGAATAACTTCCAGTTGCGTCTTTGAAGTGGTTTTAGTGTGATATCATGGACATTTAATCTGTGCTGTGGCTGCTCTTAAAAATAGTGAGAAATTGCAAAGTGAAGCAGTAAGGAAAAGAAGCTGTTTGAACATTTAATCAGTCTCACTTGATAGAGCCTGCTGGTTCAGCCCCAGTATGGAAGTAAACCTCGTCACGGCTGTAATTTTAAGTCTGATGCTGCTGAAATGTCCCAGTTTAGGTGTAGTACAGTGTGATGATGTATAGGGATATAAAAACTACTAAAGTGATGACTACAACATATGCTTTAATGTTATCCCAAGACTCAGAGCGTGCATTTATGGTTAGAGTCGACGGAGAGGCGGCATGTCCCCGGCAGAGGTCTCGGCTCATAGCAGAGTGCTGCTTATTCACATCTGTAAATCAGCGTATCGTGAAGTCACTTTTCCCCCCTTAGGTAAATGCATTCAAAGTTGCACTGAAACTATTTTGCTCATGTTTGATTGGTTTTTGCCTGTGTGTGTTTGGTTTTCTGGTTTTGTGTTTGGTGATGGTTTTTGTTCCGCAGTGGCATTAAACTCTGGCAGCTAACGCAGGGAAAGAGGTGTTTGCTGAAACACTGGATCCTAATCCCAGCCACAGGGTTTCAGCAGCAAGTCATTTGGCTGAATAATTTCCTTGCTCAGCCCCCGTTTCTCTGTCTATTCAGTGGTGAAAATAGCCTGAAATCTACTTGACCTTCTGCCTTGTTAATAAGTGTGATTAACAACCCCTTGTTCTAATGGACTAGAGAAACAAAATTATTGTGTACTATCATATTTAATTAAACTGTGTTTCAGGAAACTGTTGTTTAAACGGTAACTTGTATTTCCCTGGCATTGGTTTAATCTTTCCTTTTTCTAACTTCATTCCCCTTTTCTTACTCTTCTCTTTTTAATTAGTATCGCTTTGTTCTTTTTTCCTATGTCCAGCTCTTTCCTCCTTGTTTTCCCTTCTTTTTCAATTTGCTGTAATTTGGCTGTTCAGGCACTGAAGTGATGTGAACAATACAGAAATACCTCCAAACGCAGTTGCAATTCTGCTTTCATTGCTGCCTCCATGAGTGTGTGCAGGCAAAGCATCGGAGCGCGATGGAGATCCAGGGTGGATAATGGGAACTAAGGGATGTGCAGGAAGGGCAGACACTCCTCAAAGAAAACAAGCAAACAAGTTGCTCTCCGGTTAAGGGTAAGATTGAAAAAGGATGTGGAAAGCCCCAGAGGCTTCTCCTGAACTCTGCATCTCTTTGCTGGTGGTCCACTGCCTTTGCAAATGCCGGGTGAGAAGGCACCAAGGGCGAGCCTGCTGCAAACAGCCTCGTTGCTCTGCTCTGCTGCTGTTGCAGCCCGGTGGTGTGGAACACCTTCCACCGCGTCGCCCTGGACAAGCCATCGCACCTCATTCTGCACACTTTGCTGTCCAACCCAATGCAAACTTCTGTCTGTGTGCAGGTGCTGCCCACTTCGCAGGTGGGCTCTGCGCATGCATCTACCAAGAGCGTTAGCTGGTCCCCATGTGCTTACAGGCATTCGGGCTCAATAAGCAAAGATGTGTTGATCACACAGGCAAGAGAAATTTTTTTTTTATTCTTTACCTATGTAGATTTTTAGAGGGAAGAAATAATAACATCCAGGCATTGGTGTTTTATCCTAACTGGAGGCCTGATTTATGCCTCTCCTTTTCTCAAGGGTACTGCTCTCAGTGTTTATGTAGTGTAATGGCACTAGAAAATGAACATGCTTTGGAAACTATTTATGGATTCGAACTGGCTGCTTTTCTATTTAATGAAGACCTTGCCTTTGAGTATGTGCCATTTAATTAAGTGGTTTATATAATTACTCTCTGTCATCAATTTTGTCCACTCTGGAAGGTTTTTGTTTTCTTACTGAAGAAGGTGTTTTATTTAATGCTGGTTTGTAAGTCCTTCAACTTGGGAGACAAAACAGCACACAAAAATGCAGAATCCCAAGGTAAAGGCACTTTGTGTAGCAGGGCGAACTGAGTTGAGTGGGGTGAGATGCTGCTAAGGCCATTCTTGTCTCCTCGGTTATGGATGTACCAAAACTTTCTCTTATTCCTCCTCTTTTTAGGAAGAGGAGCTGCAATCCAATCTCTGTGTCAGTACAGACAACATCTGTGTGCTCTTGGCAGAATACCTAGCCTGGCTCTTTCTTTGCTATAGTACTGGAGATATTTCGGGCTTATGAAAGGTCTGGTGTTCTTTACATGCAGGTAGTACCTCTCCGTGGCCTCAACAGCTGTGTCGTGTAGTGTCATTCATAGCAGTGGAGTCACTAAAGCATCTCTTGCTTCAGAGCCTTCTCTGCATCCTTACCTGTTTGACCTGTTAACATGCATTGCTCATCAGAGGGAAGGTTTCCTTCTCAACAGCGGTTACTTTGGTGACAGAGCAGAGATTTCAGAGTAACCTGGTTCTCCACGAGAGTTCATGGGCGGCAGATTCCTTCTGACTAAACGGAGACCGCTGTGTGGAAGACGCATCTCCAGTTTTTCCACTTGACCTTAGCTTTGGTAAATTGAGACAGATCCTTGCTTCTCTTGCTGTAACCTTTGGGGGTTTTTTAAATTGTTTTCCTTTTTTGTTGTCATTTTCTTAAACCCTCAGATGTTCTCTTGATTCTCAAATTCCAGGTATAAGAACTAGACACAGTTTTCCATTAACAATTCCGTAATAACTTTACTACAATCAATCATTATTATTCCTCTATTTATACATCTTAGGATTCTAGTAGCCTTTTTAAACCCTATGTCCTACCATAATCTTATGTTTCACCTGCTTATCACCGACATGATCACAAAGTCTGACGGGCAAGAAAAATCTTTTTTCCTGGCAGACTGGTGTTACAGTGGCACACATGGAGAGGAGACAAAAGTTCGCTTTATTCTTGAATGGCGGATTAGTTTTACATAAACTGTGAATGCGGCGCTTTCCTCGCTAGCTCCCAGCTCATTATTTGCAACGTGGGTCAATACAGTGGCCTTTTCAAATCTGAAGCAAGGAGAGGACCTAAGCAAAAGAACCATAATTGCCTTTAAACAGAGCTCATTGAATCTCAAAGTCGTTATCTTCACGAATTTTAATTTCCATATACGTCGCTAAAGGAAAATGTCATCAGGCCCCTGCGGTAAATTGTTTAAAGGACTACATGGCCACATTTTCCTTGTTAACTGTTTGCGTGCAGGGTTTGTTCCAGCTTTTGAAGAGACAGCAGGGGACTCCAGTAAATACGGCTGGAACAAATTGCAGTTGTGTCATCTATTCATTAATCCCTCCAGCTTCTCGGAGTGAACGGCACAGCAGAACTGCTTGGATTACCCCCGAGGCTCTGCAGCTTCACATACTTTCTTTCTCACACTGAAGTGGTTTATCTCGATTCTTATCTCCTCATCACAGCATTGGATGTAACATGGGGCTAATTATTAATGTGATTTCTTAATACAGAATTTTTATAAGGTCAGTCCTAAGAGAAGTGGGGACTAAATGAAAGCTTAAGAATTGCTTCCAGCGTTAGACTTATCCTGTTTAGTAAAAGCTTTATCAGGACAGGACTTGGCTGTTGGGCTCCTGGGGACACTGTCTGGTCAAAGCTCCTGCTTCAGAACAGAAGCAGGTGACATGCTGCCTGCTGCTGCAGTGTTCGGGTGTGCTGGGTCTCTAAAGTGGTGATGTGCAGGTGATTTATGACTGTGGAAGGCAAAGTAATAGTACTTTATATGTTGATACTCCGGAATTATTTGAAAATTCCTCTCCATTTTCTACTTGTTAAGCTTTCTGGAGTTTTGAAATTGTACTGGAATAATTTACAGAAATATTTCATTCAGGAGCACTGGACTCAGTATTGGGAAAAGGAGCAGTGGGAGCCTTGCAGGTACCCAGGTTCTTGGGTGACAATGTGCCCAGAGCAGCAGGGTGGGAACCAGCGTGTGTCTGATACTGTGCTTCCGCTATTCTTTTAAGTCCGTAAAAAAAACCCTTATACATTTGCCTTTTAGAATGAACCATACCTGTCTTCCACCCACAGTTATGAAAACATAATGCAGAAGGGCTGGACTTTATTTACCTTGTGCTGTGACCTAAACCCTGAGGAGTGACTTACAGATCGGCGTCTGTGCACCTGCCTTTCTGCATGAGAGCCTGTAAATACAGAACAGCTCTGTATGAGCCATCTGTACGAATTACTGCAGCTAAAAGTAATGGTCAGGACTGTAGCAAGCCTCAGTCTACCAGTCCCGACTAGTGTTCCTCTGAGCATGCTTCACACCGTGCAGTCAGATGGTGGGTAGCAAAGAGGACATGAACAATACTGGTATGTTTCTGCGCTGGGCATCGTGGGAAATGTGAATTCCCAGCTGTATATAAGGTGTCTTGTGTGCTGCTCTCTTCATCCATCACCTGATAGCAATGCCTTGCTCCATCCTGGAGACATCCCAATAATTACAAGCGCCCTGCGTGTGCAGTCCCCTGCTCTGCGTGACTGAGGTGGTATCGAGCTGAAGCTATTTAAGGAAGCATTTGCCAAAACTGTGACTTTTATAATGGGAAAAGCAATTTCTTGTTCCTTAACTTCGTTCTCTAGATAAACTAAATTATTTGGACTACATTTTTTTTGCAGAGTAAAATCTAAAATAGAATACAAGTTTCTGACCAGATGGTTGAATTTTGGTAAAATTCTAAGCAGGTGAAAATAGAGTTTTCTTGGTCTCCTGTGTAACGAACTAATTCTTGGAGTGTTTCAGCGCAGACCAGATCTTTGTAGCTCTTGTGATGATTTCTGCTTGGCAGAAGGTGATGTCTCTAAATCAGGAGAGACCATTTAGACTAAAATATTCCACTATACTCACTCTTTCTTTGCTTGGAGAGAGAGAACAACAGCAAAGAAAGACGACAGCTTCTTGCTATTTAATTGAGTCTAATAGGCTATAAATACATTTTTGCCTCAACGAAAGTAGCAGAATGAAAGGCTTCTGGTAAAACTGATTCTTCATAAACCGTCTTGTATCCCACTGCTATTTGGAAAAGCATCTGCACAGAAACACCTGTAGAAATCCCCTGGAGTGGTTTTAAGGCACTTTAATTGCTGATGAAGGCTTTCATTTCAGGATCCGCGCTGATGCAAGGTTACAGTCACAAAGTTTTAAACATCATTTTCTCGGGGGTTGCACAAAGTTGCAGTCATTTTGCAAAACCGATTTTTTTTCACCTTCTATGTTGAGCTTGATGAGCTCAGTAAAATACGAAATGCAGTGCTTTTCTATATCAAAAAATGCTTGATGCCTAGCTTGCAAAATAAGCAGTTCAATACTCTTGTAAAGTTGGTTGGTTTTGTGACATTTCAACCATTATTTTCAGTGTTATTTCTCTTTCTCTCACTTCTGTTTTTTTATGCCAATATAAAAAAATAATCCCCCATTGCTTAGATTTGATTATAGTAATATAAGAAAATGTTTCAGTTCTTCCTGGTTGGGTGAAATTTTTCTGGCAGGTCTTCACAGCAAATGCAGTCCCTGCTGGTATAGCTGTATAGGCATTTATATTTATTAATCACTTGCGACCGTAAGTTGTAATTTAGGACCCAGATTTTTCTACACTGTTAACTGTAATGGATAAGTATTTTTGTGCATTTTTAAACCTTTTTTAACATTTTCTAATTTAATATTCAGCTTATCTATGCTAATAGTTACAATCCATTGGCATAAAAATTGGGTTAAATCTTGACATACCTAATTTTTTAAAGTAAATCATTCAAACATATTTTGCTTTGTTCCATTGGCTAAATCATACCTTTTGGCAAATAGAGATATTAGTCTTATATGCCAAGTATTAATGTCCTTTAGATATGGCCATGTGGACATGGTAGCCATAATGATTGCTTGTCTTTTGTGTCTGTGCTTGTGTCTTCCAGGTTTTATGACATACATCACCTTTACAATAAGCTTCAGCTTCCTATTTGTTAAAACTAACAGGAGCGTTATAAAATAAGTGCTTTGTCTGTGGCTAATTTTCAGTTTAATTTACACACTAATCTTAATTATTTTTCTAAAAAGGGCATGAATAATAATTGGCTTCCTAGCACAATTAAGATTCAGAGTTTGTATCTGTGCATATGCAATTTAAGTGCTAATGCATTTCCTTTTATTAGGGTAATAACTCCTCTTATTCTCATTATTCTTAATATATTTACTAAACACTTTTTGGGTGCATATATGCAGTTGTCTAAACAACCAGAATAGATATAGAGTAGCCATCCCAATGAATTCTCTGGAAATATTTTTACAGAGTCACAGAAATGCTGAGGTTGGAGGTGCCTCTGGAGACTGTCCAACCTCTGCTGGAGATGGGGCAGCTGCAGCAGGTTGCTCAAGAACATGTCCAGTTGGGCTTTGACTATCTCCAAGGATGGAGGCTCCACAGCCTCTCTGGGCAACCTGCCTCAGTGTTTGACCACCCTCACCATGAAGAAAAGTTTTTTCTTCTTGTTATATGGAATTTCCTGTGTTCAGTTTGTGCCTGTCGCCGCTTGGTCATTCACTGGGCACCACTGAGAAGAGCCTGGCGCCATCATTTGTGTTTGTACACATGGATAAGATCCCTCTGAGCCTTTTCTTGGTTGCGCTGAACAGTCCCAGCTGTCTTAGCCTCTCCTTGTACAACAGATGCTTTGATCCCTTAATCACCTTTGTGTCCCTTCACTGGACTCACTCCAGTATGTCCCTGTCTCTGTTGTGCTGGGAAGCCCAGCACTGGACCCAGCACTCCAGGAGCATTTCACCAGTGCTGAGCAGATGGGAAGGATCACCTCCCTCAACCTGCTGGCATCGCTCTGCCTAATGCAGCCCAGTGTGCTGTTGGCCCTCTTTGCTGCTAGGGCACATTGCTGGCTCATGTTCAGCTTGTTGTCCACCAGGACCCGCAGGTCCTTGTTCAACCAGCCTTCCAGCTGGATAGCCCCCAGTGTGTACTGGTGCATGGGATTGTTCCTCCCCAGGGGCAGGACTTTGCAGTTCCCTTTGTTGAACTTCGGGAGGTTCCTGTTGGCCCCTTTCTCCAGCATGTCGAGGTCTCTCAAACTGGCAGCACATCCATTTGGTATATGAAGTGCTCCTTCCAGTTTTGTATCATCTGCAAAGTTGCTGAGGGTGTACTCTGTCCCATCGTCCAGGTTCATTGATGGGAATATACTTGTTTTCCTTGTGAGTAGGATTTCGCTTCATGCCTATATGAATTGAAGCATTTGATTGTTTTCATCAATAATAATAGTTTTAAAAGCGGTTAGCCAGAACTTGCGAGAAGAATATGTGTTTTGACTTGATACACGTGCTATTTTGAATACTTTCCAATCAGTGCAGTGTATGTTAAAGGGATTAAACTTGAGTTGTATGATAGACTTCAGGATAATTCTAAATAGAAATTGTTGAGTGGGTATATTCGTAAGGAGAGCCCTGCATTTCAGTATAATCAACTGTGAGTCTGTATATCTAATGTGGCACAGTGTAGGTCATAAAAGAAGATTTAGGGGCTACATGGACTGTACATAAGATCTCAAGGCAATGGTGAGCCAATAAGCATAATCCAAATGGTTAATAAGGAAGTGGTTTTGGTATTAGTAAGTCTTCCTCTGTGGTGTGTTGCCTTGATGTGATGATTACCCCTAAAGAACAAAGTTGGAAAATAGGAGTGTTCAAAGGAGAATCATATGAATGCTTGAAAAGATTAGAAAGCATGCACGAAAATGTGACATGTAATAATGTGCCATTCAGCGAGCTCCATCTATTGAGTTTATCAATGAGAAGATAATGGGGTGATTTGATCAATTTGCATGTATTTACATGAGAAAGAGGAGTGTAGGTGAGCAGACATATTACTTGATTCAGTGGCTGAAAGTCACAGATAATAGCAGATTCAGATTGGAAATAATGTGAACATATTCTGGGGTATGTGAATTTATGCTCTAACAATAAGGATAATTAACTTCCAAGGGCTATGGAGGATTGTCTCTGAAACGGAGTCGAATATTTTTCAAAATGACTTATTTGTTCAAACAACGAGACAGGGAAGTCCTGTGGTCCTGATTCAAGATGGCAGACAAGATAATCATAATGCTCCCCCTTGCCTCGATAAAATTAATCTTTTAATTAGATGTCCAGATTCCAGAGCACTCCTTGTAGCTCTGCCAATTGCAGTGAAATCTCTGACAAATCAGTCCCTCTGCTTTGTTTCTTTCCTCATCTGTAGAATGAGTGACTGCTTGGCTATATCACATGGAGCATGTTTTTGTTAATTTTAATTAATTAAAATTAGCTATGAGAAAAAATGACTTGTACAAGTATTTCAGTAACCACTCCCTCATTGGAAGATGGAAAATAATTGGTTTGCATTTATTCTCACCTCTTCTGATCCATGTCCTAGATTAATGAGTACCATGCCAACATTCGCGTGTATGCTCACTGCAATGTCACACATTTCTATATGACTAATGTTGGGGGGAGTGGGAGGGAGAAGAGAACATGTAATTTTTACATTACAAATTTTGTTGACTTCCTTGCTTCTTATTCTAGGACATTTAAATAAGTATTTAAGAAGTGAGTGACAAGTGCTGTCTTAGGGAAAAAACTAAAATGCATAATTTAAAGCCCTAAATCATCATAAATTTTTATTTTTATCATTTCTGTTTGGTGATGTGGTTATTTGGATTGCTTGTAGCCATAAATCCACATATAGACTGTGTCAAAGATGAAGCTCTCCGTGCTCAAAGCATAAAGTCAGAGCAAAGCTCCACAACAGATGGCCTTTTCTTTCCATTTCATGGACACCAGTTCTCACTGGGCAATTCATTATTTTCTACAGTTGAAGCAGCTGTGGATTACTGTAATTATGGATTTAATATATCTCTGACAATCCAGCGTGAATACTAATTTGAACTTTATACATCTCCTTGGAATCAGGTTAATTTTCTGGTGATTATATAGCTTCTGTTTACCTAAAGATGTTTGTGAGGCTAATATTTTTCCTGCTATGGAAGTAAGTTGTGCATGGATTGCAAAATAATAGTGGTGTTTTCAGTGTTCAGTCTTGTTGAAAGTCCTAGGAGGGAATTTCTGAGTTCCCCAAATGTTTTCAGATATCATGCTTTTGCTAATAATCTTGTTTTAAATTGTGAGTTTGGCTTTCCTAGGATACATATTGATCAATAGTAAATTATTTACATGAACATTTATTTTGGAGAAAAAAAGACACTTTTAAATAGAAATAATAGGCTAAGTGTACCAAAGGTTTGTATTACAGCAAAACTCTCCTAATGGGTTTCTTTTGGCACGTTTGTTCTTTAAATAGTTCCTTGCTTTAGAGGGCAAAATGTTTGTCTTGGTGCCATTTGTAGATCTTGTATTATCCTCTTGAGGGTAGATTATGTTTTGCTATCATATGTTTTCCTTTTGAATGACTATTCATAGCTTCGTGTCCTTATTCCAAGAGGTTTGCCTCAGCAAAATCCCACTGACTTCAGTGGAGTTATTCGTGGTTCGTGCTGATGAAGGAGAGGCATCCGATCCTAAATGCTGGGTGTGAGATGTGAGAGTCAGGGCTGATGTACGTATATTTCTCTGAAATCAGCTGAAGTGGCACATGTGGTCCTGGAGGCAGAATTTTTGTATCTCCTTCAATCAACACCAGCCTTCCCTGCAGTGCAGTGTGAATAGGTTGAGAAGGTGGTTTGTCTGCAGTAAGTTTAGCTCTTGGGGAGGCAGGAACCCAAAGAATATTCTTTAACTATTTCCTTCCTATAGTAAGCACCTGACAAAGCATCAGGATGCTGAGAAACGATTCTTAAAGTTTTACAACTGATTTGTAAATACAGTAAAATGGGAACAAATACTCCATACGCTGCACTGCGTTTGAAAACGGTGTGGCTGGCGAGGGGGAACGTGCTCATAAAGTTGTCCTGGTTCACCCCTGGAAGCAGGGACATCTCTCTGCCAGAATGAAGTGGGTCAGGGGGAGACTGACTTTCAGGTCTTTTATTTAATCTGAGATGTGATTTCTTTAACCTAGCAATCTGATTTTTTATATATATTCTTTTGTACTGTACTTTTTTGAAATAAACAGGAAAGCTTTATAGCATTACTGCAAAAAATCACTAACGGACTCTCTGGAATACATTTCTTGTCCACAACGTTATTATGCCATGGTTTTTACCATTCTACTGGGAGATACCCAAGTTAAGTGCACTGTTCTTTTAGAATAATGAATCGTGTGGTTTGGGGTCTTTTTTTTAAAGATGTGAGTCCAGAAACCTGTATATAAAAGAATCTTTGCGAAGGAGTGCTAGTGTAAAATGTGGAATGTGAAATTCTGAGTGGAATCATTACATATTTCCAATAGCACCTCTAGCTGAAATCTTTCCCGTGAGCTGGGGTGGCAGCAAATGAAGGTTGGATGGTGGCAATGACAGGCTTCCACACCCTGTCTCTGCTTCCCAGGAGCACCAAACACACGTTGGGTCCAAGGGGACTCTGGAGATGCATCTTAATCCTGGAAGATTCTCTGAAATGCTTAATCTGCATGGGATTCAGCATCCTAATTTACATGGAAGGCTATTTCTCTGGGATCCCCTAAGGCTTAAGAGAATAGCATGAAAGATTTGTCTGTGCTGATGATGTGATCAGTGGTACTAAGACTTCTAAGCACGGGTATGTTTGCCGGAATGAGCAAGGGAGCATTTGCTCCCTGGACTGCAGTTGATAGGAACTGAATTAGCAGGTCTCCTTACACCCTGAGAGAACCACTATGCTCCCTGCACCTTACAAATCTTGGTGCTTTCATCTGTGTAGAGATCATTTGATCTTTTATCCCATTTTTTAGGCATCAAAGCTAAACTGACTAGTCTGTAATTCTGTTTCTCTCCCTTTATACTATTTTAAAAGTAGCCCCATCATTTGCCCTTTCCAAATAGCATCTCGCCATCTTCTGTGAATTTTCAAAGACAGAGGTCGTTAAAGAGATTGTTTCAGCCCATTACCTATGTATACCTGAATGAATTTCATCTGGCCCAGCCAGCCGGAAAATATCTAATCTTTATAAGCACTTTCCAACATGTTCTTTCCCTATTCTGTCTTGAGATTTTGGTTATTTGCCTCTGATATTAGCTGCAAGTTGAATGCAGCAAGGTAAAGATAGTGAGTACTGTAGCAAAAAAAGACATTAAATACTTCAGCTTTTATGGCATCATCTGTCAATAGTTTTTCTGCTCTGCTGAGCAGTAGAGCAACATTTTGCCTCATTTTTTTCTTATTACAAATGGACTTGTAGCACCTTTTCTTGCTACTTTTGCTAGCTCCAAGTCATTTTTTTCTTTAGTCTCCATTTGTTTCTCAGTATTTGTTATTCTTTTATACTCACACAGTATTCTGACTGTGTATATGTGTCCTTCTTGAGTTTGAGATCACTGAGCACTATGACCTAGCCAGGTTAATTCCTAGGTTTTTCTGCATTGGGATAGTTTTCACTCTCATCATTCTCTAAGGAAATGTTTGCTCCCCATACCTTCTTTTCTCCTTTGACTTGCAGCTGTTGGTCCTTTTGTACTGTCAAGCCTCAGAGATCTTTAAGTGTCCTTCCTTTAAAGTCTTTTGTCTTTATTATGTTCTTTTCTCCTTGAAGAATTGTCACCTTCATGCAAGTTGTCTTTTGCCTTCCTTATGTTAGGGGGCTTCTTGGCGCTGGACCATCCCGTACCCAAACTGTGGTCTTTGCTACTATCACGAACACACTCCAAGGTTGCTGGACAACCTGTGCTCTGAAATGTATTTCCTATAACATATCTGAGTAGTTGCAGTACTTCATTACATCTTGTGCTTTGGTTGATTATTCCAGTTCCTGGTTAAAAAACCCCAACCTCTCTACTTTATTTTTCATTCGGTGTCTGGTAGACCAGCGCTATGTTAGTGCCCTCTGCTTCTCTTTTTTATGTGATGACTTTCGGCAGGTCTGTCTGCCTTTTACAGACTGGACCTAGAAGAGCAAATACTCTCTTGATGTGCAGGGCACTTCTTTATTTCCATACCCTCCATTCTCAGTAAGTTATATCATCTGTATTAACAATCTAGTCTTGTGAGTTATTTACCGAGCCTCTCTTATTGCCCAATTATATTATAGTTTTGATACTGTACTGATTTCCTTCCAGCTCCTTTTGTGTATTCTCCATGATTCTTATAGAGATGTCTGATAGGGTCCACAGATCAATCCCACTTTACTCTTCATTGTGTTTCCTTCCCATGAGATTATCATGGCCAACACTATCTTCCACAGGGTTTACACCCATGTTCATTTGTTGTACCTACCTCAGGCTTTTATTTGTCGAACTCACTTGATCCTACTTAAAAAATTATTTCCCTGAGGTAAACCAGGAGGTGAACAAAGTTGAAATTCCTCTTTTTCATAAGGTGAACGCTGCTCCTGCCCAGCACTTCACGGTGTATCATCTCTGAAGAAGGAAACTTGTTGTAGTGACCCACATGTCTTTGAAGGGAAGGGAAATGTGAGAAAAGGAGAGGCAGCAAGATGCAATAGAGGAGTCTTGATGTTTTTTTAAATCCTTCAGTGGTCTACGTGCTATGCCAGCAATACCACATTCTAAAATGGATACTGTATTTTCCCATAGTCTCTGGATGTTTGCAGTAGCCGGGCAGGAAGAATGAATTGTCTCAAGAATATTAAGATCATAAATTTGTGGTTTCCCTCCTTTCCCTGTAAATCATGGGAGTCAGTGCAGAGTGCGGGTCTGAGGCAATAAAGTCTCCATCTTCCATTTTTTAAATTGGAAATCTGTGTGTATAAATAACGGCTGTTCCAGCTAATTAGATCCTTCAGTTGCTTGATGTGCCAGTGTGCTGATCTTGCCATAACTCTTGTTTGCAGTCCTCGTTTTTCACGGGGTCGTGGAGCTGCTTAACACCTGCCATCTTAATTAACGCATTTTGTCATAGAGTACTCGGGTCACTTCTTGCATGTTTACACGTGTGCCCGTGGAGGTGTATCTTCTCTGTGTGCAAGCATTTGCATGGAGAGCCATGTAATTCGGCAGCTGGCCCCGATGCTCTGCCATCCTGCTCCTCCTACCGAACCCCACTGTGGGGTGAACAGCAAGCAGATTCCCAGGACATCACCGCTTGGAGAGGGTTTTCCACTGCCCGCTGTTCATCCAATGATAACACAATTTAGTGGGACCCGCTTCAGTGTTTCAAGTGCCAGAAATATGCAAGGTCACTGTGTTTGCTTTGGTGAAAACCTGAATTTTAAAGGTCAAAGAGCTGTAGCAGCCTGCAGAATGTGATTAGGATGAGCAGGGATGCAACTGGTGGTCTTCCACACGCCAAATACTTTACTGTGTGTTGAAATCCATTCCAAAATCACCCAGTACAACTATGTAAGGAGACTGCTTTGTCAAGCCGCCACTTGACTTTTGAAGTAGCTTCATAAAGAAGCCTTTAATTAACCATTTTAGACCTTTACTTCCCCACATACAAGGGAGCTCCCAGAAGGACACACTTCAGAAAAGCAGAGCAAATTTTAGCAGGCAGTTAGCGTAATTTATAAAAAGCAAATTTACTTTGGATATGTGTTTCTCATAAATTAAAAGATGTGGGCAAATTTGGTAGTTACAGAAGGATGCTGACTGCATTTGAGGTTCAGGTTACCACACAGTTGAGGGGTTTCAGCATTTCCTGATGGGATTTTGATGTAGGGTTTGGTTTTGGTTTTTTTTTTTTTTAGTGAATAGAGAAAAATGTGATTTCTTGTGAATAAGCTCTGCAAGTATATTTCATTGTATGTAGATATTTTAAAATTTGTTCTATAGATACAAAATATTAGTTTTCCATGGTAGGATGAAATACCCTAAAGTCAATTAAGGTATTGAAGTCAATCCTTTATTTAATTTGGAGAAGGGTGCTTCAGACTGAACAGATTCACGGGAGGTGCTGCAGTTTCAAGTTTGTAAAAGAAATGGATAAATTCCTGCCAGAAAATAGGAACTATTGTGACCAAGAGAGGTAACAGTTCAGCAATGGGCATTTCTGTTACATTCTTGAAGCTGTGATGGTGGGAGGGTGCCTGCATGGGCAGGACCACCATTTCTTTGCAGTTCTCAGTGCTGCAGTGCCTACGGCTCCAAGTTGCTTTCTCGTAGGGGTGGTGGTGAGGAAGACTGACCAGCAAATGTTGTGCAATTAGTTGTACCTATAACTAATGGCTGAGGTTGGGCGTTTTCCAGGAGCAGCTAGGATGTTACTCCTTCCTGCAGGAGTAAGCGGGACCATACAGAGGAAAAGAGGATAAAGCTATTTTGAAGCCTCAAAGTAGTGAAATGGTTTTTTTCCCCCTAACTTCTGCCCTTGAGCAAATACATACGTTAATGAAAATAGGTTTCGTGAGAGCAGGGGGGGATCCCAGCCCCAGCTGGAGGAGGACCAGCTGAGCTGCCGGTGGGCTGGTCGGCGTGGTGGGATGCTCTGCCTGCAGGATGCCCGTGAGCGGCATCCCAGCAAACGGGTCTCTGGGCAGCAGTCTGTGCCAAAATGCATAAGGGATGCAGGGGGAGTTTCTGATCTACTCAGAAGTTGAATACTGTGGTCTGTGCAATGAGAATTGAGGTAAGATGGAAGAGCCTGGAAATGGTGGAAGACTTTCTTTTTAAAATTCTTTTTTTTTTTTTTTCATTTTTGTTCATCCAGTAGCCTCTTGGTTTCTTTAATACCAAGCACATGCATAAACACAGGCACTCACACCCTCACGCTTTTTCTTTTTTAATATTCCAGGTACTGGAAGTGTCTTTTTAAAACCAAGATAAAATTACTTTTGTAGTGAATAGAATATAGTAGTATCTGTCTCATTGCTGCAGTGCGGCTAGGGATGTAATTACTCAGATGTGGCTGATCACCTTTCTTGCTAGGAAAGGAGAGGAGCTTGTATCGGTTCCATCATTGCGTTACGGTTTAAATCTTTAATGACATCTGGACGTAATGTGAAAGGCAGTGGACTAAGCAAGAGTGTTGGGTTTTGCTTCTCACCAAGAGGAAAAAAAACCCACCTGTGAGTTCACACTCGAAATCGGTGTAATCCTCGGCCTCCGTGCCTATGGAAAAACTTCGCGATTAGGCTGCACGTGGCTCACAACAGCTGTCCATCATGCCGACCACGGCCGATGGTCCCAATGGTCTTCCCATCTGCTAGTAGCCATCTGTTTCTTGACTTTTATTTACTTGGGCTGCAAGATCTTTGGATGGAATGGCTATTTTTGCTTACGTGTTTACAGCCAGTAGTATACAAATATTCACTCGGCTGGCAAAAGATGTATTTCAGAAAATGAATATGTATAAATTGTTCTTTGGTTTCTGCTCTTTAGAATTGCTGTATTAAGGAGTGCACAAAAATACTGCCCTGCAGAGTAACACCTCATATCAAAAGAAACATTAAACACAAATGCCTGAACTTGGACTAAAATAATTAGTATACAGTGTATCTTTTGGCCTTTTCTTGGAAGAAAACCACTATTAAAATGTAACATTAAGTATGCAGTACTCATTTGGAGAGTTTGTGTAGTTTTCCTAGAATAATTTCATCTGTCTCACATGGCTTGGCTTGCAGAAAAATTGAACACAACTTCAGTGATATTTTAAGGTTGCAATTTAATCAGCAATTGACTTTGGAAAACTAAATATAAACCGAGGAACAGCCTGTTGCTGAGTAGAGATAACTCCTGGTCAGTTCCAGGCCTGAAATAATACAACCTTGTTATCATTTATTTTTCTCTTTGGTCTTGAGGTTGGCAGCAAAGGCAGCCTTTGCTATGTCTTCCTTTTCCAGTTACATTTGTATCAGAGATGGAAAGCAAAAAAACCACCCAAACCCATGCCAGAAAGAGGGACTTTCTGTTCCCTCTTATAGTGGGAATGTAATACTCACAGGAGAGGGTTGCTAATACTTAAAAACCAGAAAGCGAGTTTGTGTTTGGATCTCGCCAAGGTGTCTGAGCCCAAGCCCCAAGGGAGAGAGCTGTTCCAGTGGCAGCAGGGATCCTGGGGGGACCAACACCACTCCAGAGGCAGATGCTCTTCTTATTAACGACCATTTACATTTTTGCAGAAGGCTCCATAACATCGGTACAACCATGCCACCTTGTGTTAATTTCTGTTTCTTTATGGCCTTGAGCAGTCAAAGAAAAAAGATTTAAAAGAATTTTCTGTGTGTGGATGCATGTGTATATATATGTCATTTTTTAATGCTGGTAAATGTTCACCTCTATCTCCCTGTCCAAGCCTGGTTGTGTATCAATAGCAGGTGAAGTGATTCTACTCTGTCACTTTCTACTTTAAAATTTAGACTAAAGACATTGTATTTCATAGTTATAGTTTCAAAATATGTTAAGAATGAAGAAGTTGAGCTATGTATGTATGTGTCTAGTCCAGCATGGGTAACTCTTTCTGCCATAAACTCCCTGCTGAATAGTGGATTATGCCTCAGCTCAGGGGAATTTGGTCTTTTATATCCCGGACTCCATGGAAGTTTTGGGCAGGCAGGGGTCATTTTGGCAGAGAAATGACCTGTGGATTTTGCACCATGGAGTTAGTAGCATTAAGAGTGTTTTATTGTGAGGAGTTACATTTGAGAATGCTTTAAATTTAAAAAAGAAAAAAATTGCCATGGATATGCATAAAGCTTTTCAAAAGAAAACGTATTAATTAAACCTTTGCCTCTTTTCTGCATAGTCGGCAGCAGAATATGTGAAGTCCCGCCTGCCTGAAGTCCTAAAACAACATCTTCAAGACTATGAGAAGGACAAGGAGAACAGTGTGCTGTCTTACCAAACCATCCTGGAGCAGCAGATTTTATCAATTGATCGAGAAATGCTGGAAAAATTGACTGTATCCTATGATGAAGCAGGTATATTTGTGTTTCTTTCTAAGTTACATTTTACTGAAAAAAAATTGCTCACTTTCAGTCTTTCTCCTGAATAGTAGTGCTTGTGCTGGCAAATTGAACTTTGTCCTCAAAAGGTATGAGGTGACTCAGTGAAACATTTCTTTCTCCTAAAATCAAGTTGAGATAGAAAATTTTCCACTTGAGTGATTGACTACTAACTAGCTGAAAGGACAGTTATTCTTCTAACAGCGCTTTGCCCTTTGTAATGCACTGATGTTGATTGATCTAGCCGTGCCCCTTTATTGTCTCTGCAAGTGGTGCGACCTGGTTTCTGCTGGTTTCTCCTTCACTGCTAACTTATTTTTGGGGCTCACTTAGCTAAGAGTGTACTGGATAGTCACAGGATCTGATTTTTAAATGTGACATGATGCATGTGGATAGCCAAAACCACATAATGTGTAGAGTGTTGGAGACATTTTAACAGTGCAGTTACAGGGGGTTTCAGTTTTGATATTTGCATCTTGATGATTTGGAGGTTTTCTTAGTTATAGCTAATACTTTTTACTAGCATTTTGTTTTAAAGTAGTTAGAAATGTCTTCCAGCTTTTGGATCCTTCACAGAGTTGTCCTGATGCATGGTCTTCTTTACAGTTACAGAGAAAAAAAGAGATGCTGTTGATGTTTTTCGCTGATCTTCCAAAATAGCCACCAATATCTGCTATACGCCCACTCCCCTCAATCTTACCAAGTTTCTTGGTGTTTAGATACCTTGCAAAGAAAGAATCAAACAAAAAGAACAGTTCATTATTTTACTGCTGAATTAGTGTTCATGGCAGCGAGTGGACTGGCAGTACGTATGGAGGTCTGTACAGACGAGCCATGTGTTTCCACTCCAGGTGTGTGCATGCCTGTCTCACTGCGCTCCCAATAGCGCATCTCTCGGCATCCTTTGTTCCTTAGCTTTATCTGAAAGACACTGCTCTTTCTAACTCCATTTTAACCACTCATGGCTGAGAGCTGCAACACACCATCTCCTTTCATCCGCAGCCCTACCAACCAACCTCAGGCAGCCTTGTAATACAAAAAGAGGGTTTATACTTAGTACATCCTCATTTTGGGGTTTTTCTTAATCCCTGGTGGCACTTTCTTGTTCTGTTATTCCCCTGACTGTACCTGGCACCATGGTGCCCTTGGGGAACTGTGCTGAGCTCAGCTCCAGGTTTTTCTTGCAGCTTTTTAGCAGAAGCCTAGACCTTGTAACTAAGTTTTTCATCCCGTTTAGATGGTGTCTGCCAGACACCATCCTGAGTGGATCACTGTTTTGGTTGGACCTGGTTAGATGGCACTCTGCTAAAATCACCCTCTACAGAGTTTCTCGTCACTAGCCCAGCTCTGGAAAACCAAGCACTGACAAGCTGGTGTTATTTTGTCCTATTACTTTGTACTCACACTGCAGTGCCCTGAAGTACTTAAAATGCTCAAACTACTTACCAACTTTGTTCAGACTCCTACTCAGACTCCCACTCACTAGCAATATGACTCTCTTAAACTACTTTGATCTGGAAGGCGCTCGAGCAATTTAAAATGCCATTTGCAGACTGCGTGTTCTGGGTACTTACAGGGCTTTAGTAACTTCAAGTAATTACAATGCTCTATTACTTTAACAATTATATTCACACGCTCACCCAATAAATAAGCCTGATTCTCTTAAACTGCTTTGATCTCAGATGCTTTTGAGCCCCATACGGTGCCATCTGCAGACTGCACGTCACGTACTTAAGGAGTCATATGAGTTCTCGAAGGACAGCACAATTAAAATGAGGGCGCGGGATATTTGTTTAATCACATATGGCCTGTTTTTAATGATGCATTAAAAATAAGCTTCGAAAGTTGTTGTTTTCTGTTGCTTCTGTTTATCTTTTTTAACGCAGAATTTACCAGTCCAATGAATCATGTAAATCTTTTTCCCTGGTTTGGTCACTTCATCTCTCCAGTCATTTTGATTGATAGAATTTTGTTAGGAAGGAAAAAATGCAGTGCGGGAAATTACTGACTCCTGTCAGAAAAAAAAGCAAGCATTTTCCTTTATTGAAGACTGCATGTTTGTACAGTGAAAATAAAGATTAAAACTGCTTGAAACACACATTTGGGGATTTATGTCATGCAATAAAACAATCATGTGGAAATGAGAAGCTACATAAATAACTAGTTTAGAAAAGTCCCAGCATATACACACTTTCAGAATGGAGAGAGAGTGCAGCTTGCTGTAAACAAAAAGCCAGAATTTCAGCTTCCCAATCAGGTAGAGACACCTCTAGAGATTAAAACACGGAGATGGAGCCCACTCTTCATTCTAATCATGTCACTTGTTTACTACAAAAGCAGAAGTGGTGCTACCTGCTCTTGAAGTAAGATCTGATTGTGAGCAAAGCACAGAAGATGGGCAGTTAAATATAATTGCAGCAGCTGTTCGTGATCCTGAGCACTCCAGCTATTCAGCGCTCGAGCAGTTGTGTTGGTGACATTTTTCTTTTATTAGTGTTTTTCCATACCGACGTCAATTTAATGAGAAGATCAAACTGCTGGTGGTATATACAAAATGAAGAAAGCAATCTTTAAAAATCAAAATGGTGAAAATGAAAGCAATTGTGATGTCAGGGCAAAATACAACTTTGTCTGGCAGGGGACTATGTGAGACATCAACAAAACCCATCCTGGAGTAGCAATGTCAAGGGTTTAATTTCTGTAATCGTGAGCAGTTGGAGTTCTGCTACATGTCAGCCAGGGAAACTAGAAAATTAAAGCTTTAAGGCACGTGATACAAGGGGTCAGTAGCCAACTGTAGCAGGGTGCTGCATGTAGGGGAGCACTTCCACAGCAAGGGAGTAGACCTTTTGCATCCAGGAAACCTTTCCCGTCCCTCTTGGAAAGGCTGTTTTCTGAGGGTTTGCAGAGTGCTCACCCCAGCTAACTCCCCTCACTCCAGGGATGTCTCCCAGAGCGGGTAGAATTCAGCTGCATCCATTTGCCAGAATAAAACAGAACTGCACTAAAATGGCTTGGGCTTCTGGTACAATTTTGCATGTTAATTTGGCCTTTCTAGCAGCATGCAATATTAATAACGTGCAGCGTCAATGGACTCGACATCCTAATGCCTCTTTTTGTAAATCTTTCACTTTAGGAAATTAGGAAATCTAGGTATCAGAGCTACCAAATAAAATGAGTTCATCTAAAAATAGTCAAATGTTGACAAGATTTTAGTGAAGTTTGACTAAGGGAGCTTTATGAAATGAAAGCAGGCCAAAAGTGACAGATGGGTACAAATCCTCTCATAATCTTTAAATCCCTTAGTTTAAAAAGTGGCATTCTTGACTAGCTAAGGCTGGGTTAATTTTGTGCAAGAATATTTTTTCCCACTGAAGCTTTATTGGATGTTAATCCTATTCCTTCGATTTATAGCATCTCTAAACATCTGGGATGGTCAGTGACTACTCTGTACAAATACAAGTTTAGGACATTTAAAGGCACTTTGGCATTTAACTCTGGTGTGCCAGGTAGCTAAAGCCTCCTAGGAGATTCTGGTGGTGTTTTTGTACTGTAGTCAATAGGTTTTTCTTTAATGGATGGCCCCTCTCCCCCAGAGTCCTGTAGAAGGTGAGTTTCATTATTGTGTGACAAAAAACATGAATTTCATTTTTCCCTGCCGTGAAGCAGTCATGAAAGATATTGATATTTAGGTACTGCATCCAGAGCCAGATTTCAGCCCAAAACATGTTTTCTTAGTTAATATTTGCCAGGCTGCCCCGTGTTTCCTGGAGCCACCTGCAAGGAAAGCGGGTGGCTGCTCTTCCACGCGTCCTCCCAGGGGGGACCAGAAGCTCATACCTGGCCGGACCCTGCGCGCCTCTCCCTACGGGTGCAGTTTGCATTAGATTTCATTTGAAAACTTTTAGATACAGGTGATGTGCACCATTGCTTGAGACACTCGCTGTCAGTACCATAGTGTTTCTTAAAACAAGTTTTTATGCTAGCAGTCCTTGTCCCAAATTGCCTGAATACTCCGATTTTAGCAACAAAATTTATTTTCTGCTGAGATAAAATGTGGATGTTAGCACCACAACATACTGCACTTTGTCTCTGGATGAGATGGGGGTCTGTACTATGCCTTCGCCAACCATGCCCAGGTGCTGTGTTCTCCCTGGGCATCACACGGTCCTTCAAAGCAGGTGATGCATTGTCCTCCACTCCTCACTCCCAGCATGATTTAGTATATAATGAATGGATAAGGAATTAAACCAACTCCTCATATTCAGCCTGTATTTCTGTGCTTCATAGAAGACTGGGTCTGGTTTCTCCAGTAGCTGCAGCTGTGAAAACCGTCTCCAAGCTTAAATCCAAGGCTCAGACCTTCATTCCAACTGCAGGACCGCAACCCGGCGTAGATCCAGTCCCGTGAGTGTTTGCTGTTTCTGGCAAAAGTACAGAAAAGCAAAGATATCCAAGATTAAACTTTAGCCCAAGAGGCTGGCAAATCCATCTGCTTCATGCAAATGTCCGTGCTAGTGTGGTCGTGCTGGGAAAAGGTTAACTTTAATCATCGAGGGGCCGATGCTGCCCCTTTTTCAATTACAGTGCTCCCTTTCGGGCAGCGCAGGCAGGTGTTTTCCCCCAGAGAAAGTGACTACAAGCAGAAGATGAGAAAATTAAAGCAGTAAAATTGCAGCAGAAATATATCCTATAATTTGGGATAATAAATACCTTGCTGGGGAAAATCCTTTTTTCCCACTGCAAAGAGCTTTACCAGGTAGTCATCATTATGTTACATCGCAGTGAAGATGAAGTAAGTTATCTTTGCTGTGGTGTTTATCTCAAGGTGGCTTGTGCACAGCAATAACCCATTAAAAATGGAGAAAGAGATCTGTTGCGTTTGTTATGTCCACCTTCTTTAAAATAAAACTATTGTCTTATAATGCACACTCATGCTTGGACCATGCTTTTGGTATGTGTTTGACTGGTCCTTTTCACAGAGAGCTCAGTCTTTGGGGAAATACGGGAACACACTTTCAATAGTGGTGACTCATCAGCTGTTTAAATCCTTGTCCTGACAAGGAGCCTTGGGAATATTTCTCTTCCAGTCTTGGCTGCAGCCATTACCAGTAAGGCCGCGTATGGGCAGGCTCTGCTGACAGCATTGGGAAGAGCAGACATCTGTAATCTCACAATTATACAGTGATAATGGTCCTGCAAGAACATGTAACGCTGTCAAATATGAAATGACCTGAGCCTAAAAAATGGTTGGAAAGCTTTATGTAAGTTTTTAGGAGGGTTTTAAAGAGCACGAAGAAAGTCATGCACTAAACATGCTAAAAAGAACAGTTGCAAAGGCAATGGGTTGCACAGAATATGCAAGAACAAAAACAGGAGAGTCGTAAAGAAGCTGTGACGAAGAGAAAAGCCAGAAATGTCTTTTTCTGAAGAAAAAGCATGTACAGCAAAGGATGGTCATAGTAAATGATGTGTTTCTAGTATCTCAAGGGATGTTGCTGGGTAGGCTTTTTGTGTGCTGGGGTGAGCACCCCTTGACAGGGGTGTAGCAATCCAGTAAATTTATTTTCTGATGTGTTGCAAACACTTCGACGCAGCAGATGTGTAACTAACAGCACTCGAACGTGTCAGGGCAACGCTTATTGCTGTGCTGGAGGCTTCCTCCTGACAAGGAGAAAACCAGAGTGGCCTGCAGGCTGCCACGGGTGGTGGCTTTCTCTCCAGCTCAGGTTCGGCTTTTAAGTGATTTTTAGGCATTTGATCTCAAGAACATGATCTAAAACAACTCTCTTCTCTGGGTCTTCGGTTGCTGCAGTGAGAACCTGGCATGGTGCTTTTTCCAGATAATACGGTAGGAAGTTTTACTCTTTATAGTCAGATGATTACTGCTGAATTTATTTAATCTCTGCCTTACACCCAATGCTTTCTTTGGCATATTTAATTTCTTCTACACATTAAAGCTACAAGTTAAACTTGGTCAATGCGAACCAGTGCTCTGTTTTTCTGCAGAGGTCCAGTACCTACAGCAGAAATCACAGGGCAGTCACCAAGGGTAGAATTTGTCTCTTTTCCCTTTCAATATCTGCATTATAAACATCCAATTCTGGACAAGTTTTCTAGAGCTCTTCAATAGTCATTAGAAATAAATCAGCATTTCCAGTGTGGTTCATGGGTTTATTTTAAGCACTACTTCAGTATGTGAAGAGTCATATCCTAAACGTGCCCACTCTTTTCCATTGGCTGTGAATTGGCTCTTGCTCACAGGTAAAATACAGGCAGACAGCTCTAGCTGGGAGCTGAACCCAAACTAAGGGTCTCTGTAGGTGCACACCTAAAACCATTTAAATTACATTGCAGGGTGTAGCTTCAATGCAAACCATGCGACTCTCTAACTTCCTACGTTATGGTCTTCCAGCTTTGTAGAATATTGGCAATGTTTGTAAACAACAGATATGTATTTAAGCCAGCCCAAGCATGCTGTATTCTTCCGCTCCATTAAAATAAATTTTCATTATTCATGTAATTACAACCTTTTGGCAGAAGCTCCGAGCAGAAATAGCACTTTGACAGGTGCCTACTTCCCTGTGAAATACTCTTCACTTCCTCATCAATTTTTGAAGTAGGTATTTAGCTATTTAAATTTGTCAGCTACCAGTCGATTTTTCAGAACTGACATAAACGCTAACAATACTTGGTTCGGGGTATTTGGGAAATATACTTATATATTTGGTAAAAGCAAAAAAATATATTTTTACATATTTGGTGAAACCTCTGGGCATTGTAGGTGCAATGGTGACTCTACAGGGGGCTGTGTCAGTAAGTTAGGGATTTTTTTAATTAATCACGTGAAGTGTTCTGTTCTTACTCAAGCATGTGTAACTATTTTCAGTCTTACTGTATAAATGCCATGTACTCTTCACTTTGGTATTTACACATTTGTAGCAATTAAAAAAAATAATTTAAAAAATCTACTATTACCAAAGTACCGCAGAAGGAGAAGAAACCAACACAGCCCTGCAGAGTGCTGAGATTCAGAAGTGTAACAGAAAATTATTTTTAAACCATTTAATGGTTTTAATACTAATTATTACTGACTGACCATTTCCTTTCTGTGTACTTATCGATTAAGTCTGGAAAGCATCTTAAATGCACAAACTTACTTGTAGGTGGTTACTTAATTCAGTCATAACTTGTGGTAGAGTCAGTTCAGGTTTGTGCTCAGGGGAGGGGTGGTTTCATGTCTCCTACATTGCAAGAGTGCTTTTAAAGGGATTTTTCAGTGATGCTGCATTATCACCGCCTGATTGCCGTCTTTCCTGTTTGTATCTTTGGCCTAATGAAAAGCTTAAAAAGTACGTAAGCTCTGAAGCACTAAAACCACTATTTGAGGTTTATTTTGCATACGTTTTTGTTAGATTTCATTTGAAAACCTTTACATTCAGTTGATGTGCACCATCCCTTGAGATGGTTGCTGTCAGTACCGTAGTGTTCTTCCTCAATTTCAGACGCACGTGTTGCATGAGTAGACAGACATGAGCATGGATTTATCTTATTTTTTTATTATTTATTAAAAATATATCAGACAGAGATAGCATTTGAAGACACAGCTCATTACACCCGTAATTGCTGAATTTCGGTATTGAATATATTCAGTCTTGCTGCTCCTACCTTTGCCATATCATGTATGAAAAGCTAATATTTGGGTTCTTCTGAAAACATTTTAAGAAAGAGGAGAATCATTGAGAAGAAAATATTTTGTAATAACATCAAGAACATGCACGTGCACAAGGATTTATGATCTAAGGGCACTGCTGTGTTTCTGGAGATCGCTTGCACTCTTGCACACCTCTTTGTGTCATCTGTCCTTGCGCTCTCCCCATTTGCAGCAGCGTTCAGCTCGTCCTAAGCCCTGCTTTGCATGCACAACTGCATTGCACGCCACAGTCAATTACTGTTAGCTTTTTCCATTATTTCCCAGTGTTTGAATTATACATGGGGAGATGCAGGAGGAAAAAGAAGCAGGAACAAAAGGAGGCTTTCTGTTCTCAAGTGACGCTTTCTTAAAAACCCTATCCATAATACATAACAACCCATTAAGTTAAAGAAGTTGGTCATAAACAAGCAAAAACTGGCTCTTCCTTGTGCTATAATACCTTTCTAACAGTGGCAGTTGCAGAGTTTTGGCAATATCGGTGCTTTTTCCTCCCTCCGTGTGCATCTTTTCCAGGCAGCTCTGGGATTATGGGCTGCAGCCGCTGTCTGCCAGCGGCTTGGGCGTATCTATAGAAAGGCGTTCGCTTGGGGTCCGTCTGCCAGTTGAATTTGCTGATCTCATACAAAAGTTCCCCCCAAACTGTGCTGTTTTCACTCAGCCACGTGCTGGGAGGGTGATTTCTGAGGGGACAGCTCTGCCCCCAAAAAATGGATGTTCGACAGATGTGGAGGTTTTGCATTGGCAAATGGGCAAAGTAGGGTTTGATACAGAGAACTGGAAGATACAACCGGAAAATACAGAAGGAAAAAAGTACGGTACAAGGTGACTTTTGGCTGGGCGTTGGAAGATGATTAGCCCCAGAGTCTGATTAACCTGAAGGGGGGAAAAGTCACCAGCTTGATTTAAGCTGCCACTCTTGTCCAGGCCAGCCAGCCTCTATTTACAGCTCAGTAAAATTTGCATCAGCAAGTTTTGTGTGTTGGATAGTGGGGACAGAGTGAGGATCTTGAATTAAATCACAAACCTCCTTGCTTATGTGTAGCTCTGGTGCGTTATCACTCCTCATCCCTTTTTTCCTCCTCCTCTTGCTCCCGCTCTTCTGCTAGCGCAGGAGATACAAAGTAAGATCTCGATCCCTTTGGACGGGGTCCCTGTTTGTATTTGTAATTTGGCGATACACCTCGGGCACTGAATAAATAACTCTTAAATACCACCTTGCTGTACAGCTCTGCCTGTATACTAATAAGTTCCTTATTTGTTCAGGAGTTAAGGCGAGTGATCTGTCATGCGAGTGCCTCAGGGCCAGCTGGAGAGCGCAGCAGGTATTTACAGTGGTCCTCCATGAAATCAGCTGCAGCCTGATAGACAGTCCTGCCGCCAATGGGTGTTACTCCTTCGTGAAACCCAACCCCAGGAGCCGAGGGATAATGCAGTCATAATAAAAACCATTTGTTGGATACAATTGCCAGCCGCAACCTAGGTTTTCAAACAGCCCTGAGGCTGAGTGATGCGGAGATGTGCTCAGCATCTATAAGCTAGCCGTTAGTTATGCTGTGAAGAATTTGCTAACTATATGTCTTGAGTTCAGTTTAGTGCCTACCCCCTGACACCTTATTTATAGCTGCTGCTTTAAGTCTGGTATTATGGCTCAGGCACCTCAGGAAAGTGCAGGCCAATTCCTGGGGTTCAAATGAAATTTTGCAGCCTTGATCCATTAGGCAGGACGGGGATAAAGCCAGAGATGTCACAGGACTCAGCACAAATTGGATGCTTTTAATTATTTTGGTGGCAGTTTTTTTTCCAGCTGGGATTTTCATTTTGCACCTACTTTTTCCATGTGATTACAGGCCTCGTTACAGTTGAATGTCACTAATAAAAGCCTGTTGAGTAGCTAGCATAACATTTTCTAACTAGATAAGGTCAGTCATGCTCTTATGCGGCCTCGTGGGGCAGCATGTGGAGCAGCGGCATTGCTGACCTTATTGCTGACACTCTAAAATCACTGAGCATTGGCTGTCCCTGTGCCGCCACCGGCAAACTTCTGCTTGGCTTAAAATGTGGGGTGGATCCTGCAGCAGGTCGGTACCAAACTGACTCACTCCAAGGCAGTTAGTGTCATAAACGTTAACATCTTTAGTATCTTTGGCACTGTGATTGTGGAGGGGTTTATTTGTCTGAAATTGCTAAGAGGATGGAATCCCTTTTTTTTTTCTTTTTTTTTTTTGTGTGTGATCAGTTCTGCAGACTGTGTTTTACATTGAAATTTGATATATTTCCATAATGGGAAATGCAAAGCTGTAGATTTCTAATGGATCCGTACACAATCTGTCTTACAGATCACAGAATTTGGGACAAATCTTAACAAAGCAGACTACGCATATCTCATTGTAAAATTTTTAGTAGCTTTTATTTGTTTTTAAACTTTTATCCAGTTCTTCCTTAGAAAAGTTAAGGTATTGTTATTTTGAGGGAATACCCTCATCTTTCCCAGTGAAAAATGTCCAACTTTTTCCTGAACGCTAGGTTCATGTGAGCAGCTTTTGTTAACGGAGGCGGGTATTTTGCTGGGCTTGGAAGGGTCGTGATATCCTCTGGCTCCTCTTCTGGCACCGATTTGACCTGGTAGAAATCCCACCACTTTGTTCTGAGATTGCTCAGCACAGTTGCCGAGCTAAACAAAACCAAGCTAGTTACTGCCTTGGGTCAGAGTTACTTGGATCTCCTAGGGATGCCTCCACTTCAAAGGATAAATTACATGAAATTGTCCCTAAATTTTAGTTCTGCTGTAGAGTTCTAGGAATTGGGGAAAACATGTTCAACAACAGATTGGGGGGAAAAAAAATTAGGTGCAATTCCTGTTTGAAAGCAATAACTTTTGGTTTTCAGTTTATACAACCTGTCCTTTTCAGCAAAGGAATGCTGCATGCTTGCCGTTGTTTGAGCTGGGGGCTGCGCTTTGTCTGCTCTGCCTGACATCTCTAAACCTCACGCTAAGCTAGACCCTTCGCTCTGGTTGCTTGGCTTATGTAGCAGCTGGTTAGAGCTATTGTAGGAATATGGTTTGAAATAGCAGTAGCAGGATCTCTGTCTGCATATACACTATATTGCATGATCATCTACAGTCATTTTAGTTTCCAGTGCTTCAGGAGCTCTTACAATCAGAAGAATTCAGCCTTTGCAGCTTGTGTGCAAATGCTAGTGTTGCACTGACCACACAGACTGTGTTTCAGCCCGTGGATATTGAAGGCTCACAGGGAAGAGTCAGCAAGAGATTTCTTTTCCTCTCATGTACAAACCTTAGCATAGACATTTCTTCTCGTCGTATCGCTACAAGGCTGCACGGGAGGTTTCACTGCTGCAGAACACCCAAGCCCATCCACAAAGGAGACTGCAGGTGTGGTTTTCTGCGCTTTAATTAGCCAGGTGACATACAGAAATTTCTAACCAGAAAAAATAAACCACTTTTAACATATTTCTACTTCTAGCATATTAAACAGCTGAGTGGGATCTTCAGGTGAAACTAAATATGGGAGCGATGCCAAGAAAACGACTTTTGAACTGGAGATTCCCTTTGTATTAAGATTATTTTTCATAAGGACAAGAAATTAATCACGCGGCGCTAGGATAGCACGGAGGTGGGAGCGCTCCCCATTTCTGCTGCGGTACTGATGAGGCAATGTCAGAGCAGTCTGGAAGACGGAGAGGCTGCCCAAAAGGGTTTCCATTTTTCAGTAATTAACTTTTGTTACCGGATGCACAAAACTTCCTTCCAGCACTTGTCTTCCTACCTGGAAAGCACTTCTAGGTATTTTTTACATAGCTGAGTCAGAACATCTTCATGAATCTGTTAGTCTGTAAGTATATCTCAAGTATGATGAATTTAATATGATTAATGGTAAACAGGATTGAGTTATATATACATACTCATTGATTAGACAGGAAAATAGGATCTTTCTAAATAGAAGTACAATATGGTTCTCTGTTTCAAATATAAAATCTTAAAATAGTACTGCATACAGCCAGGTAGGAATTGTTTCATGGTGGAAATTAAGCTACGATATTATAAAGATTTGAAGTACTTTCTATGTATTTCTAAGAATCCAATGTTTCTTTTAATCTATTTTTAAAAGGAGTTCTTTTAATTTTAGGGGAAAAAAAAGGTTATGTTGAGATGATTAAGGAATTATGAGACCTTGAATTTTCAGAATGGTTATTTTTAGGTTCGTGCTTTACAGAACTGACTTTTGCAGAATTTCGTTAACTGAAGGAAAGGGCAGGTGCAGCTCATTTGTACGAAGCACCAGCACTGAGGGGATTCGGGGACAAATGCCTGTATGATGTGTACGCTGTTCAGTCCCGTATAGCTTGCAAGACATTTGAGGAAAAAGAGGTGGGTACTTTAAAAATGCGCATGTATTTTTGAAAGGTATTGTGAGTGATCAGCAGTTGATTTCACCTGCAGGCAGTTAGCCCAGTAATTTGCCAAAATTGTATATTTTGGAGATTAAAATAGCATTTTCTCTAATCTGCATAGCTTCTGCTAAAAGAAATTGTGTAGCTATTTAAACATTTCAATAACCTACAAAGGAGTAAAGGATGAAGAAGTGCTAATGAGCACAATTAGCTTGGCCTTTCACAAAATTTCTGATGCAGGTTGGATGTCATTAGAGAAGCCAAAAACACACGTGAGAAATGGTGCCTTGGATTAGAAACCAGCCAAGGAGGAGGCACGCAGATCGTTGGGATCCAGCAAAAGGTCCATCCCGGCGAAAGGTTTTACAGTGATTTCACCCCAATTACAGGTTGTTGGGATCATTTTTGTTTGGAGAACTGTTGTTTTCAGTACCTGATTTGTCCCTCCTTTTCCGTGCAGACGTGGTGGTTTGGGGAGCATCACAGCAGGGAAAGGGCTTCAGCCCTTGCAATTCCCGCAGTTCCTCTCACTGCCGTAGCACGGATGAAACGTGAATGTCAGCTGCTTGGTTTTATCGTTGCTTGTCTTATAGATAAGCAGTGAATAATTACATTTATTTTTATGGCTTTGGGTTAGAATTGGTGCGCCACTTGGAGGGCAGGTGGAGGCGGCGTTTCGTGATCTTGATGGTCTCACACCACTTTTTATCCATATTCCTGGCAGCTGGGAAGAAAGAGACTCCCTTACCCTCCCTCATATACTAACTTACGGTGTTCTTCTCAGTCTTGCCTATTCCACAGGCTATAATCAAAGTTTTATTTGCATTGCCTGAGGGGTATGTGTAGAGCATGTAAAATAGAAATTCAGGAGACACATGGCTGGTCTCGACAGGAGGAGCTGAGGCAGATGGGCACAGAGGATAGCTATATTAATGATAAAAACATCACATATCTGACCTGAAAACTACTGGAGTCTTATTGTTTAGGATTTAAAGTCCCTGTAAGGCAAGTGGAAATGTATGGTCTATAAATGAGAAAGAAGCTGCATGCAGTGCCAGTTGCTAGTGGAGAGTAAATACAAATTATATTTTTGTGTATCCCACTTTTTGCACTGTTCTGAGTAATTCTGTTTCCTTCTGGAGATTATTGAAGCTTGAAAATACTAGTTCTTGCTTAATTATTGTGTGAATTCAAGCTTGAGCACTGTTGAAAAAAGATGGGAAGGGGTTTTTTGAGTTGTTTTTTGTTTGTTTTTTAATCAGTCCAGCCAAGTAAGTACTGAATTTCTTGACCTGCAGTCACTGAATGCATTTATGCTCAAAGGGTATGGTAGACCTCTACTCTCCAGCAGTCAGGCATCACAGGAGTGCTGTTGTACCTCATCAGCTTGTGAGAGGGCATCCAGATTTACCAAAAAGCGATTGTGTGGGTTTATTTAACATACGTCCCATCTGACTTGGAGTCACCGATAAGGCAGGACTGGCTGGAGCTGTTACTCCAGTGTCAGTTCAATACCCGGATAAGGGATCCGGCTGCTTCAGACCTGCTGCTATTTTCAAAGACACTGTCAGTGCAGGGCTCGGGCTGTGTACATAGACATTTTCCCCAGCTCTAAGTTTGACCCTGTGAAGCACAGACTGCAAAAGCTGTGTCCATCCGAGCATGGTGCAGGTCCAGGCGCCCGGGATACTCCCTTTCTAATTATGGTTACTGGGGATCTTTTTCCCTGCAGCTTCACAGTGGTCCCAGCTGGTGCAGCCCACCTCCTCCTTCTGCAGACCATCTCAAAGGCTGCGCGTGCTTCGCCTGTGAAGCTTTGTACACTTCCAGTCACTGCCTTGTCATTTTCTGGTCTCTTTGCATGTCTCTCAGTCTCTCTCTAAAAATTAATATTGATTACATTTGGGTTTTTTCTTTCTCTTGTCACTTCGCTTTGTTTCCAGAGATGAGATTAGACTAATTTCCTATTGCGCAGACTTCTGTTTAATACAGACAAGCTGTCACAAGCCCTACCTGTGTGGGAATTAATGTAGCTTTTGGCCCTCTGGGGTTTAATGCTTTTAGACTAAACACTAAGAGGACAGTATTGGTCCCTCCAAAGGTAATGATGATGGTCTCTGGTTTTGAAGTCATCATTCTGCCAGTTTTCTTCTTTTTCCCTATGGACTGAAGCTGAGTGAAACTCCACATCCGACGTGTTAGAAAGCTGAGATGAGGCAGCAAAGTGATCTGCTCCTTCTGCCGTGCTGGCACCATGAGGTGCCTGATAGTGCTTCTCGCACCGCCTCACCAGCTCAAGGTTTGACGGCAGCATCATGGGACATTGGAGTGGGAAATGATGCCCGGGAAACTCATGGGAGAGAGCCTATGGCCCTGTCTACCCCATCCAAACCAGGCTGCAGGAGATGGGCAGTGAAAGTGTTGGGATCAATATCTGCAAAGAAAACAGGCTGACCCTTTAGTTGAGAGAACAGACCCCTCTGGGATGGAGAAGCAGGTGTGGAGGTCTGTATGGAAACAATGGTGATGTACGTGTTTGCAGATGGGCCTATGCAGAAGCAAGCCTACAGAGGGGACTGGGGCTTGGTCAGAGACTAGACTTGAGAGATGAGAGGAGAGGGATGAAGGGGTCTTCAGAGATGCTTTTGATTAGAGAAGCAAAGGGCAGAAGAGTGTCTCATCGGCCGAGAAGAAGCGCTGAGCTGGCTGTGCTGGAGACAGGTAAGAGGAGTGAGAAAAGCTCGCTGTCTGCCCTGCAGCTGGAAAATGCTGTTATGGTCGCAGCAGAAGCTGTTTCGATGGTGAGCCTGGGGCAGAGGCTGCGTTGAAGGAGGCATAGCGTGGAGCTGGAGGGAAAGAAACCTCCGGCAGTGACTGCAAATGGCATCTTCAGTGAGCTCACAGATGAGACCAGAAAGCAGCAACAGCCATAAAAATCAGCAAGGGTAATGACGGTTTTTTAGAGAGGGGCATTACAAAGATGGGCTGCAAAAGAAGAAAGCCAGAGAAGCATAGGGATGAGGCGATAACGAGTAAAAAAAGTTAAAATCAAGTCACTAGAGTAGGAAGACGGGTCGATGGGAGGCAGCAGATGAGCAACCTCGGCACGTGTTGTGCAAATGGGGAAGCAAGGGTTAAAACATAGGAGGGGGAAGTCTCGTTTCTCAGTTTGGCCTGAGAAAGAGACTCTGTGCAAAGAGCCACACAAGAGGTGGGGGAGGACTGGGAAAAGCAGTGAGAAGGCACGTCTGGGAAGGACAGTTGTTCAGGCCAGGGACTTTCGCCATTTAAAAGCCTGAGATAAGGGCAGGGTAGAGGTGTGATTTTTCATGAAGGAGGGATGGGCAAAAGTTCAGGGTTGAAGAGAGCGATGAGGGGGAAGAGGAAGGGAAGAGGTTACATGTGCTGATGGCCTGAAACCTGTGGGGCATGAGAGACTTGGAAAACAGAAGGAAAACTCGGCAAAGAGGGGGGGAAAGAAGCAACGTGCTGAGCATCTGGTGAGATTTACTGCACTTGTGCTAATGGATTAGGATGAAACAAGGGCACTGGCGGAATTTCAAACAACTTGGGCCATCCGGAGCCCAAGTGCTCATGGTCCTCATCGTGAGCTGCCCCACCAGCGGGGATTTGGAGCCAGGCATCAGCAGTATTTTTTGACACCACATGCGAAGCACAAGATATCCAGTGGCTGCAGGGTGAGCTGGATCATGCCTGCACTCTCTAAAGCCTTTTAATGTACTAATCAGGTCTTGTTTGCACTCTGGTGACTTTTCCTCCTTTCGATAAAGCCATTTTTTAAAAACTGGTAGAGCCAGTGCAGCCTTGACTTTTACAAGGTGCCTTGTCTGATACTAAAATACAACACCAATAATCTTACCTGACTTAAAAAAAAAAAAAACCACTATCTCTGCAGCCAGTATAGTACAGGTTTTAAATTTTCTGGTGATTTTCTTTGTAAACTGCTCAGCAGGGTATTATTCAGGCAGCTGCATCGAGGGACTAATATAACATGTGTTCTCAATTTTGGACCCTTTATGTTGGGAATTTTCCGTTGTGCAATTGCATTAAATCTGAGGCGGCTGACAAGAGCACGATGTTTTCTAACTCTACACAAGGTTAAATGACTGAAATAAAAATAGATGGAAAAGAAAACAAAGTAAAATAAGTTTGCTTTCTCATGTAATGGCAGGCAGTAGCATGAGGTCAGGGACTTAACGATAGCCCAGCCATCAGTCAGGGACCGTGAAACAACTGATCCTTCCTAAATCACTTTGGATATTATCTTCTGTTTCAGACGCTCCTTCTCTTTCATTCACACAGATCATATAACCAAGAAGACTGTGTTCAAAGCTATCATTTTTATATAAATTGTGGTAATAATGACTATATTTGTGAAGCATCTTGCTTTCCAAACGCCAGGGCTCTAGGATGTTATTTGCAGTATTTTCCTTACTACTGCCTGCAGGAAAAATACATGCTGGGCTGGTGTTAGGGGAAGGGCGAAGGCAATCTGTGGAGCAGGAGGGTGGTCTTGCACACAGGAAAGTTGATGAATTTACAAATGCAAATGTCAGGCCAAGACGGCAGCTAGAGGTCAAGTAGGAGCTCTGATCTTCGGAAAGAAGCGTCAGTTGGGTGGTGGATCATGGAGTCTTGCAGCCTCGTGTGTGGCGCGTGGGTCTCTCTCCTGCAGCACACTGGGATCCTTCTGGAGTTGGTTTTGGCTCTATATCCCCATCCAACAGGGCTTTCACTTTTGCCCCAGTTTTACATCTCACAGGTTTTGTTTTCAACCCAAATTGCAAAGGCAGCTGTCCTTTTTCTCTCTGAAGTTTAGACGAAATGTCAGCCCTGTTGCAGATCAATCTTTGATTGATCCCTGTTGCAGCTGCAGTCTCTTGCAGATTGTCAGCACGGTGCTGCTTGAACATTGTTAAGGAAAGTTTCATAAATAAAAGCAAGGGAGGGTGCCGTTTATTGCTATAATTTTCTTATTGAAGCAGAGCTTTATGCATTTGCAGAGTTACTAGCTTTTGTTCAGGTAGAGAATGAGGTGACCTCAAACGCTCAATCCCATTTTGTTCTGCTTAAATAACCAGCTGCATCCCACTACAGTAGTTTGTACCCTCATTATTTGTTGTCTCTGTGTTTTGGATACTGGTATTTTAACTACGAAGTCCTCTGGCGTTAGAGCGGGTCTGTTCAGCAGGGTACTAAGGCCAGACACCTGCATCCGAACAGGGTGGGTATCCAGCCGGCAGGAGCACCCTTCAGCACAGCCTTCTTCACACCCTTCGGTGCAATCTCGTTTAGTCTTCAGAGGAGATATTTCTTGAGCAGGCAGCTCATTTTGCTGGGTTCCTTGGGTGATCCTGGTGGACAGGTTCCTCTTGCATGTCCTGTCGTTAGGTGAGCCATTAAGTTGTGCAGTTAGCAGGGGGTTTTAGCAACAAATGGGAAACTATATCCATTTAGGTCTGCAATGTGTCAGTCAGTTCCAAAAAATAATATATATATGCCTCTCTTGTGAAAAAATAGCTCTGGTTTAGAGCTGTGCAAGACAGACCATTAAGTTAAAAATAAATCTTCAGAACACAGTGCGTCCAAACACAACTTGTTTATTACTGGCTATTTTATTTATACCAGTCATGGGATATTCAACTACTGACATGGGAACAGCAAAACATAGTTTTTAATTCTGGGTTTGGACAGCAACACAAGAAGCGGCAGCTATGAGAATTTAGCTTTAAGACCACAGAGCATAGACTTAAACCCTAATGTAGCTCCCCAGGAGCAAAACCAGGGGTCAGGATGCCACTGATGGTAGGCAGTGCTGGAATGCCCCGTTGCCGGCATTTTCATTAAAACTGCATCTTTGTCTGATTAAAATGTACTGCTGTTGGTCGAATTTCATTGCTGGGGCCCTTCATCAGGCATGCTGGCCCTGAGTGCTTCTTCCAGAGCACCCCAGCTGTGGATGCACCTTTTTTTTTAAATGAATAATCAGATGTAAATTAACAACAGAGGTGAAAACTCAACCATGCGCTTCTCTGGTCTACCTAAAAGGAAAAGAAAGCAGCCATTAAGTTAATTTTATTTACTGTTGAAGGATACTAGAGTACCTTTAGTAAAAATTTTAGCAGCGCCATGAAATCAAAACTGAGTGCCAAGCACGTTCCCTTTTAATGTTTGTTAGTATATCTCTAAACACTTACTTGCCATCTTTCTGTTCTAAAATATGAATGAAATTGTGACATCTGGTCCAAAGCCTGTGCAAGGAATATTTGTAATAGCTGGAGTTTTTTATGAATGCAGCTCGCACTAGCTAGAAGGGGAAAATACAGAAAAGGCATGGTCTTAATGGGCTCTGCTGTACTCAACATTCATTCCACTTAAATGAGGAAAATAAAAACTATAGTGTTCTCACTTGAAAAACAGCCAATTTTTCCAATATTTTCCTGCCACCTTAGCCAAGAAATACTATGGCTGTTGGGTACAGTGGTCAATGACTAATTACATTTTCTGTGTATTTAAAGGTTAAAGTAATTAAAAATGTCAAATCTTGTCCTCTTTTCAATTTAAAAAAAAAACAACTGACCTCAGTTCTTGAGGGGATGAGGGGAGAGAGCTCTGTTTTACCCATGCACGGTCCAGTGCAGTAGTTTGTTCACAGAAGCTGCGAGTGGGCTCTGGGGCTAATTTGTACTTTTCTCTTATTACTTTCCTTGGCCATTAGGAAAAGCCGGCTCTCAGACGGAGACTGGAATACACTCCTCCCACCTGAGCCCCTCTCTGCCATTATAAATAGGAAGAACATTTTCCTGCTAATCCTTTTTTTTATATATATATATATATCCCCCATGTATTTGTTTTGCTTCCAATTTCCTTCTATTTTTTCCAGGTACAACTTGTTTGATTGCACTGTTGTCAGATAAGGAACTCACAGTGGCCAACGTTGGTGATTCACGAGGAGTCTTGTGTGACAAGGATGGGAATGCTATCCCCTTGTCACACGATCACAAGCCCTATCAACTGAAAGAGAGGAAAAGGATTAAAAGAGCTGGTGAGTCGTAACGTTTTTGCTTTGGATTGAAGGTTCGACTTTTTTCTTCTCTACTCTGTCAATAATATAGACATTTCCCCTGAGAGAGCCTGAAAAGTACCAGACTGAGGCATCAGCAGATAAAATCTTCCATTATTAATACAGCACTTTTCAGTGGGATTTCATGGTGCCGACAGAGAAGTGGAAGCAGATTGACCTACCCCTTAATAAGCCAGTGTTGGAGTAAGAAGAGCAGCCTTCATCTTCAACAGCCAGTTGACTGTCCTAGCCAGTTCCCTTGTGATCTCTGCAGGGAGCAAATTAATAAACAGGAGCAGCAGCATTACAGGCTTCTTCACACCAAACCGTACCAGCAGCCTTTACGTGAGAGGCTGGTTCTGAAGCTGAGCGAGGTTTAGTTCCTAAAATAAGCAGAGCATGAATCTAATTCATCAAAGCTATTTTTTGTTCCCATACAGTGACTGCTAATGAGCACAAACATGTAAATTGTAGCAGGAGTATATGGAAAGAATATAAGAAACAGCAACCTTTCCGCAATAAATCTTTCTCACTTTCATCACTTGTCAGTTTAGCGACCTCCTGGGCTAGAAGTTACATTTGGATCATCAAGTTTAATAGCCAATTCTCCATGAATTTGTCAAAGTCTCTTTTGAACCCATTTCTGGTTTGGCTCCCACAGCAGCCTGCAGCAGCAAATTATTTGATGAAGAAAAAAAGTTCCTCTTGTTTGTGTTAAACTTACCAATGAGCATTGCCTCTAGAGATGCACTGCCTCTCTGCCTCCATGTCTTCGTCTGTAAAGTGGAAATAACAAGTTTTTCCCCGAGTATAAAACATTTTTAAAACGTACAGGTTATCAGTGCGCTCACACCAGCATAAATGCCCATACATGTGCAATGTGTGCTTTCCTCTCAAGTTTGCTTTTATCACCAAGGAGGCGTAAGAGTGGTGGGGATCCTTCCTGCTGCTAGACAGAGCGCCAAGGTCATGTATGTTCCCCAAAGGGGAAGAAAAAGTATACAGATCCTAAGAAGAAGGAATAGGAAAATCTTGGTCTCACTTTGCTTCAACTCTGTACTTGGGGGATGTATCAATAAAATCTGGAGATTTTTCTGTAAAATTGCTTCCCTCTTAGCCAAGGCCAGGGCCTCTGTGCAATTGTTCACTTAGAGGAGGCCTTCACTTAGGAGAAAAAAATAATTTGGGTATTTCTTTTGTGTAGAAGTGAGGCTTTATAACACAGCAACATGAAAAATGAGCCTGGATTTTTGCAGGAATTTCCAACTTTGGAATAAATTATTTTAATAGACAGGTAAATGCTATAACTATCTGCAGCTAAACAAGAAATATTCTATCTAGCCTAATGGCTTAATGAATTCACTTCTGTGTTACCTATTGCCCCACTGTATTATGATTGATATGGCCTCATAGTACTGTTAAAAACACACAGTCTAGTTTATACTGCTGCCAGATACTTGTATATTTTGGAACATCCCTTCTTTACATACAGTAAGTGTAAAATTGAAGCAAAGTGCCCAAACAATTATCAAGCCTACATTGCTACTGCGACAAAAATACCTGACTTTCTTCCACCATCTAGATACTTTCTTGTCATGTAGAACTGAAGAAAGCGACAATAACCACATCATTAGGTTATATTTTGGTTTTCCAACTTTACATTACACCATCAAGCTGCACTGTCCAGTGCCCTATAGGTAGTTATAAAATGACTGCACATTTGTGTTAGTAGGATTAGATTTCATTTAAAAGTGAAATCCACATAGCCACAGTTGAGAAAATATCCTTCAAACCTCAGTCTGATATAAATCAATTTGAGGCAGCCTGAAACAGCAGCTCAGAGAAAAGCGTGACTTGCCCTGTGCATTTCAGTGGGGTGTTAACTTTGGGATGACAAGTCTAAACCAATCCGTCATTTTTTGCTGCCATGGTGGATGTTAAGGAGGCTTGCTGCTCGCTGCTGTCAGCAGTCACTGGATGAGGAATGAATTCAGTCCCTCTCTTTTCCCCACTCCCAGCAACTGCGTACAAAGTCTTAGTCAGCCCACACCCTGAAAAAAATTTCCATTTATCAGTTCGATGTGACTCAAGCAGCTCTCACACTGAAGCCCCTGAAGCCAATGCTCAGGTTTCTTGTGGGAGTTCCTGCAGTGCAGTGAGAGGTCGCTGGTACCCAAGCCTGCAGCCAAATGCCAAAAGGAAAGACAGCAGCTAAGAGAACAGGGCAGGGTCCTCGATTTTGAGTTGAGGTGCCACATGCTGTGGAATTACGTGCTCCGCAGCGTGCCTGTGCAGCTAACAGCACCAGTCACAGGGTTTTTGTCAAGACTGGTATTTTCACAAGAGATTGGCTGATGCACACTCAGAAGTGCTGCGGAGCCGCTTGTGTCGCAGCTGAATGAGATCGGGGTCCCACCACTCTGACTCGTTCCTGTGGGATAGGGGAATGTGTGTCCTGCGACACAAGGATGCTGGTTTCCCCAGAAAACACAAGGAATCTCCTTCTGATCAGGAGCCTGAGCAATGTATAGGGTCAGCGTTAGACAGTGGCCTTGAAACAACGGTGGGTTTGGCTTGTGAAGAAACACTCAGTTGCAGAGCCACAAGGTGACTGTCACTGATACAAATTTAAGTCAATCACCTTGAACATAATCCTCTGAGCTCAGCTCTCACTAACATGCAAAATGTTTGTGCAGTTGCCAAAAAGCTTCTATTTCTTTAATGCCTTTTCTTCTCCGGTGACAGCCAGCGCTGCAGAATGTTTGCTTCTCTGTGGGCATTTTTATTGTATTCTATATGGATGGCTTTATAAAAGAAAATATTAGAAGTGCCAACAGACACTTCAGCAAACCACAGGAAGTCAACTTGTGCCATAGGCAGTTCCAGGTGCCATGTAAGAACAGCACCAAAAAGTCACTTTGTATGCATAAGCACAGCCTGCAAAGACTGGAGTAAGCATGCTGCAGCGAGTCAGCAGCATCAGCTATCTCCTGTGCAAGTACAGTAACGGGTGCAGGCACTGCTGTCCTCTAACTGTGTGTAAAATGTCTACTTGAAACTGCCTCTTCTTAATTGCGTTTTGCTTCCCCTCTCATTCCAGTACATGACTACACTCCAGTTTAACTATAGTCCTAATCACTTATGACCCCCCCACACGTGCTGGTGAGTAGGTGGCTGTGTTAACATTCAACCAAGGCACCCTCAAAACCTACAGCAGCAACTGGACGAGGTTTGTTTGACTGCACATCTAAGAGGAGTTGCAGTAGGCTTACCAGTTCTTCCTTTTTTTGACTACGGAAGGAAACATCTTCATAATGGAGACTCCATAGAAGTATTCATGAAAACACCCAGCTAGAAAGTTTTGTTTCTGCCAGTTTTAACACGAATCAAGTTTCAAGCTTTAAACAACAAAGAATCATTAAATGAAATATAGTTTCACTTGAAAGCAGAAGGAATTTACAGATTAGATCAGCCAACCAGGAATGGAAACGCTATTGTAAGATTTAGCTGACTAGGTGACTGACAAGTAACACATAGGCTGAAGAGCAGAGCTGAAAACATCCTGGTAACTACAAAGAACAAAGACATTTATAAGACCACCAAAGCAGACAGCTTGCAGATATAAAAGACAACAGTTCACCTAATTTTGTCATACACTTTCATGTTCCATGTTTGCAAATTATTTGTCCTCGCATGACTTTTCATCCATGTTAAGATGACAGGAATATTGCTGTGAAACAGTGCAGACAATGGCACGCAGATGCACACACAGGAATTGAAGGTGCCTAAATTTTACTCTTTGACCTTGAACACTGTGTAGTTCCCTCCCTGGCACAATCAGACTGTGTAGCAGCCAGGTGCTGGCTGTGTCAGAGTCATCGATTTCAGTGCAAAACGTATTTCACTATAAGCAACCCCTAAATAAAATACGTATTTTCAACTAGAAGTAGCCTTAGTCCTGGTGATGGTAAAATCAATCAGTCAGATCCCACATTGCATTTTTCTGACTTGAAGTAAAATTTCGTGATCGGTTTGCTCACAACAGTTTTTTGGTCCTTTTTGACACAGCGCGTTCAAGGCAGTTTGATAGAAGAGCCTATAAATGTTTTTGCACTTGCTTCTTTGCTTTATGCCTTAAAAGTGAGATACAAGTCCTACTGCAGGGCGTTTTCAGTGTTGTTTCCTTCATAGATCTTCTGAAATGGGGAAAACGTGAACTACACAGAAAAAGGAGGGGTTTACCAACACAAGCATATAAAGATTTGCTTTCAGTATTTTTATCTTAACATCGCCATAAGGCTTTCTGGACAGGAAGTTGTGTAGTACAGGAATACCTGTGTTCAGTAAGTTGTCGGTCTCACTGGGGGAGTAGAGAGCATCAAGCTGCTTTGTTTGAAGGAGGCCATTCCTGACTCCTCTGCTTCAGCTGTTTCAACAGCAGTAGTGGCCACAATCCAGCTCTTCCCTTTAGCACTCTGAGATTTACTTAAGGCATCTCCTGCTTTTTGAGATATGTAACATCTGTATACCTCAGGATACTGCAGGATAGATTTTTGGGTGGGTCTGGCAGGAAGCCAGAGAAGTGCTTTAACTTTAAAAAGAACTACTTTAAGTGTTGGTGTTTCTCTCCAGGTGGTTTTATCAGCTTTAATGGTTCCTGGCGCGTTCAGGGGATCCTGGCCATGTCCCGCTCGTTAGGAGATTACCCTCTGAAGAACCTGAATGTTGTCATTCCTGACCCTGATATTCTTACCTTTGACCTGGACAAACTGCAGCCAGAGTTCATGATCTTGGCATCGGATGGTCTGTGGGATGCTTTCAGCAATGAGGAAGCTGTCCGATTCATCAAGGAACGCTTGGATGAACCACACTTCGGTGCAAAGAGTATAGTTCTACAGTCCTTTTACAGAGGATGTCCTGATAATATAACAGTGATGGTGGTGAAGTTCAGGAATAGCAGCAAAACAGAAGAACAGTAATTACCAGTGGTTCTCTGCCTCACTCTGAACTTAAAACAAACTCTTACATTTTAAACATAGTAGAAAGCTCTAGTAAATACCATTAAGATTCTACACAAAAGGAACAGATCCCTCTGGTCTTTGTTCTTTGCTTAACAAAAGGAGCAATACAACAAATACATTCTGAGTGATTGTAAGAGTTAAGTTTGTTCACATGTACCTGTTTCCTGTGACCTTGCTGCTCCTTAGAAACTAACTGTAATCTTCCATTTCAGAATATTCTTTACAAATCCTGTGTAGACTTTTCATTTGGTTCTTTACCTCTCATTTCTAATAGTCGAAGGTTCATTCAGATGCACAGCAGGGTCAGGGCAGTGCTGCCGCTTAATAGCAAGTGATAGGAACGCTGCTGCTTTTCACTCGTAGGTGTGACTCTTCAGAATGATGCTCTCATGTTTCTCAGCTCTTTTCCTTTTTTAATCTGCAGTGATAAGGTTGTATAGAAAAAGGCTTGCAATTATTGGCCTGTTATTGTGTTGTGGCCCAAACCAGCACATATTGATATGAAGGAGGAAGAGGAGCCAACTATTAGCCTGCTACCACAGAAGTGGCCCTCTCGCTTTGTTTAACCTCCCCCCCGCCCTTAAATAAATCAAGCATGTGATTAGGTATAGTTACTGAATTACCTGAAACCACATGTTTATTCAGTCTGTGCATTACTGGAATAACATTTCTTCTATGCCATATTGTATTCAAACCAACTAATGTTAAACTCCAGCAAAATACTCTGAGGTCCAACACCTTCTATATCAAAAAATACCTCTGTTGTGATAGAAGAATGTCTGTCACTCAGTGAGACTCACCCTTACGTTAGTTTTTTGGCATGGACTTTTCATAGGCATGTAAAGAAGGTAATGCGAGATAAAATTAATTTCATTAGTGACTGTGTGGAAAACTAATCAAAACAGGGCACTCCTTAGAGCTACCTAGATGGAAGTCAAGCCTATTAAACACTTCCTTGTACCACTGCAGATTAACCTGTGGTGTTAATCCAGGGGAAGACCACTTTAGAACCGTTTTTTGGTATAATGTATAAATGCCAGGCAGTGTCATTGCACTGTAGAGATGAAAGTTTGTGTTAAATCTAGATAAAAATATGTTTAGATCTAACTTTCAGTATTTAATTGTATTTTGGAATCTGTGACTACTGTAAGTTTAAACAATGACAGTCTGAGTTTGCTCTACATCTGATAACTTAATTGGCTGCTTCATGATCGAGAGGCAGCACTAGCAGAGTGACAGGGCAATGCATGTTAGAGGAACAGAGCCAGGGCCTGAGTTGGAGGTTAGTATGTTGGATGGCTTGCTTACCTGTATCGTGTCTCTTAATATTCCTTGGGATTCCCTCCCCACAAAAACATGGTCCTGGACGACTTGCTTGAAGCCTCTCGTCTTCAAGGTGATGGACGTTGTCAGTATTTGGGTCCTGAGGTAAATCAGGGATATAATGCATTAACTAACTTGGTCTGTTTCTTGGATAAAGATACAATATTACTTAGTTAAAAAGCTACCTGTTTCTCATCACCCACCTATAGCCCTTTCTGGGCAAGTGGCTTGCTGGTCCCTAAAATACTGTGAATGTGTTGTGGTCGTGCTAAGCGGGTGTGATGCCTCTCAAGACAAAAATGCAAGAGCACAAATTCTGCTCTCTGTTTGAGAAGGCATTCCCATCTTAGTCTTTTCATTTTTGTTCCTAGGTTATTTCTTCTCCAACAAACTTCCCTCCTTGAGTTTGTTTGGAGATAATCACAACTCCTAATTGGACCTGTTGCTAATTACCAGTGCTCTTCAAATTGTATACATATCCTTTAGCAGCTTCTTCTCACCCCAGACGCAGGGTAGAGCCCCTTGACTCTGAGGAATAGACAAGTGAAAAGCAGAAGTATGAAAGTGTCCAGCAACCTCTGAAACCAGCAGGCACCCAGCCTGCACTGGTCCTTCCCTGGAGGATGGAAGGTTTTGGAGTTTTTAAATCTCTTGAACAGTGCATTCAGTGAATTTTAAAATGCAACTTTGCAGTTAAATTGAGCAGCTAACAGGAAATGTTAATAATTGCAGAGCACTCCATTTATTTTATTTTGCAAAGGTATTTGAGGTCAGAAGGCTGTGAAATGAAAACCTTGTGTGATATTTTCGTGGGAGTGCTTAATCATGTACTCATAATGCTATAGCAGCAGTATCAAAACTGTGCTCCAGGCAGAGCTCATGGTGCATGTAGCATCTGCCTTTCCTTTCTCCTTCACAGATGATGTTTCCACTGTACTGGCTTTCCTTCGTAGGACACTGCCTGGATGTTTGTCAAAACAGCTGCCCAGGGAAAAGAAGAATTAGACCTAGCAGCCTACAGAACTCTGAAGCAGCGGGACGCTTGTATAGCAGACACATCACTACTAATCCTTCACAGGCATTTGAGAAATGGTCAGCTCCAAAAAAACCATTATAGACTAATGCCACTTGAGCAAAAAGCTTGCGGCTGCCACTAAGCCTCCTGCAGCTCAGGTTCTCGAGGTTCGTGAGCATTGCTGAGGGATGCATGACCTTCTCCTGAGCATAGCTCACTTGCTGGTTGCTCCGGCACTCAAGACAGACAGGAGAATGAGGTGGCAGGAATCGTACACATTCACAGACACATGAAGCAGCCGTAAGGAAGCAGTGGGAGGGTGGCTCACTCTGGAAGTAAGCCATGCTCACGGGATTTAGGAAAACACATAGTGCAATGCAATACAGAACTGTTTTGCAGACTTGTCTAGATATTTATGCCAGAATTCATTTACTCTGTCACTCACATGCCCATCCAGTCCATTACCAAATCGGCCCTATTTCAACCTTTGAGGGTCTGCAGTTGCAACAATAGTTGTTTTAGCACCTCCAATTTTCTCTGCAATGCTCCCACCTTTGTAGTAGCTCCTTCCTGGCCAAAGACATTCATGCCAATGATCTCTGGTAAGGTTGCTGACTTGTTGTTATTACTTTAAAAAAGTAGTTACAGCTGCTTTAGGTTTAAAGATGAAGGACTAATGGAGATGACAGGCTTTGTGCAGTCTTCCAAACACAAGCGCAGTGCCTACCTATGCTCCCTGCTAGAAGTCTTCTGAGAAGTTTTTAATCCCATTCTAGACATCTGTAACTTCCCAGTCATGCTGCTTTGTGCCAAATTCTGTCATGATACATACAGCTGTTGGATGACAAGATTAAGTAATGTACATATTGCTTATGCAACCTGAACGATCTAGGGTCTGATCCTCCACTGCCTTAATAATAATATGTCCTACATCTGGAAGGAGTTGCCAGACACTGTAGCCAGAAATATCCCCGCGTACGCTCGAGCAGTGTGGCAGAACGCGCTATGGCATCGGAGAGGCAGTACTTCCAGCACGCCTTTCTCAGTCCTGCTTTTCTGCCTGGGCACCTCTCCAAAAAAAAGGGAGATGCATTTTGGTTAAAAAGTGGCTTGCACACATCTGAGAGCTCCCTCTTGCCGTACGTGTTCATGAAGTTTTTTGTTGCTTAAGTCTGGTGACATCTGTTCATCAGGTAAGAGCATCACATGGCAGAAAACTGATATATTAAGTTGCTGCCACAGAGCATCTTTCGTATGGTCCAATATGAAAAAATGTACCTTGTAATTAGTCATCTGATCCAGTACTTAAAAGAATTTGGGCTCTTCCCAGTGGTATTACAAGCTAACAGTTTAACTCACGTAGTACATTTTAAAGATACTACCATTTAGCTTTTCATTCTGATTACAGACTACCATTTAGTTTATCCTTCTGACGATATATTAGTGGGGTTTTCAGAAAGGCTGTTCATTCATATAAGGAAAGGGCTATAGCCGTCACTGTTAGCAGCTCCTGGTACAGTTATGAGGATCCCAGGTCTAGGTACCAGCCTGGTTAGGTGTGGTCATGGCTCCGTCTAGTGGCTGGCCTAAGCATGGTAACCCAGCAGTACTCGTTAAAGTTAACAGTTGCTCTCTCAGCCCGTGTGAAAAATGTGTGCGATTTAAAGTCCCCCTTGTCCCTTGTGCAGGAGATCGCTATGAGGTTAATGATGACCCGTTCTCTCAGGCTGAATTTTACAGCAGTGCTGAAGCAGCATGGGCTGAATGCCTGCATCCCCAGACACAGCTAAGAAACGCAGATACGCGGCTGCTAAAAACATGCGTGAAAGTTTGGCACACTGCAACCCTGCCCTGCATCCCCCGCCAGCTCACCCCCCTGCATGGGTGTCTTCGCAATACTGCGGAATGCATTTTAAACGCTTGTTTGTGGGATCCAGATGTTTGGCAACTGTGCAGCTTACGCAGACCGCAGCGATCCAGCTTAGGAGAGTCCAGAATTCATCGCTAGTCTCAGGGGTGGCAGGAGACGCTATTTTATTTCGTATAAAATGTACGCCACTTCTTTTGTTGCAACATCCAGCACTAGTGATCTGGGCATGTTGATCCTGTCTCACGGGGGAGGGATGGTCACAGATGACATTGTGAGGACTGCGTCAGCGCTGTAGTCCTAAAATTTGTAAAAATACAAAATTTGAAATGAATGAGCCCGTTTTTACCGAATAGAATGTTTGGATAAATAAAGTAAATGCCATCTGACATCATGAAGTACTGTCTACTGACGTGAACACAAGGTCAGTACCAAAACTACTGCTAATGTTATTACAATATTGTAAAATTACATAAGGTAAAATTAAAAAAAAAAAATGTTGGGAAGTTTTTAGAATACAGAAGTTAGTACTAAAGCACCGCATCAGCTTGAAGTGTTTGCTACATAAACACTAATGCTGCGTCTTGAAAATAAGGGAGTTTTGTTGTTCAGCTGCCTCTCAGAATACATGACACCCTTGCTTTAAATAATATTAATATATTGCTAATGTATCTAATACTCATCTTACACAGAGAAACATTTAGTAAGTGATTATACTAAAGAAAAAAACTCTCACCAGCCTTTCATCTTCTAAAGTAGGTTTTTAGGCCTCCGTCCTGAAATCTGGCTGTACAAAATGCAAGGTTAAAATTTAGAATGTTCTGCTGACGTTTGGCAACTGTATAGACCAGAGCTGCTGCCCCTCAGTGTTGTCAATGTATTTATGAATTATCTTTCTAAACCTGAGGACTCGTATCTAAAAAGACACATACAATTAAGTTAATACTGATTTGAATTTTAAATCACACTTATTTATATAGTGCTGACTATATAAGGCTTAGGTAAGCAGCTGTTTTACATATAGTTTTCCCTTAGATAACTTAGAGTTCTAGGTATCAGTTGTCTCTAGTTATATATGATAGTCTAGATGCTCTGTCATGCAAAACACGTGCAGTCAAAGCAGTTGAAGCCTATCTAAAACCATAAATAGAGGCTCACATCAGAACCAATTCTTGAGTAAAGTTTTGAAATGCACTTTTATGAGTAGGTCAGCTCCTATGTCTGGTCTGCTCGGTTGTAAGGAAGAACTCCAAATTAGTTGAGCAATAGGGAAATAAAGTACTTTTTCTGCATTTAAAAGACCAACCCTGTTTTCCTTTAAGCCTGTGGAGACACATCAGTACTTCTAGGGACACAGATGCTCAGAAATCTACTTCAGCCTGTATTCCACCAAGTTAATTAAATGAATAATCAGTTATAAGGTTTTCGAAATCTAAATGCGGGACTGTCAAACATTGCTCTCCAGGAATTCCTACACTGTATTCAGGGGTGTGAGAGCAATAGAGATGAAACTATACTTTATCCACACTTGCTTTAATCTTGGTAATAACAAGAGTCGTGAAGTCAAGCTGTATGGGCTGACAGTCAAATACCTGCTCAGCATCCCCTGTGTAAATGCCCATGCCACCATGCCACGCCCACCCCAGGAAAGCAGGCTGACTCCACGTAGAGCGAGGTTGTTCCTGTGCCTCTGCGGATGCACTCCGTTGGCTTCAGCTGTTGTTGATGATGGGAGACTCATGCCAGAACTGCCAAAGTCCATCTGTGATTTTTAAATTTTGTCCTTCTGGTAAGAAAAACTTAGTTATGTTAAAAACATGATTCATTTGGAAGAACTTCTTTGGAGTTAGTTCCATTCTGTACTGCATCTCTACACTGCTCTTTGCTGAACCGTTCCTATACGCATAAGCTCGGTACAAAATGTAAGCAGTGGTTAGCAATGCTGGGTTTACAAATGAAATCCATTTTTATAAATTTCATGCCCATCGATCTTTAACATCGCAAACTGTGACAGTCGCGTAACTGTTAACTACAAAGTTAACAGGAGCAGCATCTGGAAAAACAACATTAAAACCCGTACTGTGTGAGTATTACACTGAGCGACTGTAAAATCACTTCTACCCAGTGTAGTTGGAAATGCTCTCTAAGAAATGATCGAGACAGGCTCATTATGAAAATGAACCGCATATTTAGAACTCTGCGAGGGCAGGTCGGAGCTTTACTAACAAAAATCCTACACAACACACAAGATAACAAAATCGCAATGTTTAAGCAATCCATCTTGGTTAAGGCAGCTTCCATTTAGTACAACACAGCTGTGTTAACGCAGATAAGCAGAAGCCTGAAGAGGCTCTACTCGCATTTTTTCACTTGGAGCCAGAAGTTTTTTTAAGATTTTATCTTTATTGCAAGCTCAGGGGAGACTGCACTTAACTCCTAGGTGGAGGACCAGCACAGGCAAAGCATTACTGAGAGGAGGGGCTAGGACATCAGGCTGAGGCCCAGCCCAGTCGGGATGGACGTGACACCTACACACCATTGTCTCTCACACCGTAAAAAAAACCTCATTCAGATCATTCAGACTAACGTGGCCTGGGAAATTAACGTGCTGCGCAGCAACTGTCAGAAGGCTAGAGGAAAACGGAGCTCAGCTATATAAACCACCTCAAGAGAGGTCGCTTGGGGTAAACTTTGTATTTTTAAGTCCTTATTTTGTAGGAGGAAAACTAAGTCCCAAAGTCCCATAACTGCAGGTGAGACAAACTATACTGTAACACAGGTGGTATTTCCTCATATGAGTTGCAGCTCGATACTGCCTTTAGCTAAGAATCACATTAAAGCAGCATTTCAGAGAGTATGCTTTCCTGAGTCCTGTGAAAGAAAGTGGCTTTGTGATTTTTAGACACTCAATATATAAACAGAGGGGGGTGGGTTTTGGTTTGTTTTACAATTTTACGTTTCCTTAAAATGTGGACTCAACTACGTATGAAAAAAAAAAAAATAAACCCAGCCATCTGCTTAGCTTCATTTTAACTTTGTTTTCTTTCCTTCCTACACGGAGTACTTGCATTTGGATATGGTTTACAGCCTAACACGCAATCCACAGTAACCACATTAAAACCTGACAAGCTTAATATAACAGAGACTGCAGAAAGCTTTACATCTCTTTCCCTACCACCTCCATCTTAAGCAAACTGTAGAGTACTTAAGAAATGACCAAAGTGGTACATGCTAGTCACATAAAAATGGAGACGAATGAAAATTTGAAAAATAGGGAGCAAAGCTCTGCCTCCCAAACTCCTTCGACATACCTAACATAACTGAGACACACCTATCAGGAACTCAGTGTCACGTTGTTTGGTTAACCTTCAGTCAGTCTCCAGTTTAAATTTGAAAGAAAGATGATAAAATTACATTATTTATTGTGCATCCAGGCATTCATGAGTTACTTACGAAGAACTTGCATTGAAATGCTTTAGTAGTAACTACAAAACTTAAGACAAAACTTAGGAAAATATTCCACACCGTCTATGTCCTGTTAATACTGAACTGATCATATAGAATAATGCCCCTAAGTTTGCAGCACATAATATTTCATGGTTTATTTTGAACTTGTTTGTTCTACAACGCACACAAAACATATAAGCATTTTGACTTTTCAGCTCTTCTGAAATAGTACACAGGCAACACAGGCTTGAAATTTTACACTGTAAAACCCTTTTGCTGTCCACCCAGCAGTAGTTTCTAAACATCTTTGACCAATGGATCATTATTAGGCTTTTCAAGTCAGAAACCCCCACAATTTCCGTATCAGAATCACAAGTGCTTGGAATTCTGATTTAATACGGCTTTCTGAACCACTTGCCTGCATGAGAAAAAGAATCTTAGGATTTGGGAAAATCTTAGCCTGTGGTTGAGGCTTCATTTTTCGTACAATATTGTAGGCAGATGCAATAAAATTTGGGCCCACCCCTGACTTAAATGCTTACATTAGTTCACAGTCTTAAGCTTTTTTTACCTCTTGCATGGCTGCTCACACTAGAAACTTTCCTGGTATTTGCTTTAAGCAGAAACATTACCTTAGTTATGAATTTTTATGGTCTTCTAAGCAATAATAAGGTCAGACTCAAATACAAACCAGATTTGGAAATGAGGTTTTTTAAAAAAAAAAACAGGAGCAGGAATATTTTACAGTGTAAATTTCTTGTAGAACTGATGTCACTTTAGATTACAATTTCAGGTGGCATAAACAGATCACTGTGTATAAACCTACATTTGTGAAAGCAAATGCCTTGTAATCTACGATCAGTGTTATCATTCTGGGGCACAACTACAAAAAATACCTTGCTTGGTGACAGTTGCATTTTTATTGCGGTCCTGCACACCCATTTCTCTGTGATACTCGTTTCTTAGTCTCTCCACAGGAGCGCTGTCTGCTTTATCTATCCAGTTTCTGAAGACTGCATCGTCCTTCATAATTACATTTT
>WAAD01026880.1:22389-44386 GCA_013389945.1 Fregata magnificens | reverse complement strand
GGGCAGTCGGGCGGCGGAGGGCCCTGGCCGAGGGCCTGCGGCCGGCCTCTCGGCGCCGGGAGGGCTCAGCAAATGGCGTCCGGGGCCTCTCCGCCTTCCCCTGGAGCACGGCTTGGCGCTGCGTTTGTTCCTGGCAGTCCTCCTGGGGCTCCAGCTGGTTCCGTCTTCTGAAAATCACAGCATAGTCTGGTGTGAGATTAAAGTTTATGGATTGCAGGGAAGAAGAGACGGGCGTTTTCAAATCTTGCTTCAGCTGCTAGACTAGATTGTGGTGAGGATTCACCCCCAAGCCTCCCTAAATTATTACATTAATTACATTTTGTAACGTTACAAAAGCATGCAGCCGTTGTGGAATATCCTGCTCGGACAACTTGGGAACCTACATAATTTACGAAAGGTTTATTGTGCAAAGTTTGAGTGCAGATTAATTGATGGTAAATCAGCTGTCCCAGTTTTGTGTTACTACTCTGGGCTTTTTAAACTGAACGTACAGGCAAACCCTACACAAGCAAGATAGCCTCACCCCGGCAAAGCAAATACACCTTTGGACAAATCAAAGGTAGACTTCTCATTCTTTCAAATGTTCACCTTTCGGTGCAAATGGAGATTTAGAACCTGCAAGTGGAAGGCTGCATCGCGCTGTATCTTGTGCAGCTGACTACGGCTCTGTTTTGATCTCATGCTGGTATATGAACTCCAAAGTAAAGCGGGAAATTGTGACTGGAAGTGGCTCTGCATCACAAAATCTTGCTCTGAACCAAACTCACATTTGACTCGGGTACAGTTAAACTGCAAAACCATGGAGTCTTCAGAAGGTAGCTGTTCTGTCCTGGAAATAAATTTAACTAGCTCATAAAAAGTCAGACATTGCTTAATCACTTCTTTAAAGTCATAGACTGATGTAATAACAGTTGAGACTATAAATATTGAATACAGTTGGAGCAAACATATAGAACAGAGAACTGTGAGTAATCTTTAAATCACAGCACTACCCAGGGACGCAGACCATCCCTCCAACTCTGTCACTGCTCGCACAGAAGGAAGGTTTTGCCCTTGATCAAGAGAACCATATTTCAAGGAAATGGCATGCTGTTTTGCAGGGAATTATGATTCATTTGACTGCGTTACCAACATGTTTTGCATAGTTTCCTGTCTCCCCATCTTTCGATTCATTCATACACATGATTTATAAAGAAATGCAAGCACTTCCTTCCCTGGTCTAATACATCATGACCCCCACGTAATCTGTACATGTTATTAAATATGAAAAATGTACAACAGTGAGTATGTCACTGTCAGCTTTTTGTTGCCCCCAATTAGTTCTGGTATAACCCTTTTAGCTTCAAGAGAAACAAGATTATAACTTGTCTGTCAAGACTGAGGCTTATTTTACGCAACACATGGAATATCTGAGCAACCAGTGTCGTAATTATCAAAATGATTACCCTATCAGTCAGCAGCTCATTTGGCCAGAAAACCTTTACCTCTTTTTGCTGATTATGTACTTTCTGAAGCAAAGACGAATGGTAATAACTAATACTAGAGCATCTGGGGATAAGGGCAAATAAGTATCACAATACTCGGTATGCATTGGGCCAGCCCAGCATAGGTCTCCTAACTGTCAAAAAAATGAAGACTCAATATGAATTAAATAATATTAGACTAAATTTTCCATTGCCTCTTTTTTCATTCTACTATTTAGAATGCTGGCAAAAAAATGATCTTTTGATCGAGACTCTCTTACTTCCCCCCTTCTTGTTCCCTTCCCGAAGGCAATCTTGATCATAGATCAGTGGGCAACAACAGAATAGAGCATAATGAAGCTAAGAGAAATTTTTAATTTCAGGTAGCTGAATCTCAGTAATGACCAGATCATAAGACCTACATTTAGTCTCCGCCATGCAGAGTGCAGTTAAACTTCTTCATACAAACATAACTGACTTTACAACTTGGACAGCAAAATCAAAGCACTCAGCTTCTTGCATGAGTGGGCAGGAGGAGTAACTGGCGGAGTCTGAGGCAGCCAGTTAGAGCAGAGCACATTTTTAAGTGGAGTTCTTTTATGGTTTGATGTACCCATGTAGACTCACATTAGAAACCTCTTGAGAATCATTTGTTGCTGGGAGATGAGATGCACCGATAAATCAGGCACCTTGTCATTTTGAGGATTGATAAGTACAGACAAACCTTAAGATTGCCCCTCCTCACTGGCTGTGTTTATATTTCATTTCTTTTCCAAAACGGATACGGATGCGGATGCAGTAATAAAGGGATTTATCTCTGGGCACACACTGAAACAGGGCAGACAGCTAGCGGTTCCCTGCACCATGGGATTAGGCAGTATAACCAGGCTGCTGCTGGTTTGGTACACACAATTTTACAACGTAAGAGTTCTTAAATAGTTATGTAAGTGTGGTTCATTGCTCAAACATGTTTCAAGACTGTAGACTGTAACCTTTGCGCTTGTGACCAATGGGTATGTTACTCATAGTTGTTCCACCCACAGGCTTGGCACTGTGCACCTTCATAAATTACTGCTCGCGTTATTATCAAGTTGATAAAAGCCAGCATGTATTTGTATAGAGCTTTTACTTACTCTCCATAGCACAAAGCCACTTCTTCCTCTTCCTTACTCTTCGTGCTTCATCTCACAGAGGAAGAAAGACATCTTACTGACAAAAATTGGTTTCACGGAAGACGGTGAGTTCCAGCTTTAAAGGCTTACTAGAGAACACCACGGCACAAATGGGCCTCCAGAACACCAAACACTCCAAAGTCAAGCAAGCTAATATACTGATGTTAGGACTTGATTCTGCAGGAAAATCTACACTGTTGTACAAGTTCAAGTATAATGACATTTTTCTAACAATTCCAACAATTGGCTTTAACGTTGATATGATTGAAACAGGGAAAGATTTTACATTAACGTTTTGGGATGTGGGAGGACAACCGAAAATGAGACCGGTTTGGTGCAATTTCCTGGAAAACGCAGACGGACTGCTGTATGTTGTGGACAGCTCTGATAAGCAACGTCTGGAAGAATCAAAGAAAGAATTTGAACTCATTTTAAAGAATGAATTTATAAAAAGCATACCAGTCATCGTGCTAGCGAACAAGCAGGATTTGCCTGGAGCTTTGAACGCTGAGGAAATAACCAGGAGATTCCACATGAAGAAGTACTGCAGTGACAGAAATTGGTATGTACAACCCTGTTGTGCTATCACAGGAGAAGGTTTGTCAGAAGCTCTCCAAAGACTAACCACGTTTGCAAAACACTACAGCAGATCAAAGGACACTTCTACAATCTTTAAGGAAATCAAAACACTTTAAGAATTTCTATCATCAAATTCTGGTGAACTTAAATCAACATATTTTGTTGGACAGACTAAATCTGAAAATACTGGATTCTGGAGAACTCTTGTAAGTATTTATAAAGAACTTCGACAATATTAAATTATACTGTTACACCTGCAGATGCTTCTGAGAGACTACTCTGCAGCATTTTATTAGTGATCGTATACTTGGGGTTATTCAGCTCAGAAGTGTGGCTGTTGAATGATGAAAACGGTGGAGCTGAGCTGCTGAATTTTAGCAAGTGGAACCAAAATAGGTGAGCAGTGCTTAAAATGCTTAAATCAAGTTATTTTGTCAAGACGTAAAATAGCCAAGCTTGTTTGTTCAGCAAGAAAAGCAAGAGATAAAATGTTGTTTTGTAATAAATGCTCCGTGGATGTATTTCTCATGTAAAAATATAGTCGTTCTAGAGCTTAAACTCTTAGTTATGTACAAGAGAACCTATGAATCTGAAATACTTGTTGGATATTGCTGCATTCTACAACCAATTACTCCAAACAGATTTTAACAAACAGGATCTGCTCCTCATCAAGCCACAGACAAAGCTGAGATCCAGCGCTGTGTGTAAGGTGTAGGTCTGATGTCCCTTTGTTACAGATTTCCATGTACCGATTTCTTTGCTTCTGCGCTGTTGGACTGCTATCCTTAGCCAAGAGCAGAGCGACGGAAGCCAGCATGGGATCAGTCCAGCGAAGCACTGATCCCCATTGTTTTTGGGGTGGGGGACAAAGGGGGGAGGAATGGGGGGATTGGCTCCTTGGTCCTTTTTTTATAGATCTTGATGGATCCTGTCCTGCCTGTGCTGAAGCCACGTGAAATTTTGTTACTGATAAATTTAGGTTTGATTAAACTTGACATAAGTGGCACAAAATTGCTAATCCTATTACTACAGTTCATAGAAAAAAATTCTAAATGAAATTCCTGTTCAGATTTCCTGATTGATGGAGTGAATTAGTATTCTGAATGCCATTAAAGGAACGCAGGATTGATAACTAGAAGACTAGCTGAACTGTATCAACCATGAAAACAGTGTAAACACTAAGGCTGATAAGTTAATAGGGCCTGCTCTTTTAAAAGCAGGAGAAAAGAGACCATCTAATTATGGGTTATACAGTCCCAGAAAATCCAGCCCAATTATTTCTGCCTTCTTGAGCAACGTCTGCAGAGGTAGGATGCTCCAGTGGTTAGGATGCTTGCTTAGATAGCTGGATTTTTTTTTCCCCTGTGTTTACCACAATCTTTGACCATGGGCAAGTCATTTAATCACTCTGTACCTCAACAGTCCCTTGGCAGAATGAACTTCCCAGTTATGCGCTCTGAAAAAGTTGTGACAAGGGTCAGCTTGTGAGCCTTTCTCCTCCAACAAAATGATTATGCCGAGTAATTCACTTAAGAAATTTACATTTAGTTCTTACTAATAAACAGGCAGGAATTTCAAGTTACAGAAGGGTGAAGCAGCAAGAAAAGCGCCCAGACGTATCCTGTTGTCTCATGCATATATTATTCAAAGACAAAAAATCATCAGGTGAATTTGCTGAAATAGTAAACAAAGGAAGGTTTCTCAATAGAAGCTGTTATTAATACGGACAGTAATTACCATGGGCTAAATCCTGAGTCATGTTGAGACTACATTTCTAAAAGGAGAGCAAGAATTTAGACCTGTCTTTGCCTGGTCTGATGATTTAGGCTCAATATAAAACATCATCTTCTGTCCCAAAAAAGATTTTTAGAAGTCTGCAACAATTGGAACTTTAGTTTTCTAAACCCAACAAGTCAATGTTAAAAAGTGTAATATTTCAGATCAATAAATGTATAAATATTTGCATGTGTATATTACATATTGAATTGTCCCACTAGTTTAATCTTACCATGTGTCTGTTATAAATCTGAATCTAGTTCACTGACCTCAGGACTTCTTCAGGGAGAAATACTCCTTGAGAGATTTAATGAGAGTGCACCAGGGTCTCTAATTAGACAAGAAGCAAGTTCTGACGGAGAAATGAAGTAGTGTAATAGACCAGCTGATATAGCTAAAAAAGAGAATAAGCTTTCAGGCACACAGTCCCTTCTCCAGGTTATCAAATTAGATGAAATGATACTCACATTGACTTGAAGAAAATCTGTTATAGTATGCTTCAAAGGAAATAAACTCTATTCCATTCACTTTACAGAATATCAAGTATTTAAAAATCGATTTTTCTAAGAGCTTGGTTTCCTAAAGAAGTGAAGCCGTGCCCATTTTATCTGCCCGTGGAGCCCCCCACCTTTTTGAATGATTTTTAAGCCTTAAACATCAGGTTGGATAGAGAAGCAGGTTCTCAAAGAAATTATATTACTGAAAGTTTAATTAAAAAAATCAGTGAGATAGAGAAAAGTGACCATACTGGTGCCCCCAGTGAAGGCAAGGCTGATAAGGTACAAAAGACTAATCCCTGAGGAGATAAATGTTCCATTTTAGCCACAAGAGAGCCTACAAGAGGACATAAATCCACAGAGCCCAGATTTAATTAGTTCCTCTGCTCCTGGAGCTAGTTGGTCTTTTCCTATACTGCGCGAGTAAATAATGTACTTGGGGGCTTCTTTAGGATGAGTAGATAGAGGATACAGAATCCACTGCTTAGAATTTCCTTTCCACCCCTGGAGTAAAGAATCTCCCTGACTGCTCACCATGTTTTGGAAAGGATCCCTGAAAAGGCATATTACGTGGGCAGGAAGGTGCAGAGGAAGTGGAGCTTCTGGCTCGGTTCTGCAAGAACGCAGAGCGGAGCGCTGCGCTGCCCGCTTTGCAGCCGATGCGGCTCGTTTCCCCAGCCCACCAGCAGACGGGGGTTCGTTCTGAAGGAAGGTCAGTTGTCAGAGGCAGGAGGGAGCAGGGCCCCCTGCGCCACTCACGGCAGCATCTGTGCCTTCTGCCCACACACACATACTCACCCCAGGGCACTGTATCATCCCTACTGGAAGCCTGGAATTTGCTCAGTATCCAATCCCATCATGTGTTATGTGGTGAAATCAATAGCAAGGAAGTTACAAAGGCGTTTTACAGCTTCATCCTGTTATGGAGAGTTTTAGATCTTTTGACTGCTTGGCTGAACAATATAATGAGCAGAATTGTCTTTATGTTTCGGAGCACAACAAAGTGGCATTCTACTTGTGCTAAAAATAAAATCCATAGTATCGTAAGCATAATCTATTCCTGGACAAGTTTTGTTTTATTTTATTATTTAGAATTTATATAGGTTACTCACTAAAAATAATTTTAGGATTTTTGAAGGGTTCAGGGTGCTTTGAGAAGGTAAAAAATCAGCATATGAAGAGTGCTGCCCCCCTTGGCAGTGGAACCAAAGTCTGTGAGTTCAAAAGTTTGCATGGGATGAAAGGCCTTAAAGAGTTTGGGCCCCCTGCTCAGCTGTTTATATTGCTTAAGGTTTGGGAACTTTTTTCATTAGCTTTCCTAATAAATCACACCCTGATCACCCTGGAGTTTCTTGCATTTTTTATTGATGCATACTGGCAGTCTTGTGCAATTGCAATGAAGTGGTCAAAGCATTACAACTATATTGTGGCTAAAGTGTACGAGTCCTCCAGTGTCTGCTAATATTGCTTACACAAAGTTCGCTGTACCTGTTCATTTCTGCTGACAGAACAGTCGTCCATGAAGAAATAAATGGCACATATCTGAGGTTGTGAAACACAAAGGGTGGGATCTGGGAAACCTAAGGCGTGTTGTGTCCTGTGCCCTCTCATGGAGATTATCCACTGGGACGTGTTTGGATGTGACAATTTAAAAGCTGACAAATCCAGCGTATGGGGAACTGTCCTTTTGACCACTAATTGATAAGATTACTGTAGTATAAATCACGATGAGCTTTCTGAGTGTTGAAATAGCTGTCATGGAGCTCATTGAACATAGTTCCAGTGGGATGAAATGCTATTTTAAGAGAAGGTGTGGAGCAGCATAAAAAGCCATTGCAAATTTGGATAGTAAAACTCCCTCCTTCTTCGCCTGGGAGACGACTCTCCCAATAATTGAATACTCTGCAGAATCAAAGGGAAGTGTAGTGTATAAGGAATGGAGGACAAGGCTTTTTCAATATCAGGTAATGTAGAGCTGGGCGAGTTACTCAAAATGTCTCTGTTGCCACCTCCTCCTCATTTCTGACAAGTTAACTGAAACAAGCAAAGGAAAGACTTGCATATATCAAACAAGTTCTAAGCCTACTGCATAGGAAGATGATATACACTGTATGCATATTAAACTGCTTAAAGCAGGTTTTCTTGCCAAAGTAAATGACCCATGCTGAGTTCTGTGCTGCTACAATTAGACTTCTTCCACTCATAATTAGCTCAAGCGTTTCTATTCGGCACAGGCATAAGGATTCTGGACATGTATCTCATCAGACCACACAGGCTAGATTACACTAGTCTCTAATTTAGGATGTAAACTCTTGAGGGTGGAAGCCCTACTTATAAAGTACACACCATACTGCAGGTACAATTTGCAAATATAAATTCATAGACCAGTAACAAGTGCAAACACATCTTATTTTGAATGCACGTAATCTTAACAAGTTGTGCGTTAGCTTGTATTTCAGTTTCTGAAATTTTCAGTTTCAATATTCTGTTCTTTAGCTCTGATAAATGTTCTTGTACCGCTCCCACTCATCCACGACATGTTTGCAGTGTAACTGTACCACATCTAGCGCTAAGTTGGGCTGCCATCAAGAGACACCTCCCCTCACCCTCTGCCACCTCTGCGTCCCCCTCCCCAGCTATGTATTTATACTTGCAGGTCTCTGCACAGCAGAGCTTTCTCACTTTCCTTGTCCTTCACCAATTATCAAGATGGTGATGCCAGTTTTTGTGGTCTTTTTATTAGATTTTCATTGAGTGTTTTTGTGCTTGCTCTCATGCTGCTCCTTATACTTGGAACCACCCAAACACAGGTGCAAAATCATGTCACTTTTGTTTCAGACCCTTCCTTAAAGCGCTCCTTTCCCATGATGTATGCAAAAATCCTGACAATAGCTGTTAGGGTTTTATGATGAGGCGCCGGCCCATACCTTTTGATGACCATTCTTTTATTATTTCCTTGTTCTCCCCATATTTATTCATCTGTTCCCTTTTAGCCTTAGAATGTGCTTTCTTTGGTGCAAAGATCATCTTTTTGTTCTGCGTTTCATATACTGCCTGACCAATGAGAAGAGTTTCTAGACCTTATCTTACTGCTATAAGTAGCCTGAATCTCGTGGAATATCTACTAAAATAAGTAATTTTGTGAGTTTAAATAAATCATCTAGCTCTGAAACCTGAGCCATGTGTATTCCTTCTTTTTAGCAAATATAGTTGGGAACTGCAGCAACAACTTCATTGATCCAAACAAAGGCTAATCTCCCTTAAAATTGTGCTTGGCTGTTAAACGATAACTGTGCCTTAATCAATAGTTTTCAGTTACTTTATCTAAAGCATACACATTAATCACTAAAGAATGCTAGCCTTGACCTTTTCTTAACCAATTCATAATTCTGAAAAGTTCTCTTTTAGTTTAGGACCATCACAGATTCATGTGAAAATCCCTCATATTGTTTGGATGCAAAACAAAATGTAAAGGTATTCTGTAAACAGCTTAACTACTATATGATAAATGAATGTCAGTCTCCTCACTGGTTGGGTCTCGTGCCCAGACCCCCACTGCTGGGTGCTATCATTTCATGTATTCACAACATAATGCAACGGCTTTTGACTGAATTCACATGTTTTTCCTTTGTTGAGGATTTACAATGTATGGTTCAATATACCTAAAGTGTATATAGCTGTTCGCAATATGAATGCTGATGTACTCATCAGTTACTTACACATGTTGCAGACCAACATGATTGCATACAAATCCAGCTTGAATTACTCTGTTTTATCTAAAAAGGTAAAACAAAATAAGAAATAGTATGCTACAGAAAAAGTATAAAAGGAATTAAGCAGGAGGGGAAGTGAGAGAAGATAAGCTAAAGAAATACAATGGAAAAGGATAGAGAGGAGAAAAATAGGTGAGAAAAGTTCTCAGGGCAAACATAGTACTAAGTGTATGGAAATACACAAAGCAATAGAAAGCAAAAAAACACCATGTTCCAGACATCAACTCTCCCATGGTTTTTGCATTCCCCTCTTGTGATAATAGTGTGTTGAGAGGCCTTCTCTTATTTTAAAATAAACATTTAATGTAGGCAAGCATTCCCACTTGTGCTTACATATGTAACTTCATGGGTATTCTCTCTGAACATATATTACATACTAAAGGTAACTATTTCATAGATTTTAGTAACATTAGGCCCCAAACATAGTGTAACCTTAGAGAAAATATTATGCAAATAACTGGCTCCTTACAGTAACTCTAAGCAATATTAATCCTAATTATGAATAATGAAAAATATATAACATCTTGTTAAAACCCAATGTTGTGGAAATTAAATAGGGTAGTTTCAAATAGCTCTTCCATTTAACCTACATAGGAAGACATTCATGGTTTTTAGCTATCACCTGCTTACTAAGGGCTATATACTAAGCTTTTCCTTTTTGAAGATTAAGATTTTCCAATGACTCATTTGGTTCATTGACCATTTAAAATAATAATTTATTGCCTACGCTAACGGGTAAATTTGTATACACTTTTCTTTCTCATGTGCTACTAAAAAGTCCCTGTCAAGTCTTAAGGAAAACCCAAGCCAAACACTAGAAAATCTTTACCTAAATTGAGTAATATTACAGAAACACTTGGATAAAGTTTAGCATTTCCCACTGAGACATCTTGTGGCATATAAGACATACTGCAGTTAATAAAACCGAAACTATCTGGTTGTAAATTCAAATGGTGACAACATGAGCTTGAGAACTCTCTGTCCTGAGAGGTTTAAACCACACAACTAAAAATCTTGTACATCACTTTTCAAACAAAACCTGTCTAATTACAACATTGATGGGACTTATTTTCAGATATTAAGTATTTACAAACCTGACAGTAACAATTTCTTAAATGAAAATTTCTGCACTTTAGGTAATATCCACATTTGTCTTCATTCCACATTAAGATGAAAGTTTCAAAAGTGCAGCATTTTGTGGAACAGAAATTTCATAACAGTGAGTGATGTTCAAACTGCTGTTTCTTCAAAAAAGTGTGTCAAAACAAAGAAATGCATTTACTTTAATATTGTATTTATCTGATTAAAAAAAATGCTGGTTTGAGTCACTGAAAAAGTAAATATTCCAATGCAACTTGAACATCGATGGAATTAAATACTTTTTAAAAAATTATCAGAATATTTCTCTAAATTATTTTGAAAAAATGATTTGACAGATTTCCCTGATGAAAACTTAATTCCTATTATTCTGTTCATTTGTACTTCAGTCTTTGATTTAAAAAAAAAGACAAACATTTTCTAGATGATCCAAAGTTAAATGAGTACTTGTAGCTCCTCTGCTAAAATTGTTTAGCTAGTAAATACAAACAGTATCACGCGCTGAAGGAGTACCTCACTCTGAAGAAGGTACCAGAGCAGTACAGCCTCTGACCCTAATCTTTTCTTTTTTGCATCATCTCATCCTTTCACAGCATTTCCAACCCACTGGGTTGACTGTACCACCAGAGAGGAAAAGGGAAAGAACAACAGCACCCAGCTGCCAGAACTGCCTCAAACAGGGAGACTCTCCGTATGCAATTATTTACATCAGTGCCACAGGACCTCCCTCTGCATGCTTTTTCTTCTGCTTTGGAGGCCTTGGTATTACCAGCCTCACTAACTGTAATTAAAACCCCATTAAATACGTTAGCAATGTAATTCAAATATACAACAAATTGTATTAAGTTTTTCATACTTCCTTCACAGGGTTCTGATTTATTTACAGCATGTAAATGCTGAGAGGATTAAAAACTGTGTTTATATCTCATGGGAATCCCTCCTGCAATCTGCTCTAGAGAAGGAATAGTGATTTTCATATCATGGGTAGCTTAAGATGAATAATGAGCCATGGTTAACAAAACAACAAGCCTGACATTTACTTGAAACATCTTTTGAAGTTAATGAGACTTGAACATAACTCTGGAAAAAACTTGGTGTAATATTCGACTGTTAAGTCAGTGGTCCATAGTACTATTTCATGCTAGTAACTTCAAGATTAATTCTGTAATGGCACTCATCCTGACCTGCTGCCCCCTCTGACAGTAGCCAAACTTACCTCCCCAGCAAGAGAATCCTTGTGCCGTCATGCTCATGGCCGTGCACCTACAAGCCCCAAATGGCTGTCATGGTGAGTTCTCAAGCGAAGCAACTGCCACCAGGACGGGAATCCTCTCCTTCCTTTTCCTACCTCTTGGTTGTAGCCTTTGGTTTATGCTAGGGGAAAAAAAACAAGCAGACAACAGTCATTTCAACATTTGATAAGCATAACCCAGTAATATAGACATCCAAAGCTTAACAACCTGTTAGTGTGCAACACATGCTCCTGATTAAAGTGTGCTCCAGTCAGTGCTAACAGCATCACAGGCAGGAATAATCAATAGTGAGTTGAGTGGATCCAAATGAAAACTAGCTCATTACTATGGGAAAGGTACTATGGGGGGCCACGTGCTGCACTGGAGAGGAGCCCAGGGGAGGCAGCTTGTCTGGGGACCCCTTGCTTCTCTTCCTGGGGGGCCACGTGCTGCACTGGAGAGGAGCCCAGGGGAGGCAGCTTGTCTGGGGACCCCCTTGCTTCTCTTCCTGGCTGGCCACTGGGAGAGTTTCCCCCTTCCCTTCTCTTTCTTTCTCTCTCTCCTTCTACTTTTTATTTTTACTGAAAAGCAATTTTTACTATTAGAGTGAAATGTACACTATCAGCTATGGCTCAAGAGTAAATCTTCAGGCAGGTAAGTCTCTCTCAACATGTTCTGTGCAACAGATGGGAGTGCAAGCCAGCTTTACATCAGTTTTCTATTTCCTAGGTTGCGGGTGAGTGTTATTCATAGTCTACTCAAATGTATTATGCTGCAAAAAATACTCTGTAGGTCATTACGGCATCCAGGATAGCCAGGCTGCCCTTCTCCCAGTCTGACTTCACTCCTTAACAGTTTCACCCCCGTCCCACTCCCTCCTCCATGCCAGCAGCGTTATTCTCCTGCAGGAACACTACAAAATTCCATCGTATCGGTCTCACAGGCTCAGACTGTCATGATGGAGAAAGGACACAAGTTACTCCATAGTTTATTAGACCATAACTACGTGTTCCTAAACTGGAATTGCCATTAACGTTAATTTTTTTTTTTTCACATTAAGTTGTTAGTGATTTATAAAAGCCCTGAACACCAGTTCATAACTAAAAGGAGATTTTAATATAAAAAGAAGTAATGAACATTAAAAGAAAGGGCTGATCTAGATGATCTGACAGACGTGCAGAGTTCCCGAAGCTACTAAAACGCTACATATGTCAGGAAAATTATGTGGCCATTATTCCCCCCCAAAAGAAAAGCTGAAACAGAAATATTGCCCTTTATCAGACATCAGAAAATCAAGGAGAGCTCAGTCAGAAATCCTTACGAGAATGGGCCTCGTTAGTGCTGCTGCTCAGAAGTACTCATTTTCTTCATTACAGTGTAACAAAGAGATACGCATACTTAGTGTATTTTCACATCTCTACTCAATATCAATCCTTCGGCCTTTCGAAATTCCTTATTCAGTTATATATTCTAGTTTCCTTGCAAAATTAGCCTGAAACACAGCATTGACAATAGCAATCTGCATCTGGACATTTACATTTTTGTGGCATAAAAGATGCATCTTGGATTTGATGCCATTTTATATGCTAAATTCTGCTCACTGGTGGTGTTAACGGCCAGAAATAAGACAGCTTAAATTTCAGATGCTCCCGTAAATGTCTCTAGCTTTGTGATCCTATTAGTGTTTCTGCATACAATGTGAAACACGTATTACCTAACGCTTCATACTAGCATTTAGTTATCTAAGCATATTGGTTATATTAATTTTTAAAATACAGCTCTGAGGATCATCCTTCCATTTGAAAACCTGAGGAACTAAGGATGTGAGGGCAAGTGACTTCCCCTTCTGCAGAATCCAGAATATTGGAGTTCCCAGGCCTGCCAGCAGATACTACATTTTCCTTTCCTTCTAGAAACATTATGGAACTCACCCAAAACAAGCAGCTGCGACAGAAAAGTCTGTCACTGTCTTACCATCGGCGGTGCTACCGAAGGATGACTTTGTTCTAGGGGCTTCTTAAGAAGGAATTTTTTTAGCATGGAAACAGTATATCCCTGAATCTTTCAGGGAAGACTGAAATGGCTCAGTTCGCTAACCATTTCCTCACTTCTTATCTCAAATGAAATTTTCTTCCCTTGCCTTTATTAGGAAATTGTTCTGTTTGAAAGTAGAGGAGCTAGGACAAAGGCAGGAACATGCAGCTCCACAATCTGCTGATTCGTGATTGATTCCTGTTCTTCCTGGGCTATTTGCAGCTGACGGATTTTGTGATCAACTCTGGCTCCAGTACCAAGAAATGTTTTTGGCAATGGTCATTTCATGATCTATAAATTTGTCTTCAAATGGTCTGATCTAATGCATTAAAAACTGAATGCATATAGGCTGAACTGTAGGAAACTCCACCAATGTAAATTAAAAGCAATCCCAAAATCAAAGGTTGTATTAAATAAAAAGTTATATTAAATCAGAATAACTGAGATCAGAAGTAGGCTCATGTACTATTTCAGAGATAGCTTTGAAACTCCAATCATAAATTTTAACAGGACTGCCTCCTGCTTAGTGTTTGCAGTCATGTGGGAGCCCTAAGTTTATTTTCTAATTGCAGGTGCAGATGTTCAGCTGATGTGAACCAGCAAACGGCCACTGAAGCCAGAGGAAACTACCTTTAATTTGCACCATCTGGGGATCTGCTTTGCAGTCTCTCCTTTTGAAGAAACAGAATATTGTGCATTATCTTATAACTAATCACACGGTAGCTTCCAAAAAACGAAAAAGTAAAGCATCTAGAGCTCTTTAACTAGGAAAAAAGTGCTCATTATCTGGTGTTTCAAATTCAAACAGGCCTTGTGGGAGGACATCCTTAAGGCATCTATAATACTCAGGATGTAAGTAAGCACAGGAAAGCAAGCCTGGTGAGGGACGGTGTTAAATGAATGAGAGCACTAAAACTAAATTGGCCTAGTGACATCAACAGGCCCTTGGCTTCATTAACATCTGATACGGGCCGGCACTGAAACCAAGATCAAGAACATCTCTCAGTAATTTCAGTGTCTTGTACACCATGATTAAAGTGTTATAAATGGAAAGGCATTGAATCCTACCATGTTTTGGAAATTTTAGGCTGATTTTCTTTTTTAATTCTGTGCAGTTCATTACTCTGAGAATCTGTGTTGCTACAAAGTGAGTTTTTAAGTACCACTCCAACTAAAGAGGTTTTTTTTCCTAAGTACAAATACATGAATTTTTTTCTGATTACAAAAAAGCTAGAATACAGTGTAACCAATGGTTCTAAGTGGACACAGAAAAATAAAGAGGACACATGCACAGGAGCTCTACAGCTTTTGAGTACAACAGAAGTGTCCCACTGCACAAGGGAATGACCCCTGCATGGGAGTGAATGTAGCCAAAAGATAGGAGAGCTGTTTAAGAGGTTGTTGTCCAAATCTTTTTTTCCTACTGTCATCCAAAGGACTTCAGCCAACTTCCATCAAAAAGCAACTTTAAACCAGTAGGTTAGGGTAACAATTTGAAAAACAAGTTGAAAAATTAGCTGAAATGATTGCATACCAATTTTTTTTTCGTGAGGAGGGAAGCAGGGCAGAAGGCTGGATGTAATTTAAGAGGTAATTATTTATCCAAGAAGATAGCAGTATTAACATGTCTTTCTAGCTCAAAAGGAATGACATGCATCCATGCCAGATCTATCCTCAGTGCATGGTCCATCATACTGCTGTTTTCGCGTGCCTCCAGGCAACAGAAAGAGTAAAGGAAATGTCAGCAGTGATAGCAGGATTTGCTGTAGATGCTGCAGATACTCAGTGTACAGCCTTTTATTACAAAATGGCATACAACTGGGGCAAAGCGTATTTGAACAACTAATTAAGAATCGGCTAACAAAGCAATTGCTCAGGAAGGAGTTTCAACTTTGTGTGAACATTTTCTCAGAGAGAAAAAATTACTGTCTGGCTCAAGCAGTTCAAATGGGTAAAATAAGAAAACAGCAGAAGAGAATATAGAGGCTCAGACAAAATCAAGCACTGTGCTAAAAGGCGACATCCTAGAGGTAGTAGCTGCTTAATGGCACATCTGAAAAGATTATTCTAACACACTGACATAAGAGAAGACTAAATGCAAAAATAGCGTTCAGAGAGTAGAAATCAAATTTTCTCCTAGATTTAACCTTAAAAATGTGCCGTCTTTTGCAAAAGCTTGTCTTTGAGTTATCTCCCCTGAAAGCAGCCTGTGGTTGTTGTTACTTCAGCGGGGGAAGTCCGAAATGCAAGCGTGGCATTTGCTGCTCAAGACCTGTTGCCGCGTGGTGTGGGGTTTGCACTAGCTCATGCTGAGGGTTCTGTGCTGACTTGCCTCTGGGATCGTTATGCCTCCACCTGCCCACTCCTTCAGCAGAAAAACTCTAGGTCTTTCTAGAAAAGGCTTTACACGCTAAGGAGCTACAGCAGAGCACTTCGGGGAAAAGCAAAAATGAGTGCAAAAAACCTTGTGTTGCTTAATGGCGCCCAAGAAAACCATGGGGCTTTACTTGGATTGGTCCTGTTCAATCTTATGTAGGTTACTTTTAGTAATAATGTCCCTTTTAAAATAAAGTCCCTGTTCTGTGAAGCTCAATTTTGCATATTTGTTATTTGTGTGTGACAGTTTTTTATGTCTTTTTCACCCGGTGCAATATTCACAGCTGACCCCAGTTTAAGTTTAGGTATTATTTGATATGGTCCAGCCAGTGCAGTTGGATTCCAGACTTGGAGACGCTCTGTGTAAAATGAAAACAAATAGCTGTGTTTGCATACCAGATGAAAGATTATCACAAAATACCCTACAAGCAGTCCAGTGGTCTACTTTTTTGTTAATACTAGCTATTCCATTTTGATAAACCCCAGGATTAATGAGAATTTCTCTATGTGCAACACAAATCTTCTCAGCTTTACATAATATTTTGTCTCTTACACTAAGGAGATAGGTTTACGGCTATGAAAAGCAATTTGCAGGAACTCATTTTACCTAAACCTATGTTTAGGGCAAAATATGTTAGCAAAATATTTCAGATCAATCTACATTATTCCTTGAAAGAGATTCTCAAGATAACTTGATAATTACAGATTTTCTAATTGCATAATCAAGTGCAAAGTCCACAAATTATAAGCATGTTGCCTGTTTGTAAATGTAAACTATTTGTAGCACAAATCTGTCTAGCTGTGTATACATATATGGAAGGGACAACACTGGCTAAAAGCCATTTCAAACATACATATTCTGCCAAATGAGCTCTGAAATAAGAACGGCCTCTCTATGATGTAGCTGCTTGGCAAGCCTGAATTTTCGTGTGACTGAGCACAATGCCCATGCAGCATATCCTCTGTGTCAGAAACTTTGAAAAGTGACATAATTGGCTCCTTACATCAACTGAAAACGTTTATTGTGGAGAAAAATCCCTCCTTGCCAAATGGTATCTCCTTTCTAGCACCTACACATGGCCAGACAGCTCAAATCCAACACAAATTATAACCACCTCAAGCTACTCTATGTTCAGGTGCCAGCAGCAAATAATTTAGAACCACTCCTTAATGAGAGGTTAAGGCAGCTCTCAGTATCTTTCCTGTTATTGCTTGAAGGATGGAAGGTGAGCAGAACCTAATTCACATCTTTATATTTGCATTACTATTATTTTCCAATCTGAGAAATACGCAAAAATACGAAAAGATACACAGCTTTGTACTGTAATATCATGTGAGGTTTGAACATTATCATACCGAGAGAATTTGCATTATATGCGTAATTTATCATGTTGTAGGCACCTACATTTAGCCAAAACAAAATATCCAGTTGTTTTGTTGTTTTTTTTTTTAAAGACAGCCCAATGCCACAAGATCAAGAATTCAGAAAAGAACTGGTCTATTCTTCAAAATTGGTCTTCCGAGTGTTGGGAGATTTGCACTGCAGATCTGAGGTAAAATCAAACCAATACAAAAATAACACAGTAATTGTTCCTCTGAGAGCTAAACAGATTAATTAGACTACAGTTAAACAAAATGCACGTGATTAATCTCTGATTGTGTGTTCACTGAAGTCACACTCTAAATTATTCTTCAGATGATACCAGATCAAAAATACAGATCAAAGACCACTGAAGGACAGTCTTTCTCCGAACATACATAATTTAATAAAAGCAAAGCATGTTCTTATATTTCATATGAAGGTACACAGTAGGAAACCTATGCACGCCAGAATGGTATGTTAGATCTGATGATGCAGTGATGTGATTTTAAGACGGGTCTGGATTTGAAGGGAGATACTCCAAGGAACGCTACCTCGGTGATTCTCAGTTATTTTCAAATGGTTACTCATAAAATGACACGATTATTGCTCAGTCCCTTGTCTCTGTCAATCTTTTTCCAAGAACACAGAGGGAAGGTCAACAGAGAGATGACTTCATTAAAAGGTCATTGTAACTAGTTAGGGCATTGAGTCAGTTCTGGTCGCTAGAGAATGTGCTGGCTTTCCGATTCCATCTTTCCCAAACCACATGCTGATCAGTCAGTGCTAAGAGTAGCAACAGTGGAAGGTGGTAGAGGTGGGATGAGCATATGTATGTTTGGTTAGCAAAGACGTGGAAAAGGTAGCTATGAAAAGAGCAGGGATGGAGCAAAACGGGTTTTCTTTCCTTTCATAAACTTCTGGGTTGGGTCTTAGACACCATATATTTTTTACCTTCATAGCCTGACTAGTTACAATCTCAAGACAGGAACGTAACACGCTAGTACCAATGTACTAGACTCCAGTTTCATTGTTAATAACCATGTTGTGCTGAGACAGAGCCTCAGTTGTGCTTTAAGAGACTGATTCACAAAGAAACCTTTCTGAGGCCACAAAATTTTAAAACTCATTCTGCAAAAATGTTTCATGTTTCTCAGGGACACTAAAATTGTTCCTCAAAGGAAGTGACACTACAACTAACAGCAAATTACTGATAGGTCTGTAAAATGCTTTTTAATTTTGAGACCAGTGATTTCATGCCATTATGTAATAGTAACTTTTCAATACTTTTCTTTCTATTTTTAGATAAAATTGCAAAGCAATTTTACTTGTTAAAATTCTCATATTTCCTCCAATGGGTGCACAATTTCCTCAGAAGAAGCGGAACTTTAAATGTACAACTAGATGAGCCAGTCAGAATAACAGAGTCATAGTGCTGCATGCTGAATTTTCACATCTCTTGTAACAGTTATTAGTTAAACCTTTGTTATTTTTAGGTATCTCTTTCTGGATTTCATACCCTTATTATGTAAAAAGCTGTGGTTCAGCAAAAAGTATTAGAGCATGGTTGCCAGTGTAATACTATCTCCATCATATCAACTATGTGATTACAATAGGTATGTTCAGCTACAGCAATTTCAAAGATGAAAGAGAATAAAAAATATGAAGGATTTCACATGTCCCTGTGAAACATACAACACGATCTTTAATCACAAAAGGGAGCAGTGTTAAAATATGCCTGAAAATGAAATCAAAAGTAGGGAGTTTTACTTCAGTTAATTCAAACCATTCAGATGTAAATACAGGGTTATAAAATAAACTCGATGTAACAAAAGCCATAGCAAATATAAGAGATTTCCAATTTGGTAATGCAAAATATTTTACCTGCCAATCACGTCCTTAAACAGTAAGTGGAGAAGCTAAAAGCAATGAGAAACTACCTGTCAATTCTATTCAACCAATTTAAAATTGAACACGCTGATAGAATTTCTTGTTTCCCAGACTTCACACATTTCTACTTTTTACATATTTTAACGTTTTTCTTGTTTCTTTACTAAGGACTTATTTCTGAAATACATTCATTTTGAAACAGGGAGGTATGATATTGGCATGGTTCTACTTTTATAATTTCCTGTTTTCTTAAGGCAGCTGTGCTGTGATACCAACCAAGACGAGTAAGAGCACTAGCTAGAGAGATGCTCTTTTTTCTTTTCCTCTATGTAGTCTTCCAAAACATTGCCAAATGGACAAACTGCATTACTTGTTAAAATGTAAACAGCTGTGTCAAGAAAATGTCTTTTTTTGTATATCCAGACTGCAGTGTGAAGGGGTTGCTGTACCTACACCAGCTTTGAACAAAACGGTTTACAAATTGGTAGACGAGCAGCTATGCTTGTATGGAATACCATCAGGACTAATGAACGCTGACTGGTTTACCCTACCGATATTGCTGTGACATCGCTACTGCGTTTATGGAACAGATGTGGCTGTGGTGACTCGGCACTCTGCCCCTTTCAGTCCTGCTGAGAACTCCTTCTATCTAGAACAGAGCCTCATCCTCTGAGAAATCTCCCGGAGATAAAACACATGGTAGCCCATAGTCTGAAAGATCATCATCTTCATGTTTTCACAAAGAACTAAATCAAGTTCTCTTTTCTGATATTGATAAATCTCTGAGTGACTTTTCGTTTACACACTTGGGAGACTGCATCTCCCACCACAGCTTTGACTTTTCTCAACAAGTATCATGGAAAATCATAAGGCCACTGATGAAACGAGAGCTCTATCAACACACAGGACTTAACAGAGGGAATCGCCACAACCCCTGACTTAATTTTCCAATCATTAAGAGTGAGTACAAACTACATGCAGGATGAGGGAAGTATACATTCCAGTGAGTGCTTCTAGTTATGCACAGAGGTGCTATTTTCTGGATCAAGTTATAGAAGTAGGAAAAAGTTTACTGTCCTCTCTGCTATGCAAGTGTATCTATCTATTTCGTTCAATACTCTTTACCTCATTTCAATAAAAATGATCCAGGTTAGCTTAAACAGTTTGGATAGCAGCTTTTTTTTCTAATATTCTGGAAGACTGGAAGGAACAGGTACTATTCTGAGCATATTTTCTTCACAAGTTAAAGTTGAGTCCCAAATGTCACTCTCACATTACCAAGTAAGCTTTGAGAAGAAAAAACACTGGATATTTTGTAAATAAACCACTTCTTTTTTTTCTGGCAACTGTCAATCTCTCTACCTTTCCAGAAATTTTCTGTCATCTAATCACCTGCATCACAGAAAAGCTATAGAAGCGGGAGATTTCTTTTGTATTTCTGAAGAGTCACTGTCAAGAGGTAATAGTTTATCAGATGTGAGTTCCCGGTAAATAATCTTTTATAGTTATGATTTACCTGAATAAAGACAGGGACATATTTTGATAGCCACAGTATTTGGTGTAAACAAAATGTCTCGGGCTATGTTCAAACGAAGCACATCTATGGAATTTTCATGGCATCATTCCCTTTGCTGGTATGTTCAATGCAAAATCAGGAAGGACTTTTTGCAGCTCACCACAGTTTGTGTAACACATAGGTGACGTTGCTTGTTATGAAGCACCCTGGAAAGAAGCTTTAAGTCCCAGAAGGGAGTTTACAAAGGTATGTAACACTGATGACTATACTCAAACGTGAGAAGCCTACCTGGTGAAAGCTCATAATTAGCTTGGAAACAGTGTCCACCTACATCTCCTGACAATGAGTTACAGCAGTTACTACTGGCCAAAATCCGCTGCCACTAAACCTGACTGCCATCATCAAACCCGTAAGACACCGGCCTGTAAAAAATTCCAAGAGCGCAGCGTCCAAAAGATGACAGCAACCTATTTTGGACCCAAGTAAGCCAATTTGGCCTCTTTTCATCACACTAAGAAACTAGAAAGATCCACGAAATCTGATCTTACTGAAAAATAACGTTGCTCCCAATGGTGATCATCCCTATCAGAAACGTTCCCGCAAAGTCTTGCTTGTGAACTTGGTCCACGGTTGCTGTGCAGCATGAGCATATCGCCCAATACAGCAGAATCCCGCAGACACATCTGCATACAGATGATGTTAATTCTTGAGAGCTTATCCGTGTCTCCAAAGGGGCTGCCAAAATTCCTGCTGTTGTATCCTGTGCCCTACTTCCTTCTCTTTCCAAAATCAGTTGTGCTTAGGGCCGAAGCCTAATGAAGTGGTTTGGATTAAAATCCAGCCCGTGCCAAACGTGACAACTGCAGTGGCTCGTTTTGCTCAGCCTTTACCAAGTACTTTTCTGAAACTTCACGGGCCTGACACTGCCGAGCACCGGTACGCTGCCGGGGCGCCAGCCCTCTCCTCCTGCCTCAGGTGGCTCGGGGGGCCGGGCACCCCCTCCCTGCCGTCCCGCGGCCGCAAGTAGAACGGTTTAATTAAAAAAAACCCCAAACAACCCTTATTTTATTTTTTTAAACTAGCATTAAAGTAGCGCGGGGCGAGGCGATGTCTCCGGTCCCCCGAGGGGAACGAATGCAAAGTCGAGCGGGGCGAAGGATAAGCCGTTGCTGACTTTCGCTCGAGAAAACAGCGGGCGCAGGCGGGCGCGGCCGCCGCCGAGGGCGGGGAG
>WAAD01026880.1:1629-18838 GCA_013389945.1 Fregata magnificens | reverse complement strand
CCCCCCCCCCCCTTAAGTAAGAAAGGATGAGCTGGGTTTTTTTCTGTTTATTGTAGATATGGCTGTGGTGATACCCAATTTTCTTTCCAACATTTATTTTTAATTATAGTACCATAGACCTTGGAATTGAATACTAGATCCTTACAATAGAAAGATGAAGATAAGTGCAAATTGTTCATTGTGTCTGCAATAGACATAGTTTTATGAACAGTTTGGTTTTGATTAATCGCTGTTTAGTACTGCATGTTAGGGGTCTTGAGTATAGCCTTGTGCCTGGGAAGGTTTGAAAAGAGGGTTTGGGGTGGGGTTTTTGTTTGGTTTTACCAGGTGATTCAACATTTCATTTTCTGTTGGTGATTGTTGCCTGCTGCAGCATTGAAATTTGACTGACATTTAGGTTTTTTGAAATGAAACAAAAAATATTTCATGCATATTATTTCTCTGGAAATACCGGAAGAAACTGAGGAGTTTCTGCTGGCCTTTTCCTCCCTGGCTTGCCTGTGTGGTTGGGCGAGAGATAAAGAATTGCTTTAATAGTGCCAGTACAGGAGAAGTGTCGGAATAGATTTTTCTGCTCTGTAATTGAGAGACACATGATGTGAAATGATGATAATGTTGTAATGCGGGGTACTTCAAAACAAATGTTCGAGCAGCCATTGAATCTAGATGTTTTAAGATCAGCAATGTCAAAATTTTAAGAATTGCCAGTAGTGTTCACTGGACTTGTAAAACTAACAATGTATTTGAGAACACTAGGGAAGCTTCAGGGGAATGTGGTGAGATATCTGGATATCACAGGTAGTTAGAAGCTTTTCAGCCTTTTCTGTATCCCACACAGAATAGTTTGCTTGGTTTTCAAATATGGAGGAACTGAAGGAGAGCAGGAATTTCACTCAGTGAGTTAGTTAAAAATAGGTTCCTTTAAGCTGACTTGTAGTTCTGTGGTGAGATTCATCCATTTTGTCATTTAAAAATCATATTGAGATATTTGTATAAGGCATTTTATTTGACATGCACAACTTCTCTAGGAAGAACTAGAATGACAGCATGTGCAATGTCATATTGATTATTTATTTATTTGGAACTGAGAGTCCCATTATAATTCTGAAGGGGGAATAGTTGCTGAGATGTTTTCTGGTGGTATCTCGTAGAGATTGTGTTGACTTCAAAATCCTGTAGGACTTTTATCAGTGATCTTGTGAGTAGTCTTTATTGCTCCAGTCTGCAAATGAGCCAGAGGTACTATAGGAGGGGAAATAATGGCTGGAGGAGGGCCTAAATCACTTGATTAAACTGAATGTGAAGAGTATAGATTTTTACCAAATCCAAATATGAACTTGCATGTATCTATGAGGTGTTCTTTCCTTGTTTTGTAGGTCAGTGCCTTTTATACCTGTGAAGGATAAGACAAAGTTTCTCAGTCATTGCTGTGGTCACTGCACTGGAAGTTCTGGGTTACAGACCAGTCTTCTCCAACTGTGGTCTGCAGACTGGGTGCTTTCTGAGTAGCTAGTTTAGTGAGTAAGCAGTTTGTGCACAGGGCCATAGTAAGTAGCATTTTAAAAAAACCCCCGAAAACAACAACCAAAAAACCCCCCCAAAATAAAAATTGAAAGTGCCATACAGTTCACAAAAGGTTTTGAAGGTAAATAGTCTTGTTTCTGCGTGTGCACACATACATGCACCACTCCCCCTTTTTTTGTTTGTATTTTGAATCATAGCCCACACTAATGCTAGTCTAGGGTAGCAACTTTCTAGGAAGGGAAGGATGGCTCAAGCAGCTCTGCCTTAAGGTAGCTGTTGCATTTGGAGTTCCACAACAGAAACCATGTGCCTTCAGAAACCATTCACTAGAATGAGAGGAATAGGTAAAGCTCTACCATTATTTGCATGCTGTCAGACCTTCCTGTTGTAGATGCATAAACAGAGCTACTTGAGTGAAATATTTTATAATAACAAAAAAACCCCACCCCACAAAACAGTAAAGACAGGCTGTGTGTGTGATGGGATCTGAGTTTCTGAGAAGCGGTGATTCAGAGAAGTGGAAGAGGGATCAGGATACGTTAGCTGAGCATGAGCTCCAGGTATATGCTAGTGTACTTGGAAGGGGCTAATAGCTCTGAGTGTGGAGCGTAGAACACATCTGTATCTGGCATTGTTGTGAAAAAAACACTAGAATGTATCAGCATCGTGCAGGCATTAGCTAACACAAGATTTTAATGATAAGCTGAAGGGCTCAGTAATGACTAATGGTCAGAAAATAGCCCCTATGCTAAAACGTAAGCTAAATATGATTGAAAAAAAGGAGGATGGAGAGGTAGCAATCATAGGCTGACAGAAATAGATTTGATCATTTGATTTTCAATGTAGCAAATGAAGAACAGGATCCAATGACTGAAAGAGCCACATGAATTCATACTGAAGTGATGTGTGTCTTTAAATTGGAACACTTTCCAAGGACCATTCTGAGTTCTGTTTGTAGAAACTTTTGAGATTGGTTTCCTACTCACAGTTGTGTTAGTGCAAGCTGAGAACTGATTCAGAGAAGTCCAACAATCAAGTCAAATCTCCTACAGAACAGAAGGGAGAATCTAGCTTTGCAGTACCATCTGCCAAGAAACCATTGTACCTAGGTTTCTGCCCTTTGAGCTGTTTTCCAAAAGGCAACACAAGTTGATCCCGAGTCTGTCGTTTGAGTTTCTCCAAACTATTGCATTTCTAGGCTGGGGTGATGATGCCGTGAAACTCCTTGACAGAGCTAACTTCAGTTCTTATTTGTTTTGCATTTTCTCTTCCTAGGAGAAAGAGCAGTGACAGGTTGACCAGTAATAACTAGTTTGTCAACCAGCTACTGTTTACACAGAAAATTATTTTAGTGGAGTCCTATTTTGGGAAATTGTTCTTAAGAGTGACTTCATCGGCTGCTTGTCTTTCATGTGGAGGCTTTTGCGAGTCCGAGGTATGCAGGTCCTCTTCAGAAGCAGGCAGGAATTAAAACCAAGGGCCTGTCAGCTTTTGTCTGGAGGGAGAACATCCTTCTTGTTCAGCAGAGTGTTGATGGCATTTCAGGATTTTTTTGAGCCTGATCAACTGCATATATGATTTTTCAAGTCAAGAAACTTCTAAATGACATGTCTGAGCCTTTTTTCTTGGAGTATTTGTTTTGGTCCCACTCATCTCTCCCCTAATATCCTTTACAGCTTAATGTCCCTTTGTAGTTGGTTTTCCAAAAATTCGGTCTTCTGCTCCTTGCAAATGTATGTTGGGTCTTGCTCTTGGTTAGCAACAGCTTTTCTGTGACCAGTAATTTCATTACTGAAGTCTGGTAAGAAGAGTCCTTCTTGTAGTACAGCTTTTCTATAGGTATGCTTATTTTGTTAGGTTGCAGTAACAGGTGTGGATTGGGAAGGTGTTGTGAGATCATCAGGGGCTTGCTACAATTCTGCAATCTTATTATCAGATATTTTCCTCATTTTATTTTCTTCTTGAATATGCCAGGTTAGTAGACTTTGGAGAAACTACACTGAATGCTACATTACAGGCTGAGAGCAAGAGCCTGTAGTAGATACATCAGTTGTAAAGCTGCAGCATCTTTCCAAAGCCCCTGAATGGTGGGTGGTATCCAGTAGTGTATCAGCTTCTCTGGGAAGGCAACAGCACTTTGAGCACAGATAAATGACTATTGAGTGCTTCTTGCCTTCAGCTCTGTACTTCAGAGTTAACATTCATCATTCGGGTGGGATGCATGTCTTTGCTGGGGAATCCTAGGTACGCTTTCCTGGGCTCAACTTACATAATGCTAACCTGCAGCTGTAAGCATCCTGCGATGTGTGCAGCTGCAGGCAGGGGACTTGGCTCCCCAGCATTGGTGATGTGCATTTTGGAGAGCTGAAGCGTGAACTGCCAGGTGACGATGCTAGTAGTCTGTAATCGGTTGTTTAACAAATGCATGTGTAGGAAGATAGCTGCTGGAGAAACTTTTCGCCTTTCAACTTTTCTCCATTTTGTGTTGGTATAGACACGAGTTGGAGCTACTACAAAACATTAAAACTTCATTTATGTATTATAAGACAAGTATTAATTCAAAGAATACCTATTGGGTCAGAAGAGTGTTAAAGTTTATTATTAAAGTATATTATTTTTTTCCTCTTTAGAGATTATACCTTTGAGGTTCTCACTATCATTTGAAGAATTCTAAGAAATATTTGAAAAGCTTATCTAGCTGTGGAGAGTAAGTCCATGGCACTGGAATAAAGTTTATCTGCATACTAGTAGTGTTCAGTGTTAACGGTTGACCTCATGTAGCAGACGTGACTTTTTATAGGCTTAAAACTGAAAAAGCCATGAATCTAAGCGGCTTTAGACTCAGCTATTAATTCTAATTTTGATTGACCTATTGAATTAACATTCTTTAAAGATGCACATATTTCCTGGAAACGTGCTTTGGTGCTTTTTAGTGTGGGACAGTTCGTACTTGCTTATTATGGCTCTTATCTAGTCATTCCAGGTGCTGCAGCTGCATTAGGTATGCTTGTATACTTTGCCTTTTATATAATGGGAAGCTATCATTGTGTGGGTGTGTTGGGTTTTTTCCCCTCCGCTGCCTGTTTTTCTCATGATGAACTGCATTTTGGTCCTCGAGTGATGAAAAGTTCTACCTCCAAAGCACTCGGGAACCGTGCCTTCTTTTCCACTGGCATCCTTTCCTGCCCTTTTCTTTTTCTTGTAACTCCTTCCTTTGAGAAGGTAAATTGTCTTGCTCAGAGCTGGAAATTTGATTCTGATGAAGTGCACGTTCCTTTCGATAAAAATAATTCTGCTACTGAAAGTCAAGCTTTTAATCCTTATCTTCAGAGCTGCTGCTTATTGTTGTTCAGAAGCTCTCTTAGCTGTCCCTTTTGCTTGTATTCTGTATTAATGCTGTCCCTTGTGCTCTGGAATTTCAAGCTTTCTCTGGGCTTGTGAGTGGTTAAGTCACAGTAAAAATGCAATTGTTTTTAACTTTGCTATTCTCATTCACTGTAAAGTTCAAAGTATAGAATAAGATCACTATAGACTGATTTTTTTTTTCCTATTTGCACTGTAGTAACACTAGCAGTAGTAAACCAATCTATGTATATTTACAATTGGGTTTTTTCTGAATACTCTCAATGGGAGCTGTAGAGAAAATGACCAAAAAAAAAATTGCTCTTACAGGTCCAAGGGGTTTATGTGGTTTTCGTTTATAAATAATATTTTTGTAACTCAGCTTTGCTTACTAGGTCTCTTAATTTGAACTTGTTTATAAAACTATTCCACAAGGCACAAAGCTAGTACTGTTTCATACAGTAATAGAAATGTGTGCATATCAGAAATGTGTGAAATCTGTGAATTTACTTAGGTATCTGGGAGAAACAAGTAGTGTTGTGGAGGTTTTGATGAGTGAGAGCTCCTGTAGAGCTTCCTTTTGGGTCTGGAAGGGTATGCTTTCAGTGCTACACTTGCACGAGAAGCCTGCATAATTCAAAAAAGGGCCTGGTGTTGTCCAGATCTATTTATTCTGAAGAATTACATTATTGAAATTATTTTTGCTTTAGCAGTTGTACTTTGTTTAGGTGAAGGATCACCTGCACACTCTGAACTTCAGCCTCTGTTTTTCAGCATAGCTATATGGTGACAGTTACCTGTTAGTAATGGGTTGTGCTCCTTGCTGGTTTCTGGCTGATCAGCTGGTCTGGTAGTGTAGCCCAGGCAGCCAAGTGTCTCTGCCTGGAGAATCACGTGATTCCCCTGTTACTCTGAGGAAGTAAGAGATGCCAGTTCTCAATTAGGTGTGTAGATAGGCAGTTGTGCTTGGCTTTGACTTCACAGTTTTCAAGTTTACCAATATGCCTTTTTATAAAAGTGGCAGTTTTGGCTGTCTCTGGGTTTTTGGCTCATGCTCTGTGTGTGTATGTTAAAAAAGCCTTGAATCAAGAAAAGGTTATAAATGTTGGGCAAGCTTAGTATGCTTTCTGTTGGTTTGCCATGGTGTTTATAATGCTTTTGGTGCTGCTGTTCTATGTACAACGACTTTCAGTGTTGCCTTTTGTTGAGAGGCACTTGATGTTTATTCCCTGATTCCATACACTCTTTTTTTCTTCAACATGAAGACCTAGGAGACTCTGTTTTACTATGGTATTTCTAATTTCATAATGAAAGCTAAATCCTGTGTGATGTGCATGAACGTAAAAATAGTTGTGCAAGAACTTTTTAAATTATTTGGTCTAGATTCAGAACATAATGTACTTTGATCTTGATTCTTTTCAGACTATGAGAAGACAAAGAAATGAAGTTGTTGTGGAGTTGAGAAAGGTGAGATGACCTAGCATTATTCTTACCAAATGGGATTTGGCTATGTTGATATTTCAGTAAAATTTAAGAGTTTTTGTTAAAGGCTTAAAAAAAAAAAAAGATACTGTTGTGTGTTCTTTCTGTAGTCCGCCAAGAACACCATTGTTAAACTATCTATTTGTCTTTACTAATTCTGTGAACGTACTTTGGTTTAGAAGGAGGTTCTAAAGTTACCATACCTGGTACTAGAAGTTCCATAATTTTTGTCCTGAAAACCAGAATTTTATTTGTACTCTATTGAAGGGAATAATTCTTGCTTCTCCAGCTAGGTTTTTAATTTTAAAAACTTATAAAAAGCTTATGTGTTTTTCTTTTGAAAGTGAGACGTTCCTGCTAATCTGTAGACAGAAAGCTACTTTCTTTCCCAAACCAGTAGCTCAATACACAAGTAAGAGTGGAAGAGTATATGTGTGAAGATAACACTGTTTAGAATTGTGAGAAGACTAGCTCTTGAGAAAAGTAATCATAACTCAAATTATTTTACTTCTGGGATGAACAGAAAACTAGCCTCTGGGAATTGCCTTGTCTTGTTATAAATAATGATAAACAGGTTGTAATGTCAGTGTTGATGGATGTGTGCACATGAAACTTCCAGCAAAAGTAGTTACTGCTGTAGATAAAGTTGGATGGAGGATTTTTCTAGGAAGAAGTGATTTCCAAAATATGCCTCTCTGCAGCTCTCTCCAACTTCTTGAATGTTGAAATTTTAACAGTATCAATGAAAGCATGTTTATGACTCTTGTTTAAAACAGAAGCTTCTGTTCCCTTCTTAACACACCCCATGTCCCCTGAATCAAAGTTTTAAAGGTATTAAATAATTTTTCTCTTTAAGAACAAGAGAGATGAGCATCTTTTAAAGAGGAGAAATGTTCCCCATGAAGATATCTGTGAAGATTCTGATATAGATGGTGACTTTAGAGTGGTAAGAATTAACTTAACTCTCAAGCATGTTGTCTTTTTATGTACTTAAAAGACATTTCTAATTTCTAACTGCTTTTGTCTCTGTTTTCTAGCAAAACACTTCTTTGGAGGCAATAGTACAGGTAAAAAAAAGTTTAATTGTTTGAACATTCTTCATGTCATGGTGATAAATATGTGAAAAGTCTAAATTCTCTTTTATTTTAGAATGCTTCAAGTGACAACCAGGGTATACAGTTAAGTGCTGTGCAGGCTGCAAGGTAAACACACTTTTCTCAAATGCACTATTTTTATTCTTATTTTATCGTGCTGTTAAATTCAGAAAATGTGTTCTAGCTTAACTAGAAAAGGTATGTCGTTTACTGATTTTAAAAAAGAAATTGATAAATAGAACTTTACAAACAAAGATCAAAATACCTAGGTGTTTGAAGTAGTCAGGATTTTCATTATGTATAATAAATAGTAGGATTTATCTTAGTGCAATACTTGATGCCTCTCACAAGTAGAGTAATATGTATAATTAGCAGGACTATAAAGTCTTTAGCTTTAAATACAGAAAGAACTGGCATAATCCTTTTTCTAGTTTTGTCATGGATTAGGCCACTAAAACCACTTTTGCTTTAAGAGGAATTCTGTGTAGTTGTGTGTATCCAAGAAGTGATCCTAAAATACTCTTACGAACTTTGCTTGCATAAATTTAGTATTTAACTGCTATTTTGTGAACTACTGGGGTGTTTTTGTTGTTGTAGCAGAAAGCTACAACTTTGTATTTGTTTATCCTCTGTGGTTGAGGGGGTTGATTCAAGTGCAAGACAAGACTTCCAGATCAAGGAGAAGTCAGGTGAATTGGAAGTCACTTTGACTTTTGGGAGTTAATGTATTTGAAACTGATAGGCAAAGAACAGTTTCTGTGCCCATTTCCATTGGGCAACTTGTCTTCATCAAAGTTTCATCAACTCGGAGTAGCATCATGTAGAACACTATTTACTATAGCTGATCTAAACCAGGTTAGACTGAAGTACACTGTATTAAGCCTGATTTTAAATGAAATGGGAATGTCCATGTGAATAGGTGGGTATATGAAGAGATGACTATATATAATCTCTCTTCCCACTGCTGGTAGAAGTTTTGTGTGGCAGCCCAAGTTGTCCCCTCCAAGAATCTTCCTTCATTCTCCTTAATTGCTTTGCTGCAGAAAGGTGAAGCTGAAGGGATTAAAAATTGGAACAAATTCATACACGTAAATTCTTTGCAGTAGTACTTTGTGAACCCTTGCTCTCTGGCATTACATCCTTAGTAAAAAAGAAACAAGTTTCTGCCTTTCCCATCAAAGCAGCTGGGATCTCTTTATCTCCCTTGGTGGGTGGAGGAGGAAGAAGCTGCAGGAGGGTGTAACTGAATAACTCTAGTGATCTTTATTTTACTGGCTGGTAATAAACTTCAAAAGTAGTCAGAGAAAACATGACGACTGAAATGGGCAATGAATGTAATGGCTTCAGTTTTTCAATACTTCACTTTTTCAATAGTTCAGTAATTTCAATTTTGGGGACTAGTTATTTTCACTTAAAGTGGATAAAACACATCCTGCTTGGTCTTTGAGAGTATGAGACACACACTGGGGAAAAACTTACCAGCCCAGAGGTAGTGCAGCACTGGAACAGTTTGTCCAGGGAGGCTGTTGGATCTCTGTGCTTGGAGGTTTCCAAAACTCAACTACAGGAGGCTACTACTGACCCGATCTAGTGTCAGCAATAATCCTGCTTTGAGTGGAGGGTTGGACTAAACAACCTCCAGAGACCTTTTCCAGTCTTGACTTCTCATTCTGTGATTTGTCTGTTAAGTCTTGTGTTTTCTCGTTTTCCTAAACAGAAAGCTGCTTTCCAGTGATCGCAATCCACCAATTGACGATCTAATAAAGTCAGGAATATTACCTATTTTAGTGCACTGTCTTGAAAGAGATGACAAGTGAGTATTTCTGAAACTCAAAATGTTTAATTGTTGCAAGAATTCTTGGTATTTAGCTGATGTGCCTATAGCATCTGATTTGAAAACTCATAATTTTTTTTTTCTTACTTTGCAGTCCTTCTTTACAGTTTGAAGCTGCATGGGCTTTGACAAACATTGCCTCTGGAACCTCTGAACAAACACAGGCCGTAGTTCAATCTAGTAAGTCCAACAGTATTTGATCATTGATAAAGCACGTATTGTAGCCTCCACAAAACCAAGATGATCTGAATGATACTGTAAAGAGCATCCACACTCCTGTTTCTCTCTCTCTCTCTCAAGCATGTTCACCAATCCACGTGTTAGGGTTGGTCCTTTCATGCGATAGCCAGGATGGTTGAAATTGAGTTGTCAATCACAGGCACGTCGCTGAAGGACCTGCCCATGAAGTCTCCTGCCAGATGTTCTACCTCTTCTCTGGCAAGCAGCATCAGTTGAAGCACACACCTGCTTTTGTTCTTCATTTTCTCAGATTTTTAATTCAGTTGGGTTTCCTAATGGTGAGTAATCTCTTCTGGAAACTCACACTATTTTAGCAGAGTTGGTATCTGCTGGTTTCCAGTTTTCAAAAAAACAAAACAAAACCAAAACTCCAACAAAAAACTTGAAACAAAACCAAACACACACACACCCCCCACCACCACCACCCCACCACCCCCCAAAAAACTCCAATGGAGGGATTTCTTATTGTGAAGAGGGAGGAAAAGATGTGGACCAGGTCCAGAGGGTGCCTGACGTCAAACTCTCTTCCAAAATCAAGTTGAAGAAGAAATGCTGTCCTTCATATTTTGAGGAATCTGAAGCATGGAAAGGAATTGTTGTTGGACTTGGAGTCTGAGTTGCCAAGCAAAGCAAACTTTCTTCTGTGCTCTAAACATGTCCTAAGTCGAAGTAGTATTTCTGTTGGTAAAGCAGAACTAAGTGGAAGTGTCTGCAGGCTTTTTGAATTCACTGAATGAAACAGCAGAGCTTCTTGAGACCCATGGAAGAATCAAACATACAGTAAAACAAGTTTTTTTGCCTAAAATTTAAGGAAGAAATCCACAAAACTTACATTATGTGAGATACCAATAGCTTTAATGGTTGGAATCAGTGTTGTATTGCAGTGCATGCTGCTGATACCATTAAACATGCTGTGCTTCCAACAATGAAAAGACACAGAATTATGCTTCATCTTTTTTTGTGTGTGTTTTCTCCCACCATAACCACCATATATTGACTTTTTAGAACTACTTGGAACTTTTATTCAGGGTAGTAAGTACAGTTTCTAAGATGTGTGGTGGTGTTCAAGTGTTCAAATGTCAATATTTGTTATACATCTTCCATGACTGACTGTTTCACTTCAGTGATCAAAGTAGATTGTTTCTCTTTCGTTGTTAGTGCTAAGTAGTTACAGGCTTCTCACAAACTGTATATTATTGGCTCTATATTTAGGAAAAAAGTATGTATTCATAAGAAAGTTCTTAGCACCATCTTCTCTGTTAAATGGCTGGGTGTGTTTCAAAAATCTTTAACTGGAAAAATAGGTTAATTCACCACAGCAGATATGAAGGAATTTAAGGCAGGTGACTTGAGCTTAAAGGATTTTTTTTTTTAATTGAATGTATGTTTTGAGGTTGCATTGGTTGCAAGATCAGTTGCCCTTTGCTTTTACAAACTCTCAGCACTAAGAGCCTGTTAACTTTGATATAGCTTGGATTTGACTGTTATAGTATGTCTCTGCTAATACTTCTAACTTTCCTTTTTCCCATCCTCCTCCTCTTCCTTTCCCAGCTGCATCCTGAGTTTTCTTTTGGAAATCTAATTAACATATAATCTGTCCAACACCTCTGATCTAGAACACTTCTTTCTATTTAAACCTAGCTTATCGATGGATTGAAGATGACTGCCAAATACAGTAACTATTTCTTTCAGTGATGATCTCTGATTTAGCTAGGTCTGCATGTATGCACTATATTAGCCAGTTTAATAGCTATAACATATGAAAGTATACTTTATTTCTCATAGTGATTTATTTCAATGAAAAAGGTGGTCTGTTGTAATCTTTCCAAAAGTACTTATTAATATGCTTGCTCGGGGTGTTTTTTCTCCTTGCATACAGGCATTGTAAAATACCTTTATTTAGTAGGAAACAAGAAATCTGTTGTGGTTTGTTATTTCTCTAGTAAAAAAATGTTGTACATTGAGAAAGAGTCTAACTAAAAATACCAACCTCTCTTGAAACATGTGATCGAAGGTAAATGAGAGATTCTTACAGACTAAACTCTCATTAGCAAATCATGTAAGCAAACACCATAGTGCTGGGTATAGAAAAATAAGGATCAGTCATCTAAATGTGGTACGTGTAGAATGTGTTTGAAACATTGGTTTAGCTTTCGTTCCAAATATTGGGAGCATTCTCCTGTCTGGCACCAACATTGGGTAGAAAAGTAGCTGCCTTGATAACAGTTGTGGAATTCTGTCTATTGCCTTTTGAATGCCTTTCTTACTGCTCAGTTAGTTGGCTTTTTTTTTGGGCACATTGCGGTAGCATTTCAAACAATCTCTTCTGCAGTGATCAGTTAGGTTATTCCGGTATGTTAGATAATGGGTTTCAAATTGAGTAGAGTGAAAACTTGGTGATACAAAAGGAGACTTCACATTGAGAAATGCATCTGTATTAGCTTTCAGGAGACCAAGATGAGTAGATTCGTAGAAACAGCTGCTGTTGCTGTACGTGTACCTTCATAATGGTTATCAAAAGATACTGAATGCAGAGTTGGAAATACTAGGGAAAAGTACACAGTGACTTGGCACGTAGTAGTGCACCTGTATCAGCAGCAGGGGTTCTTTTGGTGCAGTTTACCTTGCATGTCTACTTGTGTATGCTCGATCAACCAGGTTTCCTCTTGGTAGAGCCCCGGGTGAAGTTGTGCACTAAAGCGCTGCCTGCAGCTCTGCACTGACAATGTACGTGGAAGATCCCTCAGTAGTTAGCGTTCTGCATGTGCTAGGACCAGCAGCTGGCACACGCTTCGCTACTAGTAAAGATGTGATGGGGGATATAGGGTACTGTAAGTCAGTAAGATTGAAAGAAATTAAACCCTTGTACTTCCCTCTTACTACGTTACCAGTCAGTAACGTAGATGTGTACCTACTGACTCTTAAGTGGCCAATTTGAATGGATGAGGTTGGTCTTAACCACTTACTGCTTTGCAGTTGGTTCTGATAGATAACTTAGCATGGAATTTCTAAATTCAATAAGTATAACTAAATTTGGAGTCCTGACAAGCTTCAATAAACTTGTGAGACTTACAAACAAATTAAATGCCAGGTTATTTTAAGAATGGCTTTCATAATATTCTGAAGTGTGGCCTCTACAAGAAAGTGCAATGAAGGAAGAATTGTTACAGTATGTTTTCTTTCAGTATCATCTGGGAAGTTAGTAAAGTTTTGACAATACTTAACCAGGAGAAGAATTTTTTGTGCAGTACTGAAATTTTATTTAAGAGCTAATGATGTGAACTATTTTGTCTTTTGAGAGAGATATTTCTTAACGGTTGCATGGGATTTTGTTTGTATCTTTCAGATGCTGTGCCACTTTTTCTGAGGCTGCTGCATTCACCTCATCAAAATGTTTGTGAGCAAGCTGTGTGGGCTTTAGGAAATATCATAGGTTTGTGTTACTCCTGCCCCTAAAAACTGCTAAGTTCCTTTTGGTATTGAATGCATAAACTAGGTAGGACTTTGTGCGTTAGAACTTGGAGATGCTCAACTATGAGACAAAAGGCACCTGTTAGACTGGTAGTTACCCTGTTTTTAACTTATTCCTGTTTTCTCTATCGTGCATCGATGGTGTGCACCCAAAACCACATGCCTACACACTTTCTTTCCAGGTACAGGAAAAGGAATTACTGGCAAACAGATGTGCAGATTGTAGCTGGTTTTAATGAGTAGTTCAAAATGAGGCAATTGGGCAGGCAGCCACAGGTCCTACTAGAGCTTTATATAAGTGTCTTTATGATAGATGTATCTATATAGATATGTGTGTCTCTATATTATGCATTTTAAATAACTGAAGCTTTAAGTGTGCAGAAATCGGATGTTTTGTGAATGGCATGGGATGATCTTTGTGTTCGTAATTCTTTGTCTCAAACAGGTGATGGACCCCAGTGTAGAGATTACGTTATTAGTCTTGGAGTAGTGAAACCACTGCTGTCCTTCATCAGCCCATCTATTCCCATAACTTTCTTAAGAAATGTTACTTGGGTCATGGTCAACTTGTGCCGTCACAAAGATCCTCCTCCACCGATGGAAACCATTCAGGAGGTGACTGAATTACTCACTGTTAAGTGTAACTAAACTGAAGTTGAGTATCTGCCTTAAAAATAACTGTCAGATGTCTTTTTTCCTCCTTAGATCCTTCCAGCACTCTGTGTTTTAATTCACCACACAGATGTAAATGTAAGTAACACTACTTAGAGCCAGTTTTTTGTTCTGGTATAGCTTTTTAGCTGAAGGATAAAGCTTGTCATAATTAATTTTTTTCTTAAAAAAAAAAAAAATCTGTGATGTTCTCTGCCATTATGGCAAACTTACTTTGATATCTTTTAACTGCTTATTTTTAAGTATCAGGTATGATTTTTTGCCTGGGATTTCTCTGTATCTTTGCAAGTGCTTATTTGCATGTACTTTCCCTACACTTAAAAATAAAATGCCGTTTCAATTGTATTTTTGTGAACGTTCATTTACAGATAAATACAGGATTTTTTTGACTAGCACTTAAGTTTGAGGTTGTAATGAAAATCAGTGTAAATGAAAAAAATCAGTATTTGCTGCATATGTAAAAGGTTAGCTTTAGGTGTAACTTCTGAGGTGTTGAATAGGAACATTGGGTTATTTTAATAGTGAAGTAAATGAGAGAAACTTTACTGCAATTATGAAATAGGGCAGCTTTTTGCCTAAACATACGTCAAAATTGTTTAAGACTAATTCTTTGCTTCCTAGTGAAATTGTAGCTCAGTTGTCTTAATGGCAACAGTGCTTTACCAAAATATGTTTAAATATATTAACTAAAGCTTGCATAGTAATTATACTATTTAATTTCTTGTATATAAGTAGGTGTAATTAAGCGTATTTGAATTTCTTGAAATGGCTGTATCTGTGAATCAGTCAAGAGTTGGCAGCTGAAACAATGCTCGCTCAACTTTTGTAAGCTGTCAGTTGAAATGTTCAGATTTACTGCTATTTAAATTGGCTTTTCTGTGTGTGAATGCACACATGTATGCACACACAGAGAGGAAATACAGTCTAAGTGTTGCTGCACCAGATATTAAAAAAAATTCAAAGCTTTTCTTAAATTTCATGGTGGAATGCCAAGAAAAAAAAAACTTGATGCCATATGATGTACAGTTCATTGGTTTGAGAGTGCCACCTGCCCGTAGTTTAATATTTGCTAGGGCTTTATCTTCCTTCCAGGCGTGAGTCTTTCATATTTCACATTGTCTACCAGTACTTCATGAAAAGAGCAGATATAATTGAATTGCTTTTATTACATCCTTCAGAATTTAAGCTGTAGTTAGCAGTTTAGCTGTTGTTTAGCTGGTTTTTTTAGTCTCTGTGTATTCTTTGGAGCTAGAACAGGTTGAACAGCAGTTGTATTTCAAACTTCTGCAGAGCAGAATGTCTGAAGTTTGTAAAACAAAGTGGGTTTTTGCTGTATTGTGTCAATTCTGGCTTCACAATGATAATTGTTTTACCTTTTAATTTATATTATTTTTTTGTAAGACTTGTGATATTTCTGTACTATTTACAAATAAATGTTTTTACTGTTAGATATTGGTAGATACAGTCTGGGCACTCTCATATCTAACGGATGCTGGCAATGAACAGATCCAAATGGTGATAGACTCCGGAATAGTCCCTCATTTGGTTCCTCTTCTCAGTCATCAAGAAGTTAAAGTGCAAGTAAGTTTGGATAACTTGAAGGAAGTGTTGCTCAAAATGTAGTACTAGAGAAAGTAGCTGGTTACTTTTTATAGTTCATGGTGAAATTTAAAGAGTACTTTTCCCTGTGTGGTATAGCATTTGCATAAAGCCTTTTGCTTTTTTAACTGTTACTGTTTGAAAGTATGTGCTGAACTAGAAAAGTCTTTGATTAAAAGAACTCTTTTAAAGTAAGTGATTTGTTTCAGACTGCTGCACTGAGAGCTGTAGGAAACATTGTCACTGGTACCGATGAACAGACACAGGTAGTTCTGAATTGTGAAGCTCTTTCACATTTTCCAGCACTTCTGACACATCCCAAAGAAAAAATTAATAAGGTAAGTAACTGCAGAGATTGCATCTGATTAATACCTTTTTTATATTTGGCTTAGCTGTTTTGGATTCCACATAACATAGTAGTGGTAGAGAGTTGAGTAGTTGGCTACTTGCACTAGTTTATGGCAAGAGCAGGCAGGATGCTGAAATTTTTCTTGAAGTTAACATCTGTAGAAGAATGTCTTAGGGAGCTGCAAACTTGACAAGAATGTTGTTTCTTGATTTTTTTTTTCCCATTGAATTTTCATGAATTTAAAGCTTTATCTTATAATTCTGGCTGTTGACTTAAAAGTTAGCGTTCTTGATATGTGAAATGTCACTTTAATTAAACCGACTCTCTTGGAAGTGATGAAATAGAGATAATTGGATGTCTCTTTGAATGGAGTGTGTGTGATAAATGGAATTTAAACCAAATCAAACTGGGGGTGGGGTTTGGGGAACGTGTGTGTGTGCGTGCATGTATAGAAAAGGCTTTAAATGGGGGCACTGATAATGCAGTGCTGATTCCGGAGTGCATCTGAGGCATGTTGTTACGTTCTGGGGTGCCACTTTACAACATTGCCAATGATTAAAGCCCAAAACAAGCCCACCAAGACAAGCCTAGGCATCCTAAATCTCTAACAGGTTCATTAATGAAAGTGATCCTGTGATCTGATCCAAGAGGCTCAGTTGAATGAAATGTGGGAATTTCTGAATCTCATGTTGAGAGAAATATTAGTCTAAGAAGTTGTCATGCCAGATGAGAGGAGAAGGGAATTGAGAAGGAGTGGTGGAGGGTTTCTGGGAAGGGAGGAATTTCTCAACTGTAAGATTAAAAAAGTTGATACTCTGAATATACTTAAAATTTTATGTGAAACTGTGTTCATTGTTTCTTGACTAAAGTATAGATTCCCACTTAAAAGGGGTGGGTGGGGGACTCTCAATCCTTGTTTAAATAAGAATCCAGATACAGTCTTTGGCTTAGTTCAAAATTTCAACTGTTCAGGCCTGGCAGGGCCTACTGGGGAAAAGATCTCTTCTTACACAGATTCCTAGGCACCTGCTGTTCGTTATTGCTGGAAGGAGAGAGCCCTGGGCTTATGGACAGAATGATCATAAAGGGTCATAAAACTTTACAATATTCTTGAAAAGCAAGCATTTAAGTAATAGGTGTTGCATTTTCTTGATGATTAACACTTAGGAGAGAAACATTATGAAGCAGGTAGAGAACGTATTGTCTTCTACCACCTTCATGTCTGGAAAACATGATGCATTTTGGAGCTCATGTGGCCATCAGCTGAAAACTGCTGTAGCATTCATTCTCAGTAATGGAATCAATTATGAGTGCTCACTTGTAGCCTTGTGACTTTTTTTTGTCTCTAAATAATTTTTCCTTTAAATCTGTGGATTTGGAGTATTTGGTTGTAACTTGGTAACAGTGAAAGACTGAAGAGTCTTGTGGAGTTTCCTAAGGTGAGACAGTCTGCTTCGTTACCTGTATGTATTTTACTTACTAAGAATTGAGCTACGTACAATCGAACTGATACAATACTTGATTGTACTTAAGATTGACTAGTGTATGAATTTCAGATCTAAAAATGTGAATGTATAAAATCTTGCTGGACTGGAAATAAAA
>WAAD01026879.1:20569-52820 GCA_013389945.1 Fregata magnificens | reverse complement strand
CCTCGGCGGGACGGGGGCTGCCCCCGCCGCCGGCAGCGGGTGTCGACGGGGCCGTGCAACGCTCGTCCTCTCGGGGCAGCGTGGGATGGCTGCCGGGCCCGCGGGCCTGCTTAGAGGAAGGTGCTCTGAGGCCTCTTGAATTCAGCAGTTGTAGGTCAGTCACCGGCAAAAACCACCCCTAAATCCTAACCACGATCGAGAGTTCGGTTGCGGGGGAGACCGGCCGTTTCCAGGCTGCAAGGGCGACGGTATGAACGCGTCTTGTCTCAGTGGCATCAACGCACACCATATGAAGCGCTGCTGGATCAGCCGAGAAGATCAGGATTTGACAAAATTGCTCCGTAAAGGGTTGAGCCCAGCCTGCTCCTGCAGAACAGCAGGCGCTGCTCTGGTAGCCAGGCTGTCCTCTGAGGAAAGGGAGCTTGTTCTGCGGCCATGCCTGGGCTGTAGGGTACCGGTTCTGGTTGTGGATGCGTGAGAAGGAGTTGTCCTCTAGACGGGACAACGCAAGGAAGGCAGGGTATGAGCAGCAGCAAGACTTCCTTTGTGAGCGAGAGCTGCCTGCAAACAGTGCAAGTGTTTCAGTCTGTCACCACCTACACTGACAGACTGATGGCTGGTATTTCCAGATGGAGGTGTGCCACCAAGGCACTGCTAAGTTTCAGGAAGCTATGAACATCTTCATGTGCATTGTGTTCTCAGCTTCATTGGAGCAGAGAGAAAGGCGTTATCATTTTTTGCTCTTCTTTAGCCTCAGAAATACTAGGTAGGACGGGGTTTGTTCTCTTTTTAAAAATGTACTCATGTTACGCAAAGCAAACATAATTTACATATGTATGTTATGTTGGATAATTATAGCAGACCATTCTGTGCAGCACATTACTTCACTTTCCAAACTGCATTCATCACAGTGCTTGATGTTTTCCTCTCATTGCATATGAAGTCTTTTGACTTGACTGCTTACTTTCATCTAGACTCCAGAGACGATCTGTGACACTACAACGGTGTTATTGAAAGTTATGATTTCACTAACAGGGAATGAAGGACATTCCGGAATACTGCTTGCAGCAGGAAGTCGGTGGAATGACTGACCTGATCTGAGAAATGTAGGCTGTCTCCTTTTGAAGCTTGAAAGGCTTTGTTGAGCTTTATAGTCAAAGGGACTTGTTTTATCTTAAAACCTTGCATGTTCTACTATGACTAGCAAGCTCGGTAGAGGTATGCCTCAAATATGTTTTTACTTTCAGCATCATAATAAAATTATCTGGAAATCCCACTTGTTCTCCTGTTGAGAATTTCATACAGCTATCTGATGATGCACATAATAGGCAATGTATTTCTGGATTCACACTGGGTGAGTATCGCAGAGCTCCAGACCTGCAGATCCTGCCAGGAAGATTCTAGTTCTCATCAAAGTTTCTATGTAGTCTATGTCATTAAACCTTGTGATGGTAGAAAGGGGCCTTTCCTCAGCAAAAGAGCAATTTATTGCTCAGCAAACAAAAGTCTTACGTGGAAATCACGGGCTCTTCTGCAGCTCTGCTGAAGGCTTGTTTTCAACTACCAGATGGGAGACTAGACATTGAAATAACAACAGGAATACAACAATTTACGTTCGCAGGTAATACTTGGACATATCCTTCAAAAGGGGTGAAGATAAGCTGTGCATTTTAGGTATTCAACCTAAAACTCAGTTCTGTCTTTCAGTCCCCTAAGATATCTATTTAGAAGTAAAAGATGTAGGACAGTGTTGTCCCAAAACCCAAAAACTTGGGCCTGTTACCCGGTGTGCGTTGCCCAATTTACACACAGAGTCAAGGTATTTTCCTTTATTAGGTAAATGCGCAGGTACGTGTGCAAGGTACAAACCTGCACACCGTTGATAAAAGCTAACAGTTATTTATACAGATGATATTAACATATTTAGTAATCTGGTTTATTAATTGTTAAATGATTGGTTAAAATTCTTCACCTACCATGTAAATGACTATGCATGCCCAGTATGATTTTTGAGACCTTTACTTCCTTTTGGGTTGGCGGGTTTCTTGGGTGGGTGGTCTTTGAGTCGGTGGTCGTGATCTCCCCCTGCTGGAATTACCTCTCCTCTAGTTTCACTTAAACTTGGCAACACTAAACAGTCCTTCACAGGCCGTTAATAAAGCAGACTATCATTCCCTTTGGGGTTTTTGTTCTGAGACAGATATCCTGTTTCACTATGCCATAGTATTGTTAAGGTAAAACGGGCTAAGTTAATCTTTATCGGTATCAGTACTCCACAAGAAAATGAGTTTTGCAAGTATCTGAATTCAGTACTTTAAATTATCTTGGTTGTAGTGTAGTTCCAGATACACCTGTAAGCACATCCTGGTCAGATTTTTAACATGCTTTTTAAGTAGGAAAAAAATAAGCTGGATAGGAATAACTCATCTGACCCATGATAGGGTTACAGAGAAAAACAGAAGTAGTTCTTGGAAATGGTTTCAGGTAGCCATTTGTTATGAGATTGCAGACTTTGATAGTAGAAGCAGCCTTTCACATCTAAGGTTTTCATAGGTATTTACTGGTTTGTTTATATACCCCCTCTTCCTCTCTCTCTTCTGGGAGTTTAACTAGATAAATAAAACCTCATTTATATGTTATCTAACCTCTGAGCATCTTGGAGCACACGTCTTTTTTTATGAGGCTCAACATTTGTTTTTGCGACTAGACAAACAGTAGTTCTGGATCGTTGAATTTAAAGTGAAGTCACCAAAGACAGCTTGCTCTCGATCTGAGTATCTGAACTAAATCAGAGAGAAACTTGGCAGCAGATCCAAGCATAGCAGTTACTGGAATATGTTATCATTACATTTGGTCTAAGATACTGGAAGCACTCGGGAAAGACTCCCAAGAAACAAACCAAATCCACTAGATCTTAAGTTCTCCAGGAATGTAGTTTTCCTAGAATCATAGAATAAAAGAATATCCTGAGTTGGAAGGGACCCACAAGGATCATCGAGTCCAACTCCTGACCCTGTATAGGACAACCTCAAAATTCACACCATGTGTCTAAGGTCATTGTCCAAATGCTTCTTGAATATTGTCAGGCTCGGCACCATGACTACCTCCCTGGGGAGCCTGTTCCAGTGCTCCACCACCCTCTGGGTGAAGAACCTTTTCCTGATGTCCAACCTAAACCTCCCCTGGCATATCGTCCTGCCATTTCCTCGGGTCCTATCATTGGTCACCAGGGAGAAGAGATCGGCACCTGCCCCTCCTCTTCCCCTTGTGAGGAAGCCGTAGACTGCGATGAGGTCTCCCCTCAGTCTCCTCTTCTCCAGGCTGAACAGACCAAGTGACTTTAGCCACTCCTCATGTGGCTTCCCCTCTGAACCCTTCACCATCTTCATGGCTCTCCTCTTGGATACTCTAGTAGCTTCGTATCCTTTTTACACTGTGGCGCCAAAACTGCACACAGTACTGAAGGTGAGGCCGCACCGGTGCAGAGTAGAGCGGGACAATCACGTCCCTTGACCAGCTAGCAATGCAGTGCTTGATGCACCCCAGGACACGGCTGGCCATCTTGGCTGCCAGGGCACATTCTTGGCTCACGTTTAGCTTGCCATCGACCAGAACCCCCAGATCCCTCTCTGTGGGGCTGCTCTCCAACCTCTCGTTCCCCAGTCTGTATGTACATCCAGGGTTGCCATGTCCCAGGTGCAAAACCCGGCACTTGCCCTTGTTAAACTTCATATGGTTGGTGATTGCCCAGCTCTCTAATTTGTCCAGATCTCCCTGCAGGGCCTCTCTGCCCTTGAGAGTGTCCACAGCTCCTCCCAATTTTGTGTCATCGGCGAACTTTGATAGTAATCCTTTGAGTCCTGCATCCAAGTCATTCATGAAAATACTAAAGAGCACTGGCCCCAAGATGGATCCCTGCAGAACCCCGATAGTGACCTGTCACCAGCCTGATGTAACCCCATTTACTATAACCCTTCGAGCCCAACCCATCAGCCAATTGCTCACCCATTGCATTATGTGTTTATCCAGCTGTATGCTGGACATTTTGTGAATACATTTGTGAATACACCAGAAGAGTTCCAGGCTTGTGCCATATCAAACAGTTTCAAGAGGAGTTAGCTTTGTATTTTTTTCATCATTGTTTTTCTGTTCTGCTACCTGCTTTGTTCTCTGGCATTAAGCTCTGTCTCAGGTATTGTTTGTACATAGTATAATGTGCTGCACTTGTCAGAGAACAAAATTAAAAAAAAGAAAAAGTAATTAGATATGTTTTGCCAATTATTTTGCTTTCTCTCAGGATATGACCACGCTAAAATAGTCCAACACAGAATACAGATTCCTTCCTTTTGTATGTTATCTGAAGGACACTTAATAATGAAAGTGTCTCTTGAAAGAGGCACATTAAGAGTTTTAAAAAAATGTAACAACTGCAGAAAGAGTAATTTTGAGGTGAATTTGAAGATGCTTTTTATTTCATTGGTGAAAGCCAGTGTGAGCAGATCATACAAAGCGGATGCTCAGAACTACAGGTCCTACAGCCACATCAGTGAGTGGAAGTTTCTTGACCTGACTTTGTTTCAAATACAGAAAATGACGGAGGCAGCCCAGTAAGCCACCAGAGGCCTCTACCCTGGTGCAGATGGGATCCTCCTGCTCTGCCTTGGGATGGCTTCTCTGTCTGGGAGACAAACCTCTAGCACTCTCTCTTCCTTTTGGGCTGTTAGTGTTCGTTGGGTTACAGTCAGAGCTGTACCCTGTTTCATCACAGACCAGTGCTAGCTGCTCTCCTGGACCTAATGGAAGCTGCTGTTCTGCCTGTACGGCTTCCTCTGGGCTGGATGCCCGACAGCGGCAGGCCCAGGGTGCCATCAGAAGGCAGAGCTGTCCTTATGATCAGTTGTGTCTATCTCTGGGGAGCTTGCTTTCAGTTTCAAAGGCTGAATACTTTACTTCCAAGAGCTGTGAGGTTGTTGCCCTACGACGGGAATATGGGGGAAAACATGTTCTGCTTATATCAATAATAAGTTTCCTCACTCAAGCGTAGGTGGCACAGGATGGCAGTTTGTCTTCTGCTTTGCTTAATGTGAGCACTGGGACCTACACTGAGGTAGGAGCTGTTTTGGTAGCCAGCTCATGCCTGTGGCAGTCAGATCTCAGCCACTCAAAAGTCTCCAAGAGATGCTTCTGCCAAGTTTGGGCTTTGGTTTTTTGTGAGAATATCCTCATTTTCCATGGGTTCCTTCCTCACGATATCCTCCTGGTATCTTGGTTTCTTATGGTCCAGCCAGGCATCTTGTTGATCCTCATGGTCTTTTCACTGAAACTGCTGCCACAGCAGCTGCAGCTGTCATTGCTGTGTCAGGAGATGATACAGGTGCAGGTAGGATGGTGTTTGTGTAGCTTCTACTAGAAATGCTGCTGCATCACAAGAATCCACTGCACCAACAATGTGGCTTGCATTGCTGGTTTTCTATTTAATGAGGCTCTCCGAATTCAAGTGTGCTTTTTTCGAACTTGTCTTCCCTCCTACACTTTTACTGAGTTGCTTCCTGCCAGATCAAGAATCAAGGAACAAAAACCCCCCTCTCTTTCCAAAACCAAGCACCAATGCCCTGTAAAGCATTTGGAAAACTAATTTCTGTTATCTACAGTATCCTTCCCCATCCCCTTTTTTTTTTTTTTTTTTTAATTCTTCTAATTAAAAATACTGTTTCCTGCAGAACATACCTCTGGCTTTCTCTGATCAGGCAGGTGTGCTTAGAGTTGTTACCAGCTGCTCTGCCACATCCTTAAAAAGTCCAAAGTACTCCATTCAGTGATGTAAACAGTGGTTTAGAAGGACTGTAGGCAGGTAGAGAAATGCCAGATGTTGGGACTAGAAAGAGTGCATTAGCTTCACGTAATTGGAATATACTTTACCAGGGCACTAATACTCATTCAATCACAATTTCAAGGCAGAGGAACAGTGACTGTGAACTTTATCCCATGCATTGTTATATTGCTCCCCATGAACTGGTCAAACCTTACTTCTTGGAGAATGAAAGTTTGAGCCTATGAGACACTGGACTCCTTTCAAGAACTTCAAGAAGAGCTTTGAACAAACCTGATCAAAAGTTCAAGGTTTCAATGACAATAGGACGTTTTAAGAGTAGCAACAATTTTTATGCAAAAGGTAGTTACTGCTCCTGTAACTGGAAACACTTTTTACCTTTAGAAGTGGATTTAGGTGCATCTTTTGTTCACTTCCTGAAATGAGGAATGGTCTTCCAATACCGTGTTGTAGGCCAGGACAGCATAACTGGCAGTACTAGGTATCTAGGAGGTAGCTGATGAGAACAAAATGTTGGCTTTTATCTCATGTTAAGAATAGGCTAGAAATGAGGGCAAGCCTTCATGTTAGAAAAGTAAAGGGATTTACAGGACTGCATGTGTCATGGCAGTGTGAGATCCTCAACCAAAGGTGGGGGTGTTATCTATCATCTGTGCTGTTCACGTGCAATTTCTCAATGAGAACTTCAAAACTGACACAACTTCTGTATGACTAGTGTTTTTTATGATCTACAGAATATTGTAACATTCTTTAAGCTAATAAATAGAATAAGATTGTTAACTTAAAGGAAACTCAGAGAAAATGGAAAGCTTCAAATTATGCATTTACATGGAATAGCAGATCAGGAAGAAAAAGGGATGAGAGAAAATGGAAAGAAGAACTGCATCTTGGCCAAGAAAGAGCAAGCTCCTCCAAGAAGCTGCTGTTGGGAACAGCTTTCGATCCAGGAGGAGGTGAGAAATGAAGACATTAAACATCAGCTCTTAAGTGGGTGCATTTACCAAGCAGAATGGTGGTAATTTGTTCCCTCAGATAGCGGTAACAAAGTCAATTCTAACTAACAAGATAAGAACACTTTTCTAGTTTCATCCTATTTTTTACTCAATTGTTAATAATTGTTTCTGCTTCCGGTGTTAAGATTTCTTGCCAGAACAAGCATGTGACTTTCGTCTTTAAGCTTTCCTAATGCTAAGGGTGAACTCAGTTGAGGCTGACAAATAAGCTGTAAACTTCTCCAGTAGTAATGATTCTAGGTGAAGTGGTGTGTGGAAAGAAATTAATTTGGGAATGTCAGCACCTGAAAGGTTTTCTCTGCCAAGCAGTGAAGATTAGTCTGAGGTCTAAAATCACTTGGAAGTTCCTCCTTGCAGGTGTACCCTTAACTTTTCTAAGGAGGAGGAAGAAACAGAGGCAAAAAAATTAGATACCTTCTAAGTGGTCACAAGAAAATTAAAACCACTGATTTACCAAAAATGAAATAACCTTTTAGCTAAAATCCCGGAATTTTCTTGTAGATATAAAGAATAGCAAGAAGGGATACGTCAGAAATAAACAAAGAGATTTTGTAGAGTACCCAGTAACACACACACACACACACACAAGCTTTTTTAATTAAAAATACAAATATCTAGAAAGGGAGCGGAATTCAATGAACTGGTGAAGAAACTTAAACTGAGGAGCACCTGCCTGTCACATGTTGATTGTGTCTAACAATGTCACTTAAACCGTACTTAAGCTGAGTTTAAAATTGAAGAGGAGCTACCTTTGGAAAAAATAGATTTCCTTAATGGTAGGTCTTTTATGATTCATGCCTGCCCATTTGACGGTGTAAAAACACGTAGATATTTACAGAGATTGAGAGGCATTATGTGCTCTGGGGAGCTGTCTCTCACTTTTTTCCTCATTTGCACCATTTCTTTAAAGATACTTGCAGTATGGGATGCTTATCTCCGATTAAAAGCCTGTTCCATCAGGCCAGCACCCCTGGAGGCAGCCGAAGATTACCAGCCTGTCTGAAACATTGGAGTCAGGTTATTGTCTTATCTCTGCTGGTTTTATTCTTCCAGTAGTAATTAAAAACACACAAGAATATATGAGTCACAATTTCAAGTAGCTGCCCCACCCACCTGTAACACGAATAAGAAAGATTGGCCGTGGAGGGAATTCTCAGCTTGAATGGCAATTTCTACACTAAAAGCAGTAGTAATGCTGTTTAATCAGGTAAAAGGGTCTGGAAGTAATCCTCTGCAATACAAAAGCTAACGTGCCATAGATTTGCTTTTGCTGAGGGTTTCTCTTGTGAGTGCTGACCTAGGACAAGACAAACACTCTCTCAGTGCCCATGAAAATGGAGCCAGTCAGACTGCAGGCTGGACTAGCCTCAGTCATTCGCCACCATGTTATTTTCTGGGTTTTAATGAAATACAAATATTTTAATAATTATCAGAAGATTATTTCATTTATTAAATACTGTAATATATTTAAAGTGAGTATAGATACTGTTCAGGAAACAACTGTCAAGCAATGTTCACCCTCCCAAAAAGGAGAATTACATATAATACATATGTAGATTGCAAAGCAACCTTCTAGGAATCATGAAGACATACAACATAATATTTGGCTGTGTCCTTGGAGGAGTTTTACCTTGGAGGAATTTTCTTTATTTTTTCTCTAGTTCCTCCTTTGCCTTTCAGACTGATTTTACAAAAACTCCAATTTCCTAACCATTTTTTTCAATCTCTCTCAACACTTTGGAAACTGCTTTTACTTATATAAAGTTCTACATCTAAATAAGGGCACATTATCACAGACAGCTGAGGGTGATTGCATAAACAAATTACCACATTTTTAACATTCATACAAGCTTACGATCAGAATAGTCAGAAGCATACTTTGCATGTGCAGTTCAGCATTTTCATACTTCCATGATTTTATTTCCAAGCCAAATTGCCTTCAAAAAGCAAAGCACATATTCATCACCGAGAATTAACTACATACCGAGCTTGCAGATTCAACACAAAGCTGCTTTTGAGTTGCCACAGCATTAAAAATAGCATCTGAAAAATTGCTTATGAAAAACTATTTTCCATACATGAATAATTTAAATAGACAAATGGAATTTTATTAAACTCTGTTTTCTTACCACCTCAAGTTGTATTTTGAGAAGACATATGAAATTTAAAGATTTTTGAGCGTATTAAAACAAGTGTAGAATAGCAGCAATAGCAGTGACAATTTTAAGAATAGAGTGGATGCTACATATCAGAAATGCATGTGAAAACAAGCTACACTTGCTGTAGAACAGCTGTATTTCAAATGTAATTTTCCTGGCCTTAAAAGAATTCCCCCTTACATTGATAAGTAATTGTACAGTCAGATTTAACTTAGATTGAGTACTTATCTGAATATTTCCTCACAGTTTTAAGAGACTGAGTTATTTCTTAGTGTCGTACTGATTTCTAGTCCTCCATAGGACTTAGCATATTTTACAAATATGAATAAATCTGGCCTAGAATGCCTGTGAAGCAGAGCGAGGCAAGTAATGCTCAGAGGTGGGGCGAGGGGAGGAAGAGATATGTGGAAAACAGCAGTACTTTGGCAGTACTTCGGCAGTACTTCGTGGTAGTCCTGTAAGGCCAATCACGTTAGTGGATAGATGGGAAGGGAAAACACTCGTTAGGGAAGGAGAGCGTGCAGAAATGAAAAGCAGACTCAGCGATAGAACCTGTTTGGGAATAACTAGCTAAACTGAGTGGGAAGTCTTGTAAAGCTTGCCTCAGAAATTACTTTGCTGGGACCTGAAAATAGCTCTTCTGCCTTTAAATGGTGGGGAAAACCACCATTGTTTTATATAAATAACTAACTTCCCAGTTTGTTCAGTGATGACCAAGTCCAGCACATGTGGCATCATGAATAAGTCAGACAAAAGTAAGATTAAACTTGCAGAATACCAATATTATGATAACCGTCAGTATTGGGAACATACCAGGCAGTTTAAGACCTGGTTTAGTGGTTTTTGTAATTTAATTTTTCTAAAGTTTTCTTAGACACAGCTATTACACATGGATAGATATTCAAGAGATAAATTTACTTCATGTGATATGAATTAATCCACGAGGTCTGCAAAGTAAGACATTGTGTTTTGCCACATAATGTCTACACATATAATGGCCTCACCCACTGATGTGAGGCAAGAAAAAGATTACCAGTAGCTTTAGAGTAGATGGGCATAATGATCCCATCATGCTTAAGAAGGACAAAATCGTCAAAGAAAATTATAGCTGCTACAATGGCAGTGTAACTGTTAGAATTGAAGCATGGTTCTTTTCTACATGACATAAACCATCTTGACATTATTAAATGTATTCTTAAAATATGTTATTGTATATTATATAATTCTGCATTGTTGTGTGTGGTTTTTCACAGAACTCACCACATGGAAGTTGCTTACAGTGATCAAGGAACAGATGGTGGAGTCTGAGGCTCATCACTCTTCCCTAGTTAAGGGCCAGCTTAAAGTGTGGTTTGAGGACTCCAAAAAAGCAGTGCAATTCCTGGGTCCATGAAAGTGCAATGCAGAGACAACAGCATAGGTAGTATCCCACTTTTCAGTTAGATTTAGCTGTATCTGAGAACTGTTAGAAACTATCCCATAGCATATTTCCTGTCAAAATAACTTAAATCCCAGGTTCTTGAAGATCTACTTGTAAAAACATTTTAAAGACCATTACTTATTTTACTGCATTCATTATTTTAAATTCTCTTAAAGAATTACTAAGAATAATATAATGAGCAATTAAGGACAATACAATGTGCAAGTATGAATTGAAACAGAAGTTCTCTTTTTATTTGAAGAATACACTGTGTCTTCTCAAAAGTCACAGCTCTTACTAAATAAAGATTTTTATTTTTAAATCTATAAATAGGTGCTAGTGTAATTCATCAATTAAGCAAGACCTATAAGGAATTTAGGAACCATCCCTTGCCCAGAGATGTGAAATGTTTGCTTTATTTCTTCCAAATGAAAGTTTAAACTCTACAAAGTCAAAAGTAAGCTTTTGGTGTGTGGCTTCTGAATGTGATTACAGGGCAAAAAAAAAAAAGTTGTTTCAAATTCTGCAAGCAGCCTTGAACAACTGGACTCCATCAATCTTTCTGGGACGCTGTAAGGTTCATCTAATAAAGAATGAATGGGAAGTATTAGCTCCCATGACATGGATCTTTTACAAGTTGAGCTGAATACAACAATATTGCAGTTATACAAACGCAGTACATACATTTCTAATGTCATATACCTAATTTAAAAGAATAGTGTAACACAGTATCCATAAGGTACATGTTAAATAAGTTGAGAATGACAAATGATGAAAAGTAGCCATCAGTCATCATTAATAGAATGTTTTGGGGGGTTACTTTAGTAGGGTCCTGGGAGGATGGAGGATCCAACATATCCCTTGATGATCCAGATACAGATGTAAAATGGCACTAATAAAAGGCTGCAGAGAAACAGACTAGTAATTAGTGAGGATAAGACAGTCACACAGAGTGATCTGCATAAGCTGGAAAACTGAGCCCCTTTAGACAAAACATATTTTTTGTAGAGCTAAAGGTAGGCTGTCTCTTCTGAAGGGTAGACTGTATCCTGGAAAATACCAGTTCTGGAAAAACCCTAGATGTCATGTCACAGTCAAGAAGCAATTTAATGCAAGCTCCCCCTGTGATAATATGACAAAAAGGGTGAATGCATTCTTTGAGTACACATGTAGGAGAATAGTGAGCAGCAGTATGGAGGAGCATATTCCAGTGTCACATGCAGTGATAAATTATGCCCAGTGCTTCATGGCCACGTTTTTTAAAAAATCTGTTGACAAACGGATTGCCAGTTTTCCACCCTGGAAAATATCCATACAAGGGATGCTGTCTTCAATACAGACAGAGATGACTTACTTGCAGTTTATGCATACCTAAAGATGAGGAAAAAATAAAACCCCACCACCAAAAAACCAAACCAAAACAAAGAATGCTAGGCTTTAAGGACTAATAGCAAAGATGAACATTGGAAGAAGCAATTATTAGAAAACAAGGCCAACCAAGCTGAGTTTAGAATTAAGGTACAATTTCTAAAAGAGTGAAGGTGATTTAACCATTTGAATAAATTGCTTTGCAATTTAAAACTATGGATTTTTCATTATCCACCTTCAAATTAAGACTTAAGTTTTTCTGGCAAATGTTTTTATGGAAATCCAAGTTATTGGATTCAACACAAAGATTAGCAGATGAAATCTACCATCTTGCAATATGTAGGGTCAGGCCAGATTAGCTATTAGTCAATTAAAGACTTGATTTTAATGGTTACTGGTGACACTTTCATGCAATTATCTGCTTAATCAGTGATCGTATGAATAGATGACATGGGGGGAGGGAAGTCTGGAAATGAAACTCAAAAAAGAGTGATGGGAAATTACTTCTGGAGATAATACAGGGAAAATTTGGTTAAAGAGTAAACCAGTGTGTAACCAAGGTGGTGGGGAATTAAACAATAATGGAATATCATATGTAATTAGAAGAATGGGCTTGTGGTAAGTTGTGAAAATGTAACCATAGAAACGTGTTATGCACCAGCAATGCTGCTCAAAAGTGCACCTAACCCTTCCCATCTTGATTTGAATATCAAGAGTTCCGATCAATAGATAGGAATAGAAGTAACTGATGATTGTTTTAAGATGTGAATATTGGTATAAGGATCAGAGTAAATAATAAAATATAACATATGTGTATGTTTAAAAGTATGTGGTATAGAATTATAAGTATTGGTATCGTATGTACTTTTACTTAAACTTATTTAGTACATTTTGCTTTTTTAATAATGAGCAGGAGGATAAGGAACAACTTGGTCAGTTTCACCTAAACAATAATGTGGCATAATGAAACGTAATCTTTCTGCCTTAGAACAAAGACTTTGGAATGAATAATCGTCTGTTGTGTTAGTGGTCCGTGAAGACTTATTCAGTGGAGCCAAGTTGAAGCAAAACTAGGGGAAAGGTAATTCCGGCAGGGGGAGATCACGACCACCGACTCAAGGACCACCCACTCAAGAAACCCACCGACCCAAAAGATCAAGGAAGTTAAAGTCTCAAAAATCATAGTGGGCATGCGTAGTCATTTACATGGTAGGCGAAGAGTTTTTAACCAATCATGTAACAGAAGGATAATGAGTATGTATTGGCTATGTATTCGTGCATGTATAAAAGATTGTTTCTTAGACTGATTGGGGGAACACGATCTTGGGAGGAGCTATCCCCCGTGTTCCTGGCGCTGTGAATAAAGAATACCTGCCTTTTAACACTACATTGGTGTTATGAGGTTTATTCCCAATTTCGGTGACAAGTGGGCAAAACCCAGATGTGTTCCTCAATGTATGTATAGCTCCCATCCAGTGAAGCTACACGTAGCAACAGCTATACATGTAATCGTTTATTTTGTGTCTTACTAGCTAATGGCCAAGTTCCTTATTCAACCTTAGACAACTTTCTCATGAAGATCAATGAGCGATCTTCAAGCTGAGGGAACCACATAAACCTAAATGCCTGCTACAGTCCACAGGGTTGGAACATGACACGACTTTTCCTTCACAGTGAACTTGCCACCTCCAGTTTAGTACATTACTTGGCTCCAGCTGTTACTGCGCTTAGAAGTTATATGCTGGATTCCAGAATTAATCCAAGAGGGTTGCTGCTATATTGGATCAGTTCAGATGCTGGCCAAAGCAGATATTATCCTGGAACTCACTTGCAGCAACAGACAGGATCAATGTCCTCCCCTGCAGTGTAATTCACTTAGATGTTATTGGCATAAATGTTGGTTGGGTATTACCAAGTTTAATTAAAGGTCATCTTCCTTATCTATCAGGAATGGGTCAGCACCCAACTAAAAGCAGTTACATGCTGTTTCGGGTTTGGCTTTCTCTACTGGTCGCTATTAATGATATGATTGCTAGCACAGTACCTTCTGTGCATTCTCTATAGCTTATTTTCCAGAATCAGATGCCTTTTCAGAGTATAAGAAATAACTATTTTCCATACTCTTTCTTGAAATTCTAACGATGCAGCAATTTCTTTCTGCCTTAGTCTCTCTTCCACCACATTATCTGAAATGCCACTGTTTCAGTTTTATATTCACCTACTCCCGACCCAATAAACTTACCTGTTTCCCTGACTCTGCACATGCATTTGTATTGGGTTTGCGTGGCAAGGTTTTCGTAGCGGGGGGCTACAGGGGTGGCTTCTGTGAGGAGATGCCAGAAGCTTCCCCCATGTCCGATAGAGCCAATGCCAGCCAGCTCCAAGACAGACCCACTGCTGGCCAAGGCTGAGCTGATCAGCGACTGTGGTAGGTCCTCTGGGATAACAAATTTAAGGGGAAAAAAAACCCCTCCCTGCACAATTGCAGCTGGAGAGAGGAGTGAGAATATGTGAGGGCAACAACTCTGCAGACACCAAGGTCAGTGAAGAAGAAGGGGGAGGAGGAGCTCCAGGCGCCGGAGCAGAGATTCCCCTGCAGCCTGTGGTGAAGACCATGATGAGGCAGGCTGTCCCCTGAAGCCCGTGGAGGATAACAGTGGAGCAGATATCACCTGCAGCCTGTGGAGGACCCCATGCTGGAGCAGGTGGATGCGCCCAAAGGAGGCTGTGACTCCATGGGAAGCCCATGCTGGAGCAGGCTCCAGGACCTGTGGCTCCGTGGAGAGAGGAGCCCATGCTGGAGCAGGTTCCTGGCAGGACTTGTGACCTTGTGAGGGACCCATGCTGGAGCAGTCTGTTCCTGAAGGACTGCACCCTGTGGAGGGAACCCACACTGGAGCAGTGGAGCCCGTGGGAAGGACCCACACTGGAGAAGTTCATGGAGCAGGGGAAGAGTGTGAGGAGTCCCCCCGCCCGAGGAGGAAGGAGCAGCAGAAACAGCATGTGATGAACTGACCGCAACCCCCATTCCCCATCCCCCTGCACTGCTGGCGGGGAGGAAGTAGCGAAAATCGGGAGTGAAGTTAAGCCTGGGAAGAAGGGCAGGGTGGGGGGAAGTGTTTTAAGATTTAGCTTTATTTCTCATTACCCTACTCTGATTGGTAATCAATTAAACTAATTTTCCCAAGTTGTGTCTGTTTTGCCTGTGACAGTAATTGGTGAGTGATCTCCCCCTGTCCTTATCTCGACCCATGAGCCTTTTGTTATATTTTCTCCCCCCGTCCAGCTGAGGAGGGGAGTGACAGAGCAGCTTTGGTGGGCAACCTGGCATCCAGCCAGGGTCAACCTACCACAGCATTCTTCACTGCCTGCTTGTTCTGTGTAGGTCACTTTTGTTGTTGTTTTTCTCCACTTCTACCTTCACTCCTAGATGTCCTATTTAGAGTACCTTGACTCCTTAAATTTCCACAGTTCAGGAAAATATGGAAATGGGCAGGGATAAAATTGTTAGCTCTACCTGAGAAAGAGCTTTAGAAATTCTTTATTAACTTCCCTTTCTGTATCAGCTAAGGCAACCCCTATTCACACCTCTGTTCTTTGAATATGATCTCAGATTAAACAACAGATGTTCTTAGAACATATTTCTAAGGTAAAATAAACACCAATATTTCAGCACTTTTCTTGTTCTCCATTTTAATAGTACCTACGTATCTGTTCCATTACCAAGATCCGAAATACTAGGACAATATGTAATATATCTTTTATTTCATCACTGCTCAAGGCAAAGCCCTGCAGTCCCCTGTTCTTTATGTCTTAAATGACAAAAGCTTTATTACCAGTCAATAAAATGCTCTGCCCCCCATTATTTAGCATATCAAATATGACTTTGTGACTATAGTGAATAAAGGTGAGGTGTTAAAAAACTTCACTGGTCACAGACAGAATTTAAAATTAGTCCCCAAGCCCTTATGCTGCAATGCCATCACACTTATTTCAGAAGATTCAACCAACATGTAAAATGGTCTGCAATGGATTTGCGTGCTCTTCAGCTCTCCTGCAGGTTAAGCTTCAATAAAGGGAGTAATCAGATGCATTTAACATCTGCTACAAAGCCACCAACATGATTTTTTGAAGCTTTGTACGAAGACTCATAATTGTATTCCCGATCTGTTTCCAAGTTAGTTAAAGTGGGAGGGGAAACAAAAATGCCTTTTACAAGTGAAAGGTGTTTTCTAACTGCTTTCAGTGAAAATACTGCTCCTTTCACACCTCTTTTGAATCAGTGTAACGGTGCCCCTGGTGAAAGGCTCTATTATTGTTGCTAGTATGATGGATCAGTTTTCTAGATGTAAATACATGTAAATGCAAGTAGCCACAACTATCAATGTACTTCTAGATACCTGAATGATGATACCCACAGTTTTTGCTTAAAGCAGTAAAAATACTGGCATGCTATATGGCAGAAAGGTGTATGTTCCTACACACCCAGCCTCCTGATTTTCAGCATCAAACCACCATAAAATCAGGACCAAGGCCATTGGCTTGCCTTTGACTGATTATTGAACATACATTTAACAACCAGTCACAAATCTGCCCTCTTCCACAGCAAAATGAACATACTATTTCAACTTCTTCAGTATGAAGCAACACAGACCAACAAGACATTCAACTGTAGATTCAATTAAGAGCTTTAATCAAAGCACAGACAGCAGAGAATACAGTATTCTGAGTTTGCCCCCTCCAAAGATTAAAAAAATACTTCGTAAGTATTTTACAAATTTACAAATTGTAAATTTTCCTTTTACAAATAATATACAAATGTTTTTTTCTGCAAAACATATAATACATTTCTATGTTACAACTGTTGCCTTCTTTTAGAATTAGGTATTCCCTGAACTTTCTCCTTAGAAAACAGGAGAGTATAATAAATCATAATAAATCCAAAAGTATAATACATATATTGCTAATTAGGGTGGTAAATGCTGAAGAAAATTATTCAAAACGTCCAGCTCTCTTATCCATCAGATTGCTAAACTAAATGGATTACTCACATGAATTATATTAACATGAATAAATGTTTTGAGTGTCAGACCTCAAAGCAAGATTGAACAATACAGTCGGTCATCAATACCGTCATGCTTTGCTACCAACCTAGAAAGCAAATAAGCCGTTTTGGAGCCTGGCATTTTGGGTTGACTAACCCTCATCTTCAGAATTAATGGTAAGAGAGAAGACAATCCTTGTAGAAAAAAAGAGATGAAGGTATTAGTCATTGAGATTTATCCAGAAAAGGACAGTGCTCAGAATACAGTTTGTATTTTACCCCAGACAGGTAATATATAGAAGCCTTTATGTATTATCTGATACCCTAGTACTGGCTTTTGGTTGTCACCGTCATCCTCTCTACTTGCCACATTCCACCTCTTGCTGAAGTAGATTTGTCTCAGCCATTTAACAAATGATGCTTCTCCAGAGGCCAGAAGACTTGCTGAAAAAAACCAACCAAACCCACAAAGCACTCCAGTAACTTGTGTTGAGAAATCTGGGGAAGATCTGAGGAGCACTTTGACTTGTGGACAGTTGTAATTACTACTAAAAAAATGAGAAACTTTGAAAGAGGAATAGAGAGTGGTGCAACAGAAAAAGTACCAGTAAAGCTTTAATGAAAAAAAAAAAAAAACCCCCAAAACTTGCTGAATGTTTTGCAATCTCACTGTACTACGCTGTTGCTCAGCTGGGTCAACCAGCTTGACAGTTTAAAGTCCTGCAAGGAAGGAGATACCCAGAATGCACAGGAGAAACCAAGACCCACATCTTAGAGCCACACACACAATAGTAACTGACCTGGTTCATTTTGTGGCACTGACTTAAACAGGGACTCTGTTCTCCTTGGCCCACTTTTTCATGATGCGGACAATGTATTCTACTTGAGAATTACCAGTGCTCTTCAGAAGATGCAGTACTTCCCGTAGAGTCTCTCTACAAAGGTGAAAACCAAAGATTTAAATGAGGGTGAGATCCAACTGAAACAACTACCCAGATCCAACCTATTTTGCAAAACATGGTTCCTAGACAGAGAGGTCCATTCATCTGCAGAGNGTAAAAAAAAAAAAAAAATCTGCAAAATGTAGTAGTTTGGAGTTTAGTGTGTGCATGTGTCTGTATTTATATATAAATCCTTACTCTTGCAAAATAGTTCCCCAGAACAAAAAAAATTGTTTTTTTCCTTTAATGCTACTTGGTAGTCTTCAGTATGAGAACATCTAGCTTAATGCTGTCCAAGCACCTTACACATAAATACAAATAACAGGGAAATGAGCACTACCAATAGGATAAACCAGTACGAAGCTGCAGTTTGCCAGCTACTTTACAGCAATAACTTGTATGCATATTGAAAAACAGGCAAGCTATGTGTATTTTACTGCATCTACTGCAGTAATCACTAAAAGGACACTTGAAGGGTGCAGTAGTTAATGAGATTATTCCAGCAGAGAAGGGAATACAAGGAAGGTGTAGAAGCCAAGATACACACCTACCAGTCATGTATGAAACAGCAACTTCGGCCAGGCGAGAATGGCCATCTGGCATCACAGCAGAATATTCACGAGGGGACAGTTCTTAAATACAGCCTCACTACTCTCTCTCATTCTCCCATCCAGTGAAATGGGCCGAAAGTAAAATTATCAGTAACACAGATAACTTCCTTTAAGCTTTCATCAAGTAAGTATATTTGTCTGACATGGACAGTGTCTTCAGAAAGAAAATTTTAGTGAAAACAGTCTCATCTATTCACTGTTTAGAGAAATCACGTCCTTCCTACACTGCTGAATAGATGTTTCCTTAGTTCTGTTCTATGAACCTTAAAATGTCATGGGACAGTTTTCCATTCTTATGCCATCAACATGAAATAAGGTTCTTTTCCCTCAGTTCATGAACATAGTACATTTATAACTTAGCTCTTCTTAGTATAATGACTAACGTATTTTGGTTTCCTACAGTTCATAGCATTTGCTGATAAGTTATTCTCCACCATATACTCTATAACTGTTGGTGTGAAAGATACACTTTAAATTGAACACTGCATATGGAACCACTGGCCAGAGTGTCTATTCTCTGAAAGGTCAATAAGGAATGGAAGAGGATATGTAGTCCTAAAGCTAAGATTATGATTCTGTTTACAGCTAACGGGAAATAGGAAAAGAGCAAAATAAATTCAGATACAACACAGAATACTCACTTTGCTTCTCGGCCAGCTAAGATCATTTGAAAGACACCCACACAAGCACCTCTCTTGCCTTCCCAGTATTCAGGATTACTGTCCAGTCTCTCCAGAACGTCAAACGCTTTGGCTGAATAGTAAAACTGACGCATCTGCACAGAAAGTGAAATATTATTCCAGACCATATGACCATCTTTCAGACGGGGATTAAAAATTTTGAGCTCAGTTTTCTGAAATCAGCAGTAAGCCATAGAAGCAATGTGCATTTTCCTGTTTTTCTGCAGGCAGCAAGTGACACAGAACAGGCACATTTCAGTTCTACGTAAGAAAACAGGTGGTATTATAACTTTACTGGTCTATGTCTTTGAACATATTATAGACAAACTGCACTGTGAACTTTATTAGTTGGCAATGATCAGCACGTTGTTTTGATCACATACAGATAACACTAGCTTACAGAACTTCTTTTTTATGAGGTGCCCTATCTAGTGTTGTACCGACTATACCAAAGTCCTCAAACTAGTCCAAACATTTGAAAACGGAACCACTTTCCCTCATCTAGAGATGGTCACAGAGACATATTTGGATGTCTTTTGGGCATAACTTAGAGCTAAATATTTTTCTTCACTGTTACAGTACAGTACAAAATAAGATTCAGTGACTCTATAATCCAAAATTTTCCTGACCATAGGAAAATCCACTGTGTACCCTATCTTTTCTGCCTTAGGTTCTCTACTTATAAATGGGAACAAGAAGCAAGTTGGTTGGCAACAGTCAGTGCAAAAGGAGTGACCACAGTAACTGTGGCTTTTGAAGTCAGCATAACTCATGTGGATCTTGTCTATGACTGTGAGTGTTCTTCACTTGGGCAAGCCTGAATAGCAATGTTGTTTGTGGCTAGCGTCTTCCCATGAGAGAGCACAGAAGGCAGACTGAGCACAGCCTCCCATCCTTTGGTGGCTGGAAGCCTGCATCTGCTGAGAAAAAAAGGGCAGGCTGTGGGAGTTACGTTTGAAAACTTTAGTCAGAGAAACATATACAGAATGAGTAAAAATTCCCTTTTCTTCACATAAATGGTGATTTTAACCACAGGTGACTGGCAAGCACTTAAATGGATGGGAATAAAGATAGTATAAACAGTATCAGATGTGTCAGCTAGAAAGAAAAAAATTAATACTGATCTCTCAAAACTGGCATCTGATCTAGTTCCATTAAGCAGATACTGGTTTAATGTCCTCCTATCTGACATAAAAGCAGGAAATGCTTCACCCCAAGTCATGTGCTGTTCCCTATATGGATAAGATGAGCTATTGCATAAAAAGCAGTAAGAAATTAACCAGAAGTCCTGCATCCCAGCTTCCTCACTGAACAACTTCTATCAATCAGCATAGCAACGGGGCATCCAGCTACACCTAGTATCAGGACACTGTTGACCTTGCTCCATCCATGTTCACTGAGCACTCTGTTGAGTGAAGCTTAGTGCAACTGCCTTCTTAAGTTACAGCTATGGTGCTGTCTGTGGACCTTCAGTGTAATATCTTTTAGAAACAACTGGAAAATGCTACATAAACTCAAACAACATGGGCCTTGCCATTTAGTGGAAGAGGTACAAACAGCTGGTAGTGTAGAAAGACAAGTTATACCACTACAGTAATCATTTTTGAAATGAAATTCCTTGGTCTTTGGAGCAGCCATTTATGGCCATATGTAGACACATAATTAGGCTAAAAAATTTAGTCCTGTAAGTACAGTTTTTAAGAGCTCTAGATAAATCCAAAGCATGGAGCTGCTTCTCCTCCAGAGTACAATAAGGTTTTGAGAAGAATTTAGGCAAAGTAATCAACAGATTTAAGTGAGACTTAAAATGGCCTAGAGAGAGATTTTACATAAGGTCTGATTGTCAACTTGCTTTCACAAATTGCAGCTACGGGAAACACCAGAGGCGTAGCCACCTGCTTGAGCAACGAGACTTTTAGGGTGAGATGGTTGATTGAATACTTGAAAGATGTGCAAGAGATAATGCACTCAGTTTTAGAAGAATGCTTTTGAGATCACAAGATAGATTTTCTGACTTCCAGTTATGTGTTTGTTAGGATTTTGAGATGATGTCACTTTGTCAGATGAAGGAAAACAGCAAAAAAGAATGTTACAGATAGTATGAGGATATTGCTGCTCTTTGGGGAGCTTGGCTGAAATGAGAATCATTGGAGATTTTCCAATAGGATTCAGTTTACTATCTTTCCTCTATGATGGCAAGTTTGGTCACTGTATCTCTAATAAGCCTATGCTAATAGCTGCTAGCTCTTGTGTATTCGCTTGCATGAGGCTCCACTGAACCAGCTCCATGACCTTTACACCTATTATCTGTGTTCTGCTCTTCTTCTCACATTTGCCTTCTTAAAACAGTGAACTACTATATTTGCACAATCACAAAATTACAATCTGTCTTTATATTCTATATTTAATTTAAATCTAAACCAGTTGCTCCCCAAATGAGCAATAAAGGTTGTCCACCTTCTGGCTCTGGCCAATACATTCTGAAAAGTGGATGGCCTGTGTCTCACCGTGACTTTTCCAAAGAACATCCTTTTCTCCTATCACTGAGCTGCTACTCCTCTAGGTCCCAACACAGTCTAATCATCCTTATAGATGGCAGAGAGGATGCCGGATACAGCATTCTACGATTGTCTACTGAAATCTTGCACAGCAGTACTCTGCATAGGACAACCAATTTTTCTTTCTTATATAGTGCCGTTTACAATCCTCTCAAACAAGTTTTCTTTATATGCCTCTACATCCATCCTGCAGATGAAGCTCTCATGTTTTCTTTCCGTGCTTTGCAGAACAGCAAAAAAACTTGAATCAGAGTGAAGTCTCACTGTGTATAGACACCATCTGAAGAATTAGATGTTAGGAATTTAGGCAGAAATAGAATCAGCTTCCCAAGATCTCTTCACTATTAACATTGCTTTGTATAAACTAGAATTTGGAGGTGTGCCAGCAGTGCATGAGCACTAAGCATCAGAAGTAGTAAACACAATCTAGAAGCTTAGTACAAGTAAGGCAGCATATATTTTAACTTGTTCTAAAATGCCCAGAGCATCCCTACTAAAGCGGACGTTGTCTTGTCTAGCTTGACTTTTAAAAATGTTAGACAGCTTAATCTAACCTCATCTCTTTAAAACTCCCCTCTAGAAAAGGTTCAAAAGAAGAACTATTATGTGTTAGCAGGGATCCCACTGTAGGCAGTTAAGCTCAGCATTTTTTCTGAGCAGTTTTATTCCTAATGACTATATACACACACTGTGTCTCTCTGCTCCACTTGGGCAGATAGAATAGTAGTTGTGGGAATTCTCTTTCCATTTCCTTATGATTAACAAAGGAGTATCTCCCATCGCCATTACAAGCTTTAAGGAAAAAATAACATTGTCCGAGAAAAAAATGCAGCATGAGGCTCGTTGCTGAATCTATGCTGGATTTTTTTTTTTTTCCCCTTAAAAGTTTCTTGTCATTTCTACCAACAATGAATCCCTAGTAGGAGAAGAAACTGTTATCATTACTGATAGCTCAAGCATGCAGTAATTTACCAACATTTTAATCAGTGGGTTGTCTACCAAGAAGGCCTGTAGGTTAAAATACTGACTAATCCTTGCCAACTCATCTACATTATTAGACATCCCACTGTTATAAAAGAAAGTTCACTAGTGGATGACAATGATGGAAAGTATAAAAAAAATGGATGTTGGTACAATCACTGAATTAACATGCCATACACCAAGTTCTAAAGAGAAGACTCACTTTGTAGCAATCATTTGCAATGAGCTGCAAAAGGTTAAAGGAATCCCCTGAGGTCTCCATCTTCAGATACAGCTTCCAGGCCAGCTGTGGTTTCTTATTCATAATATCTGCAATAAAACCAGAAAGCTGGGATTGGAAAAGAATATGCCATGCATAATACTCAATGGCAGGTGGAATAAATGTTCCTAAATGTCTTTGCTTAACGTAAATGCATACCTCAGCCTGTGAGCATGAGGTTCGAAAGGGAAACTTGTCCTTATCTTCTGCCTTACTAGCGATAACAGCAATTCATCAGAGAATACCAACATCAAGAGGAATAATTATGGCGTTTACGTCTCCATTTATATTTCACAGATACAGCAATAAGCACAACTCTCATGATTTCAGATGTGATTAAGAAATAGAATGGAAAGCATTAGAGAAGTAATTTTATGCAGGACAATGAACTGTGGCAATCCATTTAGATGGTGAGATTTAGGATTACATGTTCTTACACACAGAAAAAAATTAATTGGCACTGAACTGGGGTCTTTAATACTTGGTGCCCACCTCAATCTAAACATTCAATCCCCATGAAACATAGCAAACCAAAGGGGGGTGGGTGGGGCACGAAGCCCCTACAAGCATAACAAAACTTGTGGAAATTCTACTAGGATGTTTGAACACAAAGAATTCTAAAATTTGATTTTCTGGAGATAAGAACGCCTTCTGTTGAATCTGAGATTGATATTGGTAATTCTAGACTCATTCCAGTACTGGGAAAAAATAAAATGAAATTAAGTATTCCTTTCTTTTTCAAGTCTTTCCAGCTACTCACAGAATAGCTGGCTGTTCACACATGGACCACTTTTGTGCTCTTTCAAAAGAGGGACTATTTAGCTTATTATCTGTGCCCACTGTGCCAATACATATGTTGTAGGTAGAATGAGTGGCAATATCAACAATAAACATGTAACACCAAATCACAGAATTTATACACACTTCTCATTTAGGAGGCAGCAAGACATCAAATCAGATTTTTCTTTCATCAGCTCCGGATACCATACACAGTGGCAAACAGCCAGGTCTTAATTTCCAAATACCAACTCATCTATTTAGAGAAATGGAGTACTGTGCTAATTCAATGTTTTTTTTATCTTCTCTTTAAGAAGAATTTGGTATAAATAGTACAAGAATATTAAAAAAAAAAATACTGTCTATCATCCAAAAAGATGCATCTCTGGTACTTTTTGCCCTTTAGAAATATTTCAGCATTGAATTGTTTATGACTCAATACCTAATCATACTCTGACATGAATGTATTATAGTTCTTTGTAATTTCTACAGCAGCTTTTATCCAGAAGGATCTAACAGTAATTTACATACTTGACACAAAAAGATAACTATACTCATCACTGAACAGTTGTTTCTGCAAAGAATTCTAGCAGCTGTTTGTGAATGAAAAATCAAAATTTTAAGACAGACACAGGAGAATACAGCAACTCTACTGAACTTCAGCAGGAATTCAGAATGGCAAAAGGCACACTCAAGAATAAACAGCAACTGTTATGAAAGAGCTAGAAAATTTTTAATTGATAACATGGCATTGATTCAACTTCTTGTATAATAAGTAGCACCTTCAAAGAGTTCTCAACCCCAGATGTATGTCAAAGAACTACTACAGCACAGAATCAAAGGGATGAACACTGTCTACTGAACAACCATGATTCCCCTTTGCAATGGGAATTCTCCCACCAAAAAAATTCACATAAAACATTCACATATAATACACTCAAATGCAACCAGGTACTGCAGCTTAATGAAAAAGGAAATAAACTGGCATGTCCTAAAAGAGAGTCATAGATAGGCATCCATAGGTGTGATATGCCTGTCTGGAAAGATCATATTAGAGATGTTGACCACATCTGCGATATGGCATAATGTCCCAAAACAAATGTATTTACATTCCAAGTACAAATACTGAAAACTGTATAAGAACACTTTTGTATTGAGGCACTGTAAGGAAAACAAATTAGGCTAGGGAGTCTCAGGCTTGAGTCATCAGAAAAGCCCACCTCTGTACTATTTTGTATGTGGTGCTGCAGCTGTATCTGTACTGAGGTGTACTCTGCAATGTTTTAAAAACTGACTCAGAAATACTAAATAAAATTTGCTATAGGATATTAAACAGCAACAATTTTCTGGTTTCAAGGGAAGAATGGAAAAGTTTATTAAAGAAAAAACATGATTATAGAGGACATCCCTCAGGCACAGGAATTTGGACAACACAAAGACTAATGCCGTAGGAAGAAAAATACCACGTATGCTTGCCTGATTCTTCTCTTCCCTAGACATCTGACATTGGCTACTGTTGGAGTTAGACAGACCCTTGGGCCTGACACGGTATGGATGCTTCTATTTTATGTTTTACTCTGAACATTTTAGAGTTGCAACTCAGTCTTTTAAGACGGAAAATCTTCACTCAAGCAATTGAGTAGACAATTGAGAAGAAAAAGGTTCACTGGTTAGGGCAAAGCTGCATTGACAGAACTATAACAGCGCTGCACTGAAGCAGTAATTGCTTACTAAAGCCAGATGTATGAAAGGTGCAATAACCACCCACGCTATAACTAGTGCAATCAGCTTTTCACTTTCACAGTCCTGAATACACCTACAACATTAAATTCAATTAAGAAAGTGGATTGCCAAGACTGATGCAATAGAGGAGGATCTGTATTCTGCAACGTTGAGGGTAAAGTGACTCACAGCAGCGAGCTAGCCAGCTAAGGTAAACAAAATCATTCTTTATCTTCTCACTCTGGATCAAAAGGAACACCTGCAGGAAGAAGGAAAATAAAAGATTATACATGCATGTACTTTTAAACAAACAGAAGGCAGACCTGCCTCGTTTCAACATGCAGCTAAGGCTTAAGCCACACGAACAACTCCTTCAGGAGGAGAGTTAGGGTATGCAAGTGCAGTGCAGGGGCATCTCTCTGTGACAGTAGGTGGAGGATTCAAATAGTACCATGCTTATCAAGGGAATTCTGCAGCTGCGAAACACCAAGCTGTGTGGAGGGTGCGGCCTGCTCTGAACAAGTGCCAGTGGGCGGCCATGCAACGCAAACAGCACAAAGGAACACTGGGCCTGTGGGAAAAGCTATTTGGAATGTGTTTGTTCAGAAAGCAATGCAAGCAATTACATTAGCATATTCTTGAAATACCAGAAGTTTCACATATATATGAACCTTTCCTCCCCATACATGTCAGAGATCATTCCAGGTCAGCAATAAGCCATTTCTAACCATTTTGGTTTCAGTAAGGTTCCGAGGCAAAACATTCGTCTTTTGTAACTTACTGTACAAATACAGGTTTATTACATTCTACATCTAAAGGGATGCGTGGGGAGAGGTTATACATTTTAAAATGTACTCTGGCTTCACTCATGGGGAAAAAAAAAAAAAGCTATTTATGCCTCTCTGCAGGTATATTTGTAACTATACTAGGATGCTACTGGCACAACTCAAAATACCTTTGTAGGAGCAGATATACATACTGCAACAGTGAGTTCCACATATTACTGACATTTTTATTGGTTAAACATTGCTGACTCCCTAATTTGGGGGGTTGGGAGGAAATAATAAATAAATAAATAAAAGCAAATTATCAGTGTAAGTAGAACTTTATCATAGGTTTTATTTCATTATGTCCACGGAGGTAAGCTTTTTAATAAGTGCTATATGTGAAGATATTTTACAAATTTATGAGACACTGGGGAAGGGTGATCTTTATATGAAAGTGTCATCACAGGCAAAGATCAGACATTAGCACAGACTAATCAATTTAATTACATAATCCTGTTATTTAAATGCATCAGCTACATAACACAAGTTTATATAGAATCATTGGTAAGAACATAAGAGGAAAAATGTGGATTATCAGCAGTTTACACCTTTGTGTTTCTTTGTTGCCCGGCTGCAGCTAAAGCTTACTTACAGCATTATCATTTTTATCAGCATAGCCTGCTAGCATAGTTTTAAGATACTCACCTGCATTTTCATTAAGCTAACTAAATTAAGGTAGGTGAATTGAAATATATATCCATTTCGCGTGACAGTCTTGGATATTTTTCTTAAAGAGAGATGCAATTTCAAGTCACAGAAATTAAGGAGGTGGGAAGGAAAAAAAACAGGAGGGCTCTGTTGTCAAGAAACCTGCAGAGTTAAAATGTTAGAAACACAGGAAAAACAAAAAAAACCCCAAACCAACTAAACCTATATGATTCACTTTAGACTATGTGGTTGGTTTTTTTTTCCCCCCCGGCTTGTCTTCTTTCTGGTCTTGTGGAAAAAGTTGCTTCCATCTTCATAATAGCTATTTGCTTTTGCATATTTTTGTTGTAATTAAGTTTCTACTGCACATAGACACAAAAAACGCTGTGTGTAGAAGTTAATCTCTTCCAGCTGCATCTGGATGCTGCTGAATAAGATAGTGAGCACTTCCTCTTTTCCTCCCACATCTCCCAGAGGAAGAAATTTTTTTTTTTTTTTTTTAAACACAAATTTCTAGGGACACCTAGAAGCTCTTAACTATTCAGTGTCTTTTACTCAGAAATGCCCTAGTCAGTCTGAACAATAAGACTGCCTGGGATCCCAGACAAAGCGTAGGAAATCTGATTAAGAGGGCACTTTTGATCAATTAGAGATAGCTGCAAGCACTCCTGTGATGCACCACAAGCAGCGTGACTCCCCATATAGCTCACATTACAAGATTAGCAAGATAATCTTTTCTGAATAGTGTTCACTGAGAGTTTCAGTTCCTCTAAGAAGGGGAAGATGATGTTCCACAACCTGCTTATTTTCAATCAACATGAAGATCTGGAGGGAGAAAAGGGAGGAAAGAGCGGAGTATGTGGAAAATGTTTCCATTGTTGTTTTTTAAAGAAAGTAAATACATACCTCTTCAGCCTCACTAAAATTGCCCATGGCAGCTTTGGCTTGGGCGTAGTTGAAGTTAAAAGTGTCATCGTTGTAGAAGTAACTCTAGAAAATAAGCCACACAGACAAAACCCAAATAAAACAAACAAAAAAACCCCTCCTCCCATGGTATAATAACATTAAAAATATCCCCCCACTAAATCTGAGTCAGACTATATCAAGACAACGGGAAGGAAAAAGAAAAACCCACATTATGAACATACGGCATTTATAAACAGTGGGTAGAAAATTATGGACTGGCTTTCCATCCTACATTTATGACTACAAATGCAGCTGGAACATTCCACGGTATTAACCATGAGAGATCTGGAGAATGCTCCAAGCTCAAAATTGCAGTGGCAGCTTTTATGGGTGTAATTTTCACTTTGGGCATGTGAAGACATGCTGTGCTGCCATGGTCTCTTTCACCTCCCAAGCACTTATTTCACCACTAGGGTGGTAAACAGGCAGTTGATTCCCTAATGGCTTAAGGAGATGAACAGTTTGTTTTTCCAAGACTCCTCAAGGTTCAACAAGACATCCTGTGGATCTGGTTATGTGACAGACGCTAGTTTGACACACCAGATCACATGATGCAGGTGGAGCTGCAGTACCAGGCTGTATGTAACCAGGCAGCACACCGTGTAATAGGACTTCCTTAAGCTCAAGCCTGGCTTAGAGGCACCCTTCTATCTGAAGTGCAAGATTAAGTTTTTTCTCCCATAATATTAGACTGAACACACCTGGTTAATGGCAGATCAGGTTGATCTAGCTGCATCTCTTCTGAAAAGCTGCATGGGCCAAAGCAGGAAATATAACTCTAGGTACAGATTAGCCTGATGTTTGGGTTTCACCCAAATAGCTTAGATTTGATCATGGTCAGATGTCCAGATTGAAGTATAACTCAGATGACCAAAAGTCAGCTGAGTGTGTTCTACATGCAGCATTGTCCCACACTGCTGCACTGGTAGACCTGGTAGAGGTAAGCTGGAACACAATACCACAGCTACAAATGTGAATGGGATTGAGGATCCCAGCTGAGCAGAGGTGTAGCGCTTGTGAAAGAGCATGTGAAAAAAGCAGGGTGAATTATCCACTATAGTTACTGCAAGAAAAGCTTTCCTGTGTGCATAACAGCAGGATGTGTGGAGGAGAAATGCTTTTCCTTATATAAAATCTATAAAAGAAACAGAACTTGTGTAGGAACACCAAACTTCTGTTCCCTCATTAAAGAGTGAGGAGGTAAAAAGCACAGCTGGGACTGTACAAAAGATATGGGAAGCAAGGGACAAAACCCTTTCCCAGTGCTCTCTATCTTCTTTCATTATGTAGGGACACTTGAGGAACCTCTTCCCTTCCCTGTCGCAGGTAGTCAACAAAGGGTACTGACCCAGTCCACCCACATACATCAGTACGCCAGTGCCTGGAGAGGAGGGGTGGGGGGTGGCCACCATTTGCCAGATGTCTAGGTTTCACCCAAATAGTCTATGTTTGGGTCCAAAAGTGCTGGCAAATATAGCAAGCTTTGTGAAAGCATGAAAATGAACCAATCAGATGAATCTCAAGCTCAGTTTGTGAAAACGTTTCAGTACCCTTAGGGTGAGCTAACTGGTTTCACCATATGAGAATTACAACATTTTACTGTATTCTTCCTCAATGATAGTTTCATGTGAATCAGCACAAGTCCCTAGTTAAGCAAAGCTGGTGAGCAAGATGCTAGTTTTACTGCATGAATAGTCCTTCTGTCCAAATAGCCCCCATTGTATTTTTGAATTAAGATGGAAAAGAAACTTTGTCAGCAACCAAACGCAAAAACTGTGTCATTCTATCTTGGCTGTATTAGTGCTGGAGACCAGATCTGCTGCAAAAACAAAACCAGTAAAAACGAACTAGCGCTGCTGATAGTGCAACACATTCACAGCAGCTAGATGCTTTTGTTTCTTTTTCTTTTCTTTTTTTTTTTTTTAAACCCACATTATATGTACTGGACTTCACTCTTTTGTGGTCTTTTTAGTGGTCTTCAATCTTTTCATAAAACTAACTGTGCTCTGAGTGATGTCCATTTCAATGAGATGCTCAGATACCCAGTTGAACAATGAAGCATTTGCTGTGACCAGAACTCAGCTGAGCCTGAACTAGCTTGTCTTCTTAGCTGATCCTCAGTGTTATAATGTCACCCTCAGGGCAGCTGGCAATACATTTATAATAAGGTGTCCTTTGAGACATTCTCATGCCTAAAGCAGCTTTAATCAATCATGGATGAAGGTGGTGTTTCCTGAGAGAGTATCATGCAAACAATCTTCAGAGAGTGCACAGCTCCACTTAAAGAGCTGCAGAGATTCTACTGAACTTGATTCCTGTGAATGAAACACAAAGGTGACTGTAAAGCCACCTAAATCTTGCCTGTAAAATGGTACAGGAAGAATTATTTGCATCCCTGTGACCTGACAAGGAGCAGAATGACCTAAATAAATCTGAGCAGTGGCTAGTCTCAGCTAGAAAATTATGAGTACCAGCTACTTGAAAAGGACCATGCAAAGAAAGTGGTGGTAGGCAGAAAACTTTGTCCCTTGCTATTTATCAACTGCATTATGTCTCAAACTACCACTACTGATGATTCCCTTCAAGAACTTAACAAATACATATTTTACTTAAGCTTGATCCTTTTGCAACTTGCTAGATACAATCTATAAAACCTTCCAAACTTGCAACCTCAACCCTACCTTGAACTATGACAATGAGTTCCATAAACCAGCGGTGTTTTGAGAGGGACAAAATGCGTTTTCTTAGAAAAAGACATGGTGAATTTGCTGCAGTTCCAGCAAGCCATGTCTTGTTTTCAGCCTCTCCTAATAGAAATGGAGGTTTCAAATCTACCTTGTTTATTCTAATCCTCATTTTGTATCATTTTGTTTTCTTAACTTCCTTCTATAGCAAATAATATCTATCTTCTAAATCTCTTAAGACAATATTTCAATTTCTAATTATTCTCTGAATCACCTTTCTTTCTGCAGTTGAGGGGGGAGTGCCCAGTATTTCAAATAAGAGTACACCACTGTGCAATGAAATGCATCAATCTTTTTTTATATTGAATTTTCTTTACTTAGCATAATATTTTGTTTCATCCTTATAAATGCAGTCACTTTACAACTGTGAAAACTGAGGGAATATTTAAAAAAAAATTATTATCTTTGCCTAAATATGGGTCAAATCAAAACAGATATATGGTTACTGATGCCAAAGGCATGTATATGTGGAGAAGTCCAGCTTGCAAGCTGAGATCCACATATATATGTTATAATGTGCAACAGTAGTTCTACATACTTTCAGCAAAACAGCTAAGATTTTAAAACAAAACAAAACATCCAAACAAGCAGTCAAATAACCCTTCCCCTCCCCTATGCACACACAATAAGATCTTTTCTCCCAAATCTGACAAGGTAAGAATGCTCCTTCTTCTAGTTGATAAATATAGCAGGACTGAAGACTTGCATACCTGTACCTGTCATTATTTCTGCCTCCCTCCTGACAGTTTTTTAACATTAGATCCATTCCTCACCTATATTTCCCTCTGCATGGGCTCTTACGTCTTACAAAATAACACCGAGTATTGTGTGCTCTTCCTTTTCCCTTTGGATTTTCTTTCCAACCCTTCCTACGGCACCTTCCTTTATACCCTCACAGATGCAGAATTGTCTCACTTAATCCCCTCCCTGTAGCACTTCTCTTGCCTCATGAATCTGACCTATCCTCTGATCACCCTGTTGCCCACTTTCACCCTCTTAATTTCTGTTTAATGTCTTGTTCGCTTCTGGCTCTTTCCTTTACAAACACTAGCCATGCCTTACTTTCCAATATTAATGATGACTCCATTTGCCTCCCCAGGTGCTCCCCTTCTCTCTCTCTCTCTCATTTCTAAGCTTTCCCATATACCTTGGAGGTGGTGAGTATTCGCATTTAACTTTAACCTTTTCAGGTTAGAACTAGTTGTTTAAGAACTTTTTTTAAGTAAATGGAAAGTCCTGGGTATTTCTATAGGGTGACTCATTCCATTCTAAGTGTAAGAAATACACAGGATGAATTCTCCTGCTGAAATTACTATCTACCCCCATCGGCTATAGACTGAGACCAGATGATCAGTTATAACTAGAAGTCTGACTTTTAGATAGCTCAAGTTAGGCAAAACAAATCTCACTGTTAAGTTTCCAGCTCTCGTTTTTTCCAATTACACACACACTCCAATTTGGGGTGGTGGTGGTGGGGTGCGTTTTCATTCCACCACAGTGGAGCCCTTCCAGTGGCTTCAGCCACTTGGGATTTCTTCAATGACCTCTTTCCAGACAAAGTTTAAAAACACTACACCTTCATCATTCTTCATTTACCAGCTGCTTTTGGCACCACTACAGCCATGTATTTTTCTTTAGGTCTCACCCTCTTTAGAACATTGTAATTGTCCTCATCTCATGCATCTCCCTAACTATTTCCTTTT